>LZPO01068676.1:0-34177 GCA_001675575.1 Neotoma lepida
AAGAAAAGAAGAAAGATAGAAAGAAAGAAAGAAAGAAAGAAAGAAAGAAAGAAAGAAAGAAAGAAAGAAAGAAAGAAAGAAAGAACAGCATCATGTATATACTAGGCAAGCCTCCATCACTGAGCTTAATCCCCAGCCTTCCTGCTTTTCTGATTAATATTTGCCTGCATCATATTCTCTACCACTTATTATTGTATTTAAAGTTCTTTTGGATAATATAGAACTGAGTAATGTTTTTTAATTCATTCTGCCAGTCTCTATCTTTTGTATGTTTAAACCAATTATAGTTAATATAATTAATGATGTGTTATAGCATAAGTCTATTCATTTGTCATTTTCTTTCCTATTTGTTTCTCTGTTTCTAAATTCTGTTTGATTTATCCTACTCTTCTGTGGATTTTAGTTCCATTTATGTATCTATATACTTTTGCTTTTCCCTTACTTAAAATATGAGTATCTTAAACATTTTGTGTACATAATTTTAGAATTATTTCTGATGATAGAATAATTTTTGCTTCAGTAATCAAATGCATTCAGAAAACTGAGGGAAGAATGGACATTTATTTTACCTTTGTATGTACAAGATTCTGGCTTCCTTCCTGGTGCTCCAACATTCTCCTTCTTTTCACAGTACTTCATGTAGCTATTCATTGACTTGGACCTGTTGGTAACAAATCTTGTTAGTTTCTCTTCATCTTTGAGTGGTTTGCCTCACTCTTGATTCTTGAAGGATATTTTCATTGGCTGTAGAATTGTAGGTTGGCATTGCTTTACTTTCAGCACCTGGGAAGCATTACATCGCCTCTTCATGACCTCCATGGCTTCTGAAGAGAAAGCTATTGTTATTTGAATTGTTTTTCTCCTATACATAATGTGTCATTTCTCTCTTGTTGCTTTCAAGAGTTTTCTGTCTTCAATTTCTGGAAATTTGATTGTGAAGAGTCCTGTTGTAGATTTCTTTGAGTTTATTTTGCCTGAGATTTGCACTGCGTCTTGAATATGTAACTGTAACCAGGGTCTTGGGCCAGAGACCTGACTCCAAGGCCTCCGATTATGTCAGGTCTGGCCACACCAGAAAAAGAAAATCCCAAAGAAAGCAAACAAAGTGATGATGTAAAGGGAAAAGGATTTTAATCAAGAGGGCAAGATATCGGCAGGTGCTATGAGTTTAAGTATATGCAGAATTGGAGAAAGGAGAGGAAGTATGTATAATCAAGCAATCCTGTCAAAACTATGATTTGGTTGATCATACTCTCAGTTCAAGCTTTCAAAGTGACCCTGAAGAAGTCTGTGTCACTTGAAGGGATGATGAGCTCCCAGGAGACAATGGCTCCAGCTTGGGATGTGATCTCATCATGGGTGATCTGTCTGTCAGGCTCTACTGTTCCTGGAATCCAAGATGACTGCAGGCTTAGCCCAATAATTGGAGACTTCCAGGCACCTTTAGGTGGTTCTGGAACAGATATTTAAAAAGCTGACAGTAAGATGCCCCAGTTCCCCTTACTGTGCCTTTAGCCTTGAAGGAGGATGAGAGGTTAGGCACCCCAGATGTTAGATAGACACTCCTAGAATGATTGATGTGCTTCTGTGAAAAGCTAAGGAGATGTCCGACCCAAAGTAAAGGAGACAGATACAAACGGAGGCAGACCGCCTCCAAAGGAAGAGGGAGTGCCTTTCAGCAAGAGAAGTTCCAGGTACCTGTCACTGTGCTTCTTCTTCTCCGCCTCCCCCTCCTCCTTCTCTTCTTTCTCAATGATCTCTGAGGTCTATTTGACAATGTCTTTATTTGAATTGCACAATTTGTTTGATGTGAATACACATTGGGAAATAATCACCTCAGCTCGTTAAATATCCAACACCTTAGATAGTCATAGTTTTATATGTGTTTGGGGTAGATAGTCATAGTTTTATATGTGTTTGGGGATTTAGGGACCTTTTAGTACTCTCCCTCACCTGTCCCCTTTCTCCTTTTTTTCTGGGGTTCTAAGAACATGGATACTGGACACCTGCAAACCTCAGAGACCGTTCATATCATTTTGTTTCTATTTTCTCACTATTGTTCATAATGGGAGATTTCTACTTGTCCGCCTTTAAGTTGTGATTTCCTATATCTCCTCTATTCTGTTATTAAATCTACCCTTTGAAATTTTATTTTTAGCCATTCTCCTCTACAATTTCCATTTGAGTCTTCTTCACATCTATTTCCTGCTGGAACTTTCTGCATTTCCACATGTTTCAAACATGTCTTGAATCGTTCATTGCAGCATTTTTATGACTGCTTGAAAATCTTGCTCAGAGAGAATTCTCACATCTCTCACAGGGCCTGGTGTTGCCATCTTATATCTTTCCTGCTGGGCCTCCATCAACACCAGGGTGGTAGAGTTGGGCAGAGAGCAGAGTTCTGCTAACAAAGCTGAGAGTTGTCGGTCTCCACCAAGCCTCAACAGATACCTTNTTGGCTGAGCAGGTGGGAATGTGGCCTCTGCTGACAACAATAACAAAAGAAAAGCATGGAAGAAAGGAAAGAAAAAAGATGGCTGCCTTACTACCACAGCACGGTAGAAGCCCTGATTGTCTACANTGTCTCTTCTGGTACCAGCCCAGGAGGAGGAGACATCTCAGCACTGGAAGAGGGGTGGCCTTACTCGCATGCTCAAGAAAGAATTTCCTACCCATCCCACTGGGAGTGTTCTAGTTTGGTTTCTGTTGGTGATAAACACCACAGCCAAAAACAACTTGGGGAGAAGAGTTTATTTCGGCTTACAGGTTATATAGTCCATCATAGAGGAAATCCAAGGCAGATACTCAAAGCAGGGAGCTAGAGCAGAAATCATGGAAGAACACTGATTATGGCAATATTTCTCAACCTTCCTAATGCTGCGACCCTTTAATACAGTTCCTCTCACTTTGTGGTTACCCCCAACCATAAAATCATTTTGTTGCTACTTCATAGCCATAATTTTNATACTCTTATGAATTGTAATGTAAATATCTGATATGTGGGGTATCTGATATGTGACCCCTAAATGGGTCGTGACTCACAGGTTGAGAACAACTGGTTTACCGGCTTGCTCAATTAGCTTTCTCATCAAGCCAAGCCTGCCTGCCTAAGGATGGCACCACTTACAGTGGGCTGAGCTCTCCTATATCAATTGGCAATTAAGACAATGCCTCCAGGCTAAAGAGATGGCTCGGCAGTTAAAAGCACTTGTTGCTCTTGCAAGGGATCAGGGGTTGATTCCCAGCATCCATATGGCAGCTCACAACCCCCAGTCCCAGGGGGTCCAATGCCCTCTTCTGACCTCCTCAGATACCAGGTGCATATGTTGTGCACATCCATACATGCAGGTAAAACACTCATATATGTAAAGTAAAATAATTTTTTAAAAATTGTCTCATAGATATAACCACAGTCTAATCTTACTGAAGCAATTCTTAGTTGAGGTTCCCTCTTCCTAGGTGACTGTAGGTTTGTGGCAAGGTGGCAGCTGAAACTAACTATAACAGGGTGGAATAAGGAGTTGCCCCCACTCTCTACAATCTTGTTATAGCCTTAAGAGGAAGCCTTTAGACCCCCTTATGCAATCTTTGCTAGTATGGGAAAGGTGAGACCACCAGATTNTCTGTTGTGGTTGGCTAAAGAGAAGAGACATTGTTATCTAAAAGACCTCTCTCTCTCTCTTGCCAGGCTGTCCCCGCCCCGCCAGGTCCCTTGGCTCTACAAACAACAGATTTTTCCTGTCTGTGACCATTGACNTTTCTCAGTTGCTGGTTTCTTCATCTCTAAGGCCAAGCTATTTGAGACAACAAGGAAACCCAAGGAATTCACCACCGTGTTATTCTGTAGTTCTGAAAACCNTTAAGATGATCTGCCTTCTTCCTGCTCTTCAAAGTCTCCCTATCTCTAGTTCACCTACAGTGGCTGTGTGTGTGTGAACATAGCAAGAATGAGCAAACACACTTGTGCTCTAACTTCCTGGAAGTTGATTGTATCTATTTTTACTCACTATTATATCTTCAATGCCACATCCTTACACCAGGTAGAAGATGCTATAGGAATAGCTGTTTAATGAATAAATGAATGAAGGTAACCCTGACTCTCAGGGAAGCCCCTCCACCTGAAAGCTTTTCAGTGGTCCTAGGCTTCCCCCAGCGGTAAATGAGCTGCTTTGGAAGCAGTAACCTTTCACTGTCTGTAGTAGGTAAATCCCTGAAGTTGTCTATCTGTAAAGCTCAAGTANTCAGGCCCACTCTGCAAGTCATGATAAAGGTTAAACCAGGACCCAAAGTAAAGCACTTGGCAATGCACTGGTCAAGCTGGAAGTTCTCAATAAATACTATTATTGTGCAATGCATTGAATTCTTATCAACTAGATTCTGTCTCTTACTGACTTATCATTTCAGAGGTGATGTTGCTTCATTTCTGGTTCATTTACAGGCTGACAATGGTTCCAGGGTTTTGTTTCTCAGACTCCCGTCCAGCCTCTGTGAAAAGCCACAGGTAATCCACAGATGAGCAGTGCAGCTGAAGGGCTTGAAATTCATTGAAAAATCCTCTTGTTCCTTTTTTCCTCCCAAGCTCACATCACCCTCTAACTGCTCCATCTCACAAAATTGTATGTGGCTTTCTTGACTTCTGCATGCTTGGTGTCCAGCATAATTAGCTTTTACTCTTCTCTGTCCTTTAGAGAGATTGTCCACTGGATATCATAGGAGGTGGCTTTTCCCATTAATATCCATAACAATAACAAAAGCTCCTATTCTTGGAGCATTTATGACATCCAACCCCCATTGCAATGGTTTTACAGCATTTCCGAAATGAATGCTAGNATACAGGCCCTCTTGTTACCCCAAGTTTCCCAATATGAAAACTCAGGTTGAACTTGTTCAGTAACTTGCCTGAGGTTACAGGGCTTCCAGGTGGGGGACACAGCATTCTGAGAGGCCATCTGAAACCAAGCCCTCGGGCTCCTTCCCAGAAAGTATGGACCACCTTCTCCATCAGCAGATACCACCNTCCTCACCAGTGCTGTGTCCCCACATCTTTCTCCTTTCCATTTGTAAAGCAGCTTAAATCCCGAGCAAACCTGCCTTACAGAAATAAAGATTTCTAGCACNCTAACAGGGAGAGGCCTGAGTTCTGCTTAATTGACCCTGTATCATTATTTCCATTGCACTGCCCTCCATCAGGGGATGGGTATTTACTAAGCAGACTGGCCCAGTGCTTCCCTTTAGCACCTTCTTCAATCTGAAGGAAGTTAATTGCATGGAAAGCACTCACCTCAAACACCGAGTTTCTTCTGCTCACCAATGCCAGAAATGTATGCACACACAAACACATGCATATATAGACATATATACACGCGCGCGCGCGCACACACACACACACAACATACACACACACACACACACACACACACACACACACAAGGATCTTATGCCAAAAGGATTTTGCTAAAAGGGCATGCCCTTTAGCTTGGAGGCTGCCTCTGAATACAAAAACTTAACCTGTTTGTAGCATCTCAGGAGCACAGTTATTCCAAACATCCGGAGCAGGACCAGGTGTACTGCAGACACCAGAGAACAGTAACCAGTGTGGGCTGGACCACCCAGACCAAAGACTAACCCACCCAACTCCCACCCCTGGGGGAGACAAACCAGGGATAGAAGAAAGGTAAATATATAATCGATAAAAGTTTTTTTTTCTCCTTTGTAAATTGGAGAAGATAAACTACAGCTTTTGTTGGTAGCATAATTACTTTAATTAAAATTTAAGGGGGTCAAAAAAAGTCAGCTTTGAAAGTCAGATTCCCAGTGATATGTGCTAAGCCTAGGGAGATAGAAATGCAGCTCTGTAAATAACCAGTATAGTATAATGGGAGCAGTACACAGTGTTGGATTCACTGAGAATTAGAATAGCAATTAAATGATAACCAGGGTTCCATTCTCTACTCTCCCTTGTCTCTGCCCTCATTTCACACGCAAGTAACAATTAAATGCACAGGACTGATGGTGTCTCCCATACCTCGCCCCAGCAACAATTCCCTCTGAGTCTCTCCTCAGGGGGCTTCCTTGAGCCCTTTCCTGAAGACTGACCCACAGACATGCTCTTTCCTAAGCCACTGTGCTTGCCCTCTGAACCATGTGTCTTCCCTCTTGTTAGGGAGGCACAACACAATTAGATGCTATGTGCTGTGTCTGTCAGCCTCCCTAACAAGATGATAAATTCTCAGGAGGGAGAACTGTGCTGTGTGAACACACAGACATCAAGGGCTCGAAGGATCTCAGGAACTATGGTGCAGTGAGAAAACTTGTCTCAAATAGTAAGGCTTTGCAACAGACTATTGATTTCAACTTCTGGCTTACACACACACATATACATGTGCACAAACACAGACACACAGACACACACACACAGTGAAAAGCAACTGAGAAAGACACATTGACTTCTCTGGCCTGTACATATACAAGCATGCATGCTCACACAGAAATATTTACATACACACACACAGACATGTGCATATACATACATCACACATACATACACAAACGTATACACAAAGAAAATAGAATTGAGACTATGAATTATTTCATGGATTTTCTTTGTATATGATGTCTATGTGTGTATATGTTCCTGTGTGTGCATATGTGTGTGAGCACGTGTGTGTGTGCTCATGTGGAGGCCTTTAGTCAGCAGAAGGTCTCTTCCTCTGTCACTCCCCACCTGAGTAATTTGAGGTAGGGTCTCTCACTGAGCCTGGTGTTCATCAATTTGTCTAGACTGACCNGCCAGGAAGCACCAGGGATCTTCCTGTCTCTGCCTCCCTGGGATGATTGGCATATGCCACCACACCTGGTTTTTTATGTCAGTGCTGAGTATCTGAGCTCTGGTTATGAACTGGCTCCTCACCATGGCATGTTCGTAGACTTTGTGGATCCTCGTCAACCTTCATCCTTAACCCTTCCCCGGCCTCTCGTGCGGATTCCCAGGGCCCTCCCTCCAGTGCTCTTCTGTGTTACCTCCCCATCCTTTATGATCTCTTTTACCCTCTCAGGTCCACTTTCTAGTTTATATCATATATGCACACACACACACACACACACACACACACACTCATACACACTCACACACACATTAAATCTAGCACCCACTTATGAGAGAAAACATGCATATTTGCCTTTCTGAATCTGAGTTATCACTCAATTCCTGGTTCCATTCATGACATGATTTCACTTTTCTATAAGGCAGAATGAAATTTCATTGAGTAGATATACCACCTTTGCTNTGTCCATTCATCTGTTGATGGACATCTAGGTTCATTCCATTTCCCAGCTATTGTGAATAGTAAAACAGTAAACACAGATAAGCAAGGATCTCTGTGGCAGTTCTTGGGAGTCTTCTGGATCTACACACCAGGAGGGATCTTTGGATCCTAGGCCTTTTCTCACTAAGACCTCCATTTTGATCTGGTTAGCCTGTGACTCATTTACACACNAATTTGAGACAGTGGGAATCATGCCATCTCTGAAGTTAAACTAGAAAATATGGCAGTTTCCACTGTTTCCCTGGAATCCTTGGTTTGGGGGTCCTGAGATCACTATCTTATAAAGAGATGCCATCCGGCTTGATTGGAGAAAGCAAATAAAATTGCCAAGTGGGCATGAGGGNGAGGGAGAGGGGGAGAGAAAGAGAGGGAAAGGGAGAGAGGGAGAAAGGGAAGAACCAGGCATCCTTCGGCTTTTGTAGTCATTAACCACACTCCAAGCCTGAACCGTTCAGCCAAGCCTTCCCCACAATCCTGATCCGTAGAAATGGTGGTAAAGGATTGTTTTTCACTCAAGTCCTCAAGTGGCAATTTGCTACACAGCAAACAGATAACTGAAACAATGCTTCATAGATGCTAGTTGTTGTGTTGTTACTCGGTGCAGTGGGAAGATGTCACCCAGAGTCTTTCAGGTTCCACAATACAAAACAATTTTGTTTCATTCCATCAAGAATGAATCAGTGTGTCAGAGACAGTCTCACTAATTGAAGTCACTGGACACCGATGCAGATCTCAGAAAGCCAACTTTCCAGCACAACAGAACCTCGAGGGGTTCAACACTCCTCCCTAGAGCAGATTGTCTCCCTCAAGTAAGACCATTTACTTAAGAAAGTCCTGTGTGCCAGGACCAGAGCTGAAGAGAGCTCAGCAGCTAAGAGCACTTGCTGCCCTTACCAGAGTTCCGTTCTGCGCACCGTCAGATGACTCACACCCTGTAACTCCAGCTCTGAAGAATCCAATGCCTCTGGCCTCTTTGGGCTCCTGTACTCACATGCATATACCCACAGGCAGACACACACAACTACACATAATTAAAAATAATAAAAATATATCATAAAAGAAAGTAAAGCGTGATCGGGTAGTTGTCCAGGGAACCACACACAAGAGAAGATAGTTCTGTGAGTCTGGTGACTGTGACTGCATGTCTCACTCAGTGTTCTATTGCTATGAAGAGACGCTATGACCACGGCAACTCTTACGAGGAAACATTTAGTTTGAGCTGGCTTACAGTTCAGCGATTCAGTCCATCATCATCATAGTGGGAAGCATGTGACAGACACAGGGTTGGACGTAGCTGAGAGTTCTACATCTGGTTCNGCAGGCAGCAGGAAGAGACTGCCACACTGGGCATGGCTTGAGCATCTGAGACTTCAAAACCCATTCCCAGTGACACACTTCCTCCAACAAAGCCACACCTCTCCAACAAGGCCACACCTCCCAATAATGCCAGTCCCTATGAACCTATGGGGCCATTTTCATTCAAACTACCACACTGCATCAGGTCAAAGGGAGCACGTTGTGTTTCTCTCCCTGGACTAGAAAGCCTGAGATGAGTCTATCACCCACTTCAAATGCTGCTTTGGTGAACACCAGCAGCACTGGCTATTCTGATATTTTTCCAGCTCTAATATAAATTAACAGTCCTCCTAATCACTACACCTGTCACTTAGTTCAACAGATATTGATAAAGTTTTATGGAGAAGTAGATTGTAGTGGTCAAGCTATTCAAGAAACACTAGGTCCAGCAAAGTAGGGTGGGGGACAGTTCATCGCTGGGCATATAGACAGAATAAAACAGATGGTCCTCCCCAGGGGGAGTGGCCTTGTCCCATGAGCAGGTGAGAAGGTGTTGTATCTGCCTAATGGTCTTCAATTAGTGACAGATCTCAATGTCTCAGTGTTGTGGAATATTATTTGAACTAGGCAAAGATGTGTTACATTTGTTTATGCTTTGGAATATTACTTTAGCTATGTAAGATGTGTTACATTTGTTTCTGCCGCCTTTGTTAACAATGTAAAGGTGTTATATTTGTTTGTGCTGCATTTGTTTAATTATGTAAAGATGGGTTGCATTTGTTTCACCTTGACTGCTTAAGGCACCTGATTGGTCTGATAAAAAGCTGAATGGCCAATAGCTAGGCAGGAGAGGGATAGGAGGGGCTGACAAACAGAATAAGTAGGAGGAGAAATCGAGGCTCAAGAGAGGAGAAGGAGAAGAGAATGAGGGACAAAGAGAGGGACATGCCTGGGGCCAAAAGCCAGGCAGCCACCAGACAGACATGAGAAGCAGGAAAGTAAGACAGACAGACAGACAGACAGACAGGTTAAAAAAAAGCCCTGAGGCAAAGCATAGATAAAGAGAAACAGATTAAAATAAGAGCTAAGATAAGGCTGAGCATTCATAACTAATAACAAGTCTCTGTGTCATGATTTGGGAGCTGGCTNGTGGCCCCAAAGAAAGCCTGGTATACCTCAGATTGAAGAGATACCACTGGTTTTTCTTGGTTCTCCCAGCTTTTCCACTGCTGACTATGGAATTCTCGGTATGTATAGTAAGACTCTAATCCCCACAGGGGTATGGCCCTATGTTATGGCCCTGGGGGGGATTTTATATTTGGTGTTTCCTCAGAGTCTCCTGCTCTGAACTCTCCCTNTGTTTCTGGATTTCTGGAAGGGTTGTGTAGTCCTGTAAGATTTCTTTTTATTGTCGTTCAAAAGGATCTGGGTTCTTGCACATCCTGAACTTCCAGAGAAAAAGAACCCTTGCTTTCTGCCCTCACTGGTTACAGCTGNATTGCCCAGGTCTGAGGTAGTCTGGTCATTTGAAGGGCACTTCCAAGACTGAGAGATGGAGTATCTTCTCACAGTAACTAAGACCACGGTGTCCAGTTTTCNACCACACAGAAGTCCCAAGTTGAAGAATTGAGCTCTCTCTTCTCCTCACAGAACTCACAATGCCATCCTTCTCACGCTTGGGAAGTCTCAGCCCAGTTTGCCCTCTAAGAAGGCTCTGAAAGCGCTGATCTAGTCTTTTAGAAATTTAAATGCCCAAGAGTACCAGTAGGTGGAGCAAATGAGTGGTACTTGCCAGCAGGAGATGTAGAAATGTAGATGTAGAGAATCAGGCAACTGACTCTCTAGTATGGGTCAGGAAGACCAGAATGAAAAGGACTATGACTAACCTGAAATGCATGCCCTCTAAGGAGACAGCACATTGATGCCATTGTGAATATGGAGCCAATATTGAGTGAACATTCAATATTCCAGCAAAAGCCTGGAATCTAAGTTTTTATGTCTACTGTCTCTATTTTAAAATGTTAATGACAATCAGACATAAAACTCTATGCTGGTTAATACTATTTAAACCAGATCAAATAATTCTCCTTATTGGCTGCAATCTTGGGGATGTGTATGAGATGCTGCTAGTCTAATAAGCCCCATTCAGAGAGCCTGAACTCTCAAAAACAGAAGACAATCTAGAGGCAAATACGCTCAAAGGTATGGTTGTGTTCTTGGGGTAGGCCTGTAAATGCTATATTGTAGGTTCCAATAACAATGTAACACTGCTTAGAGTCCCTCCATGGCTGCATCACAGAACAATCTTGAGTCTGGTACAATGGTACATACTATCTCAAGGCTTCCTAGAAGAGGGATGATCATAGGTAAGGCTGATATTCAATACAAAACAACAAATAGCTATCTGTCAAATAGTTAATTTCAGGACTCCATCACTGTCCAAACTCTTTCCACCCAATACTCAGAAATCCAAAAGATTCAAATAACTCAGTTACCCCTCATTATCTGTGACTCACCCTATATGAACTCAGGAACCAAACACCCACATTTAAAGTCAGATGGCACAGAATGACATCTCAGTAAGTAAAGACTGTAATATGGTGATGTCCAATGAGATTATAATAAATTTCAAAAAAACCCATGGCTCATGTATTCATTTCTATTGCATTGGTACAATGGAATACTTAACATAAATAACCTATCATAAGGAAAGACTTATTTGGCTCACAGTTCAGTCCATGGATGTTTGGCTACATGAATCTGAGTCAGAAGTCATGGCAGCCTAAGTGTGTGGCAGAAGGGGGGATCCCACCTTGTGACAGACAAGAACAGAGAAAGGGAGACTATGGTCCTGATACAATCTTCAAAGGTACTCCCCAGTGACCAACTCTGAGTCTAGGACCCCCTTCCCAAAGTTTCCACATTTCCCCAAATAGCTCCACCAGCTGGGGACCAAACACTCAACATATGAACTTGTTGGGAACATTTCATATTCAAACCATATTACCTAGTGACAGCATGGATGTTCTTACTTCATGTACTTGTGTTTGCAGTAAAGCTAGTGTAAACAAGCCCACTGTGCTGTCAGTCATGTAAAGGAAAAGAACATATTATTATGTTCAGAATATACTACTTGGTAATGACAATAAATAACAGTGTCACTCACTTATGTATTTATTATATTTTTAATTATTAGAGTATACTGCTTACAAAACAGTTGACTGCAGTCTGGCAGTCATGCTGGCAACAGCTTCACACACTTTGTACTAGTCTCCTCTTTTAATTGCATCAAGAGGCCACCCTGAATGACCTATGCCATCTAGGTTTATGTAATTACACTATAGGATTCTTGGTGTACAAGGAATCACCTTACAAAGCATTTCTAGCAATGTGGCCTCCTCATTAAGGGTCACAAGACTCTACTTACTTTAGAAAGCTAGTAGGTCTTGCTTTTAGCACCTAGGTAGCCCTCTGTTGCTTTAGCTGGGCTAGTCTTTCTTCCTGGACCCCATCCCATGGTCCAAGATCCAAACTGACAACCTCTGGCCTAGCAGTAGCATAGAAAACCCATGGTCCACCCATACAGTCCAAAACCTGTGGCTAGAAGCAGGAAAAATTAGGTTTGACTCTTCCTATAGAAAAGAGGATTAAGACATAGCTATTAATTTCCTACACAAATGTAGCTTTGATTACCACATTTTGCTACAAGCAGCTCACTCATTCTCCTCTCAGATGTACATTTCCCAGAGTCTCTTTCTGCCTTCTGGGTTCTCTAACAGGAGACTGGATATAAAAATGATAGAAAAGTCAGGGTATCTCTCATCCCTTATGCACTGATTGACAGCTCCTCCACTGTCCTAATTCACAGGATATAGTCTCTGTTCAAAGCCTAGTTTCTTCTAAGAAGTCATTCTCTCACTGTCCTCCGTGTAGAGCTGATTCCAACCCAAGCATCACAGGCAGGTTTACAAGCCAGGTCAGGTCAACCAGAGCTCATACTCAGGTCCATTCACTCTAGAATGACCACATGACCTAATCCAAGACAATCAGATCAACAGAATTGAGCCTGCAGAGGAATTGAGGAAGAGGAATTCCATTCTGCTCAAAATCTGGGAAAGTGAAGATGGCATTGTGGAGTTCCTTCAAGAAGGGTCAGAGAGAAAGGTTCTGCAGAGAAAGAGAACATGTCTTGATGGCAGAATTTTAATCTCTATGGCTAATTGTTTNCCATATTAACATGATATATTTATTTAAGTTTAAGTTGTCTTGCTGTGGTAGTTTGAACGTAATAGGTCCCCATAAACTTATAGGAGATGGCACAATTGGGAGAAGTGGCCTTTTGAAGTAGGTGTGGAATGTTGAAGGAAGTGTGTCACTGTGGGGGTGGACTCTGAGGCCTTCTATGCTCAAGATACTGCCCAGTGTCTCAAACTACTTCCTGTTGCCTGATGGTCAAGATGTAGGACTCTAAGCTAGTTCTCCAGCACTATATCTTCCTGCATGCCACTATGTCGCACCCTGATAATGGACTAAACCTCTGAATATGTAAGCCACCCAACTGAATGTTTTTCCTTTGGAAGAGTTGCCATGGTCATGGTGTCTCTTCACAGGAATAGAAACCCTAACTAAGACACTTGCTGTCTGTGCAANGAAAGGAGTTGTGACTAACTTAGCTGGAACAAGTAAGACGTTACAGTAGCCAGAAGAGTCTCAAGGTGAGCAAGCTTTCGGGTAGTTTAGAGAGGAGAGAGCGAGCTGCTANGTGAAGAGGATGGTGAGAGTAAACAGAAGGCAATGAAGAACACCNCAGTGACACTTCCTCTATTGCGCCTCTGCCCTAATGGGAAAGAAACAACCTTCATAATGAGACAGTAGAGCAAATATTTTCTCATAGTTCACTAACCTGTGGTAAATAAGAAGATGGAAGAAAGATCATCACCACTTTAAGTGAACACAAATTGTTAGTTTCATCTGAGCTATGATGAGGTATATTTAAAGGATTTCTTTTTGGCAGAACTAAAGATTGAACCCAAAGTCTCAGGCGTAAGAGGCAAGTCCCCTACCACTGAGCTACAGCCCCAGGTACTTAAAGGATTTGGAGATGGGAATGAAGGATTGAGGGAAACTGGAAAATCATCTGGAATTTTATACGTGGGTTTTATTATTTATTGTCCAATGAACTGTGTATAATCCTTGAAAATGAAAGTTAGTTTTGTTTTTTTCACAATAGAAAAAGACAACACATGAGTTTGAAAGAAGCAACTTCCCTATCTCGTTTCTCAAATAAAAGTGAAAGATGGGCATAAAAGGGATGCGGCAGACATAATGTAGGTGTTCGGTAGTCTTTTTGTTTTCTTGCCTTTTAAAGTTCCATGGAAAAGCAGACTTCATGATGATACAGGTCAGTTAATCAGCTGATCAGGACCAATGAGTGTTTGATTAATGGTGTAATGAAATGTGTGGGGTGATCTCTAGGGGAAAGCTGTGAGGCTCTATCCTATTTTAAATTATGTATCTGTGAATATAATACTTATTGATTTTAGAATTACATAAATCTCAAAGAGATTTGCTGACAAAATTAGGATTTAAACTATTACAAAAGGCAATAGTAATTTACCTATAAGCAATGGGATCATTTTTAATTAAAAAAAAAGTCCTTCATTTAGGTTTAAGAAAAACTACAGAAGTATAGGATGAAGAAGATCTGGGTTAACTGAATTTTATTTTAAAAATTAACTGTTTCACTCTGTTGCAAAATNTAGTATGACATCAGCTAATATGGGAAATTTACTGATGTGAAGAAAATGCCCAGAGTATTGTAGTAAATGGATATAAAGCAATTTACAGACCCCACCCCATGGACCTTTATTAACAGAAGAAAGACTGGAAAGGTGGCAGTGGGTAGCACTCAGATGAGAATGCATTCTATAAATGACACATTTTCTGCAATTGCTTTCCATAATTAAAATGTCATATTAGCTCAATAGAGATCTGCAGAGATCAGTTTAAAAAAAAGAGAGAGACTGTAGACTTAGATTATGTGCATAGGATTATATTTTTCATAAAAGAGACATTGATTGGCCAACTGTGCTACTCTGTACTGGGGCAATCTTGTCTGGAATAATGAAATCAGCTCCGATGCCATTTTCAAGGCTGAACTTTGACAATTTAGATTGTATATGGGAGTGGAGGATGGGAATATCTTGAAGGCTGAAACACAGGTGAGTACAGCATAAAGACAAGACATAAAGATGAAGGTTTGTATCCTTTATATACATTAAGGGTTCTCATACTAAAAGATCAAAAGATTTGCAGCAGATTTTAGATGACCACAAGTTTTTTAACACNTACTCTTTGGAGATAACGTGTGTTGGTCCATGATCATCAGAATGTAGGGCACTGTACTATTGACAGGCCCAGGCCTAAAAGACTGGCATTCTGCCTCCACTAACTCTGAAGAGGCCAAGGGCTATGTAGGAAACTGCNTTGTGATGACCACCAGGCTGTGAATCCCAAGAGCCACATGGCAAAGCCACATACAGAGCAGCCTGCTTTGGTGATCCAGCCAATCCAGTGATAGGTGACATCTTCCAGAGGATGCAAGCAAGAGTCACCCAGAGGAGCCCTTCAATCTCAGAGAATAATGAGAGGTAATACTAAATTATTATTTTGAGTTACTAAGTTTGGGCAATAGAAAATTGGGACACTTCTTACAGCTAGCTTGATCTTAATATAAGAAGTAGTGGTGGGCACCAAGAGATTTTTGAGTGAGAGGTTGACATTACTGCTTTGTATAAGGACTCCTACAATACAGTGTAGGATGGATAGGAGGTGTGTCATGCCTGAGATGAGTTCAGGGATGACATTGCAAAGCTTTGTACCCAGCTGCTGGAAACTGTTAGCGATTAAGTCAAAACCAAACCACAAAGATGAGCTGACTCCATCCTGAAGGATCCCTACAGTAGACAGGTATGATGAGCAGAAACGGGAACCATTACTAATAGACTGAGGTGATACTCCTTGGGCTAGTGCATAAGCTATTGCTAAGCAAAGCCACAGATTGCATATGCCTTCTTCAGCAGCAGCTTTCTGCTCTCTGTTTACTCTTCTTTTCCTGGTACCACTTTCCTTTCTATCTTCTCTATTTCTCCCCTTTCTCCCTTGGGCCCTGCCTTCTCCTCTGGCTCCTTTTGCTATAATTCATAGTTTAGGGGACCTCTCTAGTCAACACATGGTTGTGAACTTCACTTTTAAGAGTTCCAAATTAATAAGTATGAATAGAAGAACTCCACGCTTCCACAGCACCCCGGACTTGGCTATCCAAAACAGGAAAACCGCATGCTTCCCAGCATTTTCCCAAAGCACATTAACTATAGTTACCCACACACCATTATACAAAGCCCCAGAAAACACTCTACATGAATTCCATCTATTGCACTGCTCTCAGTAACACAACATCACTTGTGAAGCAGCACTTACGTCAGTTGTGGGTTGGCCAGAAACTTTTAATGTAAGCTTGGGGGAGTGACTCATGCCTAACTTTCTCTTCTGAAAAATGAGGCCTTTGGGTGCAATAATGACGCAGCGCTCTGTGATTGTTCCTTGTGTTAGTCACTTCGCACTGAGACCAAAATGCCTGGCAGAGACAACCCAAGGAAAGAAAGATTTATTTTNGCATACAATTTCGAAGAGTTCAGGCTATGATTTCTTGGTCCTGTGTGTTTCAGCAGATCATTGTGATAGAGGGAGCATGNGGCAGGTGACAACTGTTCACATCACGGTAGACCTGGAAGCAGAAAGATAAAACAGGAGCCAGGAGCTAAGGATAAGCTTCCGGGTCTAGCCACCTCGAGTGAAACTACTTCTGCCAGCACAAGATTTTGCAGCCTCCAAAACAGCACCACAAGCTGTTTAAACCCCATTTATGGGGGACACTACAGACTCAAACCATAACAGTCTATAATTTTCTTTCACAATGTCCCTGTCCTTTCCAGCCTGCAGATCTACCACACGGTGGGCAATGCGTACATGCCTTTCCTTGTTCTCTCGTCATGTACCCCCACTAGCCAATAAATGAGTTGGGGCAGAAGCCCTGCCCCTGTTTGCCACTGTATTTTCAGCACCTCAGGCAGCACCTGACACACTCAAGACACCTAATAAATGTTTGTTTGTTTGTTTGTTTGTTTGTTTGTTTGTTTGTTTGTTTAAAAACAAAGCTTTTCTTTTAATCTCCCTGTCTGAATCTAAGACTCACAAGATTCATAGTTCAGCAAATTCAGAGTGGGGGATGAGGAAATGGCTCCATGGGTAAAGTACTTGCCATGCAAGGATGAAGATCTGAGTTTGAATCCCCAGAACCTGTGTAAAAGCCAGGCACAGTGGGACACTATAATCTGTAATCCAGGTGCTCCTACAGAAATATAGAAGGCAGAGACAAGTATTCATTCTCTTGCACCCACAGACACACATGAATACATGTGCCCATATCACACACACACACACACACACACACACACACACACACATCAATCAATCAATCAATAAACTAACAGAGAAGAGAGACATAATGGAACCACAAACAGAAAGTCATCAAATATTCTAAATTTGGGTTTGGTACACATTCACAAATATCTAGGGAACAGCACACCATGGTGGATTAACTCACCGGCTGGCTGTCCAGTGCCAGATGGTCAGCCCTGAAAACACGTATATGTATATTTAAGTAACATTATACAAAATGAGCATATTATGTTTAGGAATGTACACATACACATACATGTACCCACATGCACATATGTGCACACACATACATAACATTTAATGAAAAAATAGATACTGAATTTGAAGGANAGCAGGGAGGGGTATATGGGAGAGTTTGAAGGGAGGAATGGAAAGGGAGAAATGTTGTAATTATATTAATAATCTCAAAAAAATAAACCGCTTTCACATGGCTAATATTATCTTCCCAAATACTGTCATTAAGTCTCTTTTGGCAGGACATCATCAAGCCAAGAATGATTTGACAGTGTTCGTGGTTGAGCAAAACATGACTAAGTTATGACACTTAAAGCCTTCCCTTGAGTGCTGGGTGTTTGTGTTCTATGAATTCATATTTAAATTATACTCTGGGGAGAGGAAAGAACTCTGCCATGTCTCCTTGAGGAGAAAGACAGGCATTTTTGCCCCTAGAAAAACAACTGAGTCTACAGCAGATGCCTGCATTCTGGGAAAGGGGGGGTCAGGATTGAGGGGGAAGGAGCTGTCAGGCTGTGCCTCTCACACCATCGCTAAGTGTGATTCTGTTGGCTATTACAGCCTCGAGGAGCCATGTAGCTCAAGATGAAGATTTCCATATGGTGATGCAAATTAGGACCCCTCTGCAGAGGTGTCTTGAAAAAGAGCCAGTAACCTGGGGAAATGTTTGCAAGCAGCTCAAAGAAAGGAAAGTTTGGTGGGAGGNTGGAGGCAGTGTGTCTTTGACTAAAGGAAAGTTGCTGTTGAAGATGACATTGTTNCATAAGCATTGCCTTTGTCCAACTGCTGCCGANGTTATCTGAACATTGGGTCACTGAGAATATGGGGCTGGGGCTGCTGCTCTTAGCATTTAGTACTAGCACGAAAAGAGAAATGTTTCTCTCTCTCTCTCTCTCTCTCTCTCTCTCTCTCTCTCTCTGTTCATCTATGCGCATTGTCTGTGGAGGCCAGAGGTTGACTTCAGACATCTTCTATCACTCTCAGACAGCATATAATAGATAGATAGATAGATAGATAGATAGATAGATAGATAGATAGATAGAGATAGAGATTAGATATAATCTCTCATTGGTCTAGAGCTCACCAATTTGGCAAGACAGGCAACCAGAATGCCCCCAGAGAGCCCCTGTCTCTGCTTTTCCATGCTAAGACTGCAGACATGTATCACTACACTGCCTTTTCATATAGGTGCTGGAAATCTGAACTCAGGTCCACATGCTTCTGTGGGAACTGTGCCAACTGAGCCTTCTCCAAGCCCTCCATTGGCTTTTAGACTCATGTGCTGTCCCACTGCATCTCTGTCCTCACANCTCTGCCCTGCAGCCTCTTTACTGCGGCTGTGGAGGGCTCTCTTCCACACCTCTGTATACAAGGTGTCTCTCTGCTTCTCATCTCTTTCCTAGCTCTAGTTTACAAACCACAGCTTATAGGCATGTCCAACCTGCCACTCATGAATTGCATGTGCCCCAGGATAACTGTGAGCACAGCCCAATATAAAATGTAAAATTACTTAAAATACTATGAAAAATTTGACAAGTTTTTGGGGTAACTTGACTGCATGGTTCTTGTATGTGAACCTTGTAGGTAATGGCATCATGTTGCAACATTCAAGGTCAGACACATCTGGCTATGAGCTAGACAGGTTCAAGTTGCTAGAGCTAGATAGGCTGAGTCCTAACTCTCTTAGTTCTGTGGCTTTGGTTACTTTGCCTTTCTGTATTTCACTCTCCATACCCTCAGCTGATGTTTAGTTCAAGATACTTGTGGAGTTTAGTTAAGAGCTTAAACAGTAGAGCTCGACTTCGTGGGCAGAACCTCCATGACTGACCAGCATATAAGCTTGGACAAGTTAGTTACACTTCATGCCTCAGTGTTCACATTTGCAAACAGGAAGTAATGATATTATCTACAACTCAGAGAGAGAGAAGGATTTGAGAACTGGGTTGGGGTACAAGGCACCCCCAGTTCTTGCATGCAGAAGTCACCATGGAAGCTAATTCAGCTTATTATCTTAAATAGATAGCCTTATATGTTTACCTGCTTACAATATTAATACATTAATACTATAGAAATCCTGGAAACTCTCTGATGCTTTGTCTACTAAGATATTTTCCAGGTACTACCAAAATACCCTCAGCCAATTCCTACTTGTAGTGGTACCATCCTCTCTCCTAGGAGGTTGGTAAAATGTGGGGGGTGAGAACATGGGGCGGGTGGCAGTATCACACTTCTCCAGCAATCGGTTTTCCTTACTTTTCCCAAGAGCAAACCACCACCTAGGGCAGGATTGAAATGAAGGCTGGAAGTTGTTTCCTTGAGGGTTGGTTGGTTGGTTGTTTTATGAGTTTGGTTGTTATCATTTTAATTTGGCTTTTTGGTGCTGCTTTCCCTCTGGCAAAGAGACATTCCCTTTCGGAATCTAGGGAGATGACAAAACACCCATAACGTCTGCTGGCCTGGAAAAAGAGAAGGAAAAAGAAAACAGTGTACCTTTTCCAAGAGAGGGAAGGGTGTGTTCTCTTCACAGTCTCTCCTGGAATCTCCCTGGCAACTTCAGAATCCCCTTCACCTTCTCCATCTGACATCCTGCNGGAACCCCTGGTTGAGGCCACCTTGTTCAAGAGCCACAATCGTTTGAGCAAGAGGTGAATCCAGCTCTTAAACAGATCAGCATCAGGAGCCATATAATTTAAAGTTTACCAAGGACAGTCTGAAGCCAAAAGGAAATAGTTAATGACCAAGGTGACAAGAGAAGACCAGAATGGGTGGCGGATAAGCACACATGGTCACTTGTCCATCACCAGCTGCATAGNTGGCCCCCCTTTAGGACCACTTTGGCTCTGCAGCCAAATCCCCTTGGGGATTCAAAGTGCCACATCCTAGTCTCTGCTCTAGAGTTTTCTTCCATAGAGTTCTGACTAGGATGGAGGAGGTAAATACTCCTCCCAAAGAGAAGAAATATCCAGGCTTCTCCGTGGGGTGAGAAACAGCACAGACTCCAGGAAGATTTAATGAGTGATGCTATCCTCATGATAGTGAGATGTAGATACAGGTGACATTCTCTCATGGCAGGCACAATGTGAAGCATTTAATCCTCACAATCACAGCAAGCTTAGAGCAGGGAAACAGATGTCAAAGTCAAACCACCAATGGGAATGGCAGAGCCAGAACTTGACCTAAGTTATTTCTGCTACCGAAGTCTTAACCACTAAGAACAATGGCTGTGATAATGATGTTAAGAAAACCAACAGGGGGATGAGGACGTGGCTCTTTNGTTAAGAGCATCCAGTCTGCAACCAAATGGACCTGAGTCTGAATCCCCAATACTCATGTAAAAAGCCAGCATAGCTGTGCATGCTTGTGATCCCAGCAATTGGGGCAGGGAGGCAAGAAGATCCTGAGCCTCCTGACAGCCAACCTAGTGATCANCCCTGCCTAGAGGCAATAAGGCAGAGTGATGGAGGAGAGCACAAACACAGCCTCCACNAACACAGTCTTGGGCGTATGCACCCGCATACTCNTGTGTATGCACTANTATACAGCAGGCACAATTCTAAGCAACATATGTATATACCTATGTATGTGCATAAATATATACACCTATTATCACTAAGACATCCATGTTATTATGTCCATCTTACAGATAAAGATCTGCAACACAGAGAAAGTAAGTGACACGTCCAAAGTCACACAGCTCTTAAAGTACCTGAGACACAAACTCAAGCATTTTAATATTGGAGGCCACAATCTCCATCACCTTCTGCTTTCTGTTACTATTCTATTTGTAATGACCCAAGACAACATTCTTTAATGATTTTTTTATTTTTGAGATTATAATTACATCATTCCATTCTTCCATTTTCTCCCTTAAAACATTTCCATACACCCCACCTTGCTCTCTTTCAAACTCACTGCCTCTTTTCTCCTTAATTATTGTTACATACACACACGCACACCACAAGATAGATAGATAGATAGATAGATAGATAGATAGATAGATAGATAGATAGATAGAGTATAGATGGATGGATGGATGGACAAATGGATGGATGGACAGACAGACAGACAGATAATAGATAGATACAGAGATTGATTCCCAAATACATAAACACAATCTGCTCACTCTGTGCTATGGTTACTTGTATGTATGTTTTCAGGGCTGACCATTTGGTATTGAATAAGTAGTTGATGTGCTCTTCCCTAACGAAGACTATTTACCCTGCTCCCAGCATTCCTTAGGTGCCTGTAGGTCTTTGCATAGGGTTGAGGCCTCAGAAACCTTGCCCATCCACATAGCATGTCTATCATTGTCATCTTATTCAGCTCATGTTTAGGCGGTCATGTTCATGAGACTTCTGACATTCCTAGGAGATACAGTCTCAGAGCAAATGCTGTTTCTCTGGCTCTTGTAATCGTTCTGCTCCCTCTTCAACAATGAGCCGTGAGTTTTGGCTTCAGGAGCTGTGCTGTAGGCAGATCAGTCGGGACTGAGCATCTCAACTCTGCATCTTGATTGACTGTGTTTGTCTGTAACGGTCTCCATCTACAAGACAGCATGCTTTAGATGGGAAGTTCTCTCTGGNAAGGTNTGACAAAATTAAGACCCAGGCTGGCTTTCATCCAACATAATAAATTCTTATAATATTATTATTTGTTTGATAGACAGCTTTCTAGGAATTTCCAATGACAGAGCAAGAAATGTATGTCTTCTCCATGGAGAATGAGAAACAAGAGGTATCTAAGGAGAAGAGCTGTATACAAGCACCACAGTGGCCTCTACAGTTCCCGGGCTCTCTTGTTCTATGCAATCATCCCAGGCAGTAGGCATTGTTTCTCCCATTTTATTGCTAAAGAAGCAGTGAGTTTCCAGGCAGAAAGAGCTCTGCTGAGTACTACCTCTGGTCTTACATAAGTAGGAATTCTCCAGCAATACATCTTTGGATCAGACATCACAACACACTCAACACATCACAACAGCACTCACACTTCTTTTCTTAATATTCAATGCACACGTACACACAGGCCAGCTCTTTGAAGGANTAAATATAGAATTAATTACTGGGTTTAGTGTTTATTCTAATTCGTGCAGGTTCATAAAGTCCACTTCAGACAAAAATAAGGCTGACTCACATGAGTAAAAAATGAGTTCATATTTACAATCTCTATAAACTTGCTGCAAATATTCAAGTGGAAAGATACAGTAACTTTATCTCAATGTCTCATAGGCTGTGGGCTACACTGGTGAGGTTCAGAGAGAGCTGAGAAATGAGGGCTGGAGAAATCTCTTGGGATAAAATATTCTAATTACTAAATGAACAGGGCATTCTGAGGATATTAGATTCAAATGGATTTTCCCGTGCTTGCAAAATCATTGGAGAATACACCATAAATGGAGCTTATTACAAATTTACAGCACCAGATTAATGAATACACACCCATAACAAAAGCACAGAAAGGGAGGTGGANGGAGGGAGGGAGGGAGGAATAAGTTATGCCTTCTTGCTTAAAATGTTCCTGCAATTGTTAACATTGACATTTCTAGGGTCAAAGGCACTGCATTCCCTGTGTCCCACCTGGGCTACCAGGCTAACAATCTGCTAAACTGCCAGTGTCGCTCCTTCTCCTGTCTAGCATCTCTTCCTCATTCTGTCCAGCACCTCTTCCTTGTCCTGTCTCAGCCATATACTCAGAGGAAGATAAGAACAGGCATGGGTCTTACCTGAAAAACCAACAACTATAGGACCCCAGAGGATCTGAAGAAGTCAGTTGATGGTTCACAGGCAGCAGAGCCTNTTCAAAATGGCCTGCAGATTTTATGGGCAGGGAGCACATCCAGACTTCCTTCCATCTCTTTTCTCTCTGTGGTGGTCTCCTGCTCTCATCTCCTTCCTTAGGGCTTCCCTCACCTCTTCTTTCTCTCTCTACCACCCCCCCCTCTACTTCCACTTAGAAAATTGGATGTGGAGANGGCAATTTGCAACCTGCTATGAAGAAAACATGAGACTGTTAAATGGTAAGCAATATGGAGACACGCTCAAAATCAGGGCCCACAAGAGAATGAGGTGCTGCCTTGAGGACTCCTTGCTCCATTGGCTGGCTCATTTTGCATGGGCTCTGGAAGTTGAACCCCCTCGCTTTTGGAAGATAGTAACTTTTCCAGCTTCTTTAAACAGGTAACTTATACAATTGACCCAACCTATGTGGAGGTCAGATCTCCAGAAACAAAGCCTCTCTGGCTACAAAAGAAGGAAGAAAAGTGCCAGAGGCCTGAAATGCCAGGCATACAGAAACTTCAAGTCAATTCCACAGCAGCCTCAGAAAAGGCTCACCTTGGCCTTCAGGTGCTAATAATGCAGAGCCCACAGCAAGCCTCTGCCTCACACCCAAGGAATGAAGGATTAAGAAACAAAATCACCACCTCTGAATCCTATGCAGGAGCAACAACTTGCATGCAACCAACTACAGATACAAGGGGAAGGTAGAGCTTGTCTAAACCAAGCAANGATNCTAGAGTTCACCAGAAGATAACTGTGCAGACACTGAAGCAGATGTTAATGTAGACACATTAATGCANGCTTGAGGGGGGCTAAGGAGCTTGTACACAGTCCCATTGNTAGTTAAAAATTGTGGCCCCTGCTTCTCCCATGATGGCACATAACTTACTCCTAGAACAGTGCATTGTCCTGAAGAGACTGGGAGCATGCCAGAAGTCTTCAGTCTCCAGTTCTGTTCAGGATGAGAGTTAGGTAATAGTATTACATGTCCGGGCTTTGGAGCCTCCCCTCTCCCCCCAGCCACACACACATTATTTAAAAGCAAATATCCTTGAGGGAAGTAAGGCCTTAATCCAGGGTTGATAAATGGGTTTTATCTAAGGTACTAACTTCAGTCAATTGATAANGGCTGCCTAGAGCATTCTACTGAAATTATTAAGCTGCTCCCCTGGTGATATTCAAAATGTTTAAAAACCCACCCAAATCAACACAGATACCAACAGTACTGCTGGAGCAACCACTCAGTCAGTCTCCCTAACCCTCACCCTTCTGGGTTACTGAGCTCCCTATTGATTTGGGGTTTTAAATCTCTAGTCTTAAGGGCTCCCCCTAAACCTCCCCAGATGACTAGAGATTTAAAACCCCAAATCAATAGGGAGCTCCAACATGGTGGCCACCATGTATCTGGACTTGAAGAAGGCCGTNACAGAACTTCAAGCCAAAGTTACNGATGCTCAACAGAAGGTGAAGCTTGCAGACATACAGATTGAACAGCTAAACAGAACAAAACGGCATGCACACCTTACAGACCCAGACATTATGACGCTGATAGATGAGACTAACATGTATGAAGGCATAGGAAGAATGTTTATTCTACAATCCAAGGAACTAATTCACAACCAGCTGTTAGAAAGGGAGAAAGTAGCAGAAGAAAAAACTTAAGGAGCTGGAGCAGAAAAAGTCCTACCTGGAGCNGAGTGTTAAGGAAGCTGAGGACAACATCCGGGAGACGCTGATGGCACGAAGGCACCGTAGGAGCTGCTGGCAAAGTTCTCCCTCCTGACCCCTCCCGTCCTCTCCAGAGGGGGCTGTGCAGGGTTTTGGCCTCCCTTTGNCCCTTGGCCTCCCAGTCTCTCCATCACTCTGAGCCCCCTTCAGGCCCCACCTGAATGTTGGCCACCCCTGCCCAGGACACTCTTCTCTCCAGGAGCAAGCCAGGAGCTCTCAACAGAGGGAAGACTGGAGGGCAGATGGAGAAGGCTGTCAAGCCTGTCACTAGACATGTGGGGTAGACCAATAAAAGGCTGTNCTGCTCTGTGAGAAAAAAGAAGATTCTAACAATTAATGAATTAAACAAGAACCAATATTAACCCTTCCCCAATGCTTCCAAAATATCAAAGAAGAGGGAATACTTCCCAACTCATTGCATGAGGCTAGTGTTACTCTGATACCAGGCACAGACACAGATGCTAACAACAACAAAAACAGACAGATGTAGNCCAATAGCCTTAATGAACAAAGATGTAAAAATTATCCAAAAATACTATTAAATTGAATTAAAAGGCATAGCAAAAGGATCACTGATCAAATAGGATCTATCCAAGGAATGTAAGGTTGGTTTCATAAATCAAGTCTATAAATGTGATGCATCATACGAACAGAATGAAAGGCAAAATAAATATGCCATATCTAATAGTAGCAGAGAAAATGTAACAAAATTCATCATCCTTTCATGATGAAAACTCTTTGTAAGTTAAGTGCAGGAGTATTGTATTGTATTAAGTATTGTATCTGAATACAATAAAGACCACATAAAACCTATAGCTAATAAGAGCAATGCTAAAAGTTAAAAGTGTTTCCTCTAAGATCAGTAACAAAATAATGCCCAGTCTTACCATTTTTATTAAACACAAGAAGTACTAGAAATCCTAGCCAAAGTAACTAAGCACAAAAAAGGAGTAAAAGGCATCTAAATTAGGAAGGAAGAAATTAAACCATTCATGTGTGCAGATTGCATGATCTTATGTAAGGAAACCCCTAAAATTTATATTTTCTCTCTCTCTCTCTCTCTCAAATTATAAAACAACATTAATTGATATCAACAGCATTTGAAGAATGCACTACTCAAAAAAGTTGAACTCAAAGTAGAGAGTAGAATGGTAGACATCAGAGACTAGAGGAAGAGGTCATACTAGGAACATGGTGATCAAAAGAATTTTAGTTAGATAGAAATAAGATGCTGAAGAGATCTATTGTAAGTTATGCTAACTATGGTTAGTAATTATATATTGCATTCTTTAAAACATTTACCTGTTCAGTGTGTGTGTGTGTGTGTGTGTGTGTTGTGCATGCATCTGGNCNTAGGGTTTGCAAGCCAGGGCAGATATGTGGAAGTCAGAGGACAACTTTTGGAGTCAGTTCTCACTTACCCATANGGATTCTGAGAATCTAAACTCAGGTCTTCAGACTTGGAGGCAAGCTCTTTACCCACTGAGCCATTTTTTCAGCCCCTATATATTGTATTTTTATTAATTAATTAATTAATTTTTCCAGCCTAATCACATTTTCCCTTTCCTCCCATCCTCTCCTCCCACTCCCTCCCCTAAACCTCCTCTCTTTAGTTCCCCATCCATACTTCCTCCTTTCTCTTCAGAAAATGGCAGACCTCCCGTGAATATCAGCCAGCCATGGCATATCAAGTTGCAGTAAGATGAGGCACCTCCTCTCCTATTAAGACTGGACAAGGCAACCCAGTAGGAAGANTGGGTCNCAAAAGCAGGTAACAGAATCAGAGACAGCCCCTGATCCCACTGTTAGGAGCCTCACAAGAAGACCAAGCTACACAATTGTAACATATGTGCAGAGGGCCTAGGTCAGCCCCATGCAAGCTTCTGTTTGATAGTCCAGTCTCTGTGAGACTTCTTGTGGAGGGATTGGGACACCAACCCAGCCACATAACCTTTGACCTACAATTTGCCCTGCCTACAAGATATGCTGGGGTAAAGGTGGCACAGAAATTATGAGAGGGGCCAACCAATGACTGGTTTAGCTTGAAACCCATGCCATGAGAGGGAGGCTACCCCTGACACTGCCTAGAAGGCCAGGACCCAGAGGCTGGACAGCCCAGAGACCAANGATAGAACCAAACATGACTGGCAAAAAAAAAAGTCAGTGAAATGACTCCTAATAATGTTCTGCTATACTCATAGATAGCCCAAATGTCATCAAGGAGGCTCCACCTAGCAACTGATGAAAACAGATGTAGAGATCCACAGCCAAACTTTAGGCAGACCTCAAGTAATCCTGTGGAAGGGGTGGGGGGATTATGGGAGCCAGAGTGGCCAAGGACACCACAAGAAAACCCATAGAATCAACTAACTTGGGCTCATAGGGGCTCATAGAGACTGAACCATATATGTATTCTTAAAAATCACTAGGAGAGTAGATTTAGTGTTTTCTTCACCAAAAATGGTGAGGATATGAAGTAACATGTCCATTAGTCAGTCACCTCAATTTAGAATTTCAAAATATATTATATATGATAAATAAACACAGTTTTATTTTTCAGATATAAATATATTTTTTAAAACTTTAAAAANCCTGGATGATGAATTAAATACTTATTTCAATATATATATATGAAGTTGAATTTCTCAGAATAAGAATGAAACAAAATGACTGAACATTTTTAGATTCATCAGATAAAAGGTGGGTAAATACCATGTTCGTCCTTCTGAGTCTGGGTTACCTCACTCAGGATGATATTTTCTAGTTCCATCCATTTGCCTGCAAATTTCATGATGTTATTGTTTTTTACTGCTGAGTAGTGCTCCGTTGTAATATGTGCCACATTTTCTTTATCTATTCTTTGGTTGAGGGGCATCTAGGTTGTTTCCAGGTTCTGGCTATTATGAATAATGCTGCTATGAACATAGTTGAGCANGTGTCCTTGCGGTATGATTGAGCATTCCTTGGGTATATGCCCAAGAGTGCCACAGCCAAGCACCAGGCCGAGCTANAAGAATCCAGTCAATGAGAGAGAAGAGGGATTCTATGACCAAGGGACATCAAGATCATGATGGGGAAACATACAGAGACAACCAAACCAAACTAGTGGGAACTCATGGACTGTGTACCAATAGCTATAGAGCCCCCATGGGATTGGACTAGGCCCTCTGCATAGGCGAGACAGTTATTTAGCTTGAACTCTTTAGAGGGCCTCCTGGCAGTGGGATCAAGATCCATCCCTGGTGCATGAGAGGGCTTTTTGGAGCCCAGTCCTATGGTGGGACACCTTACATAGCCTTGGTTCAGGGGGAGGGGCTCGGACCTGCCTCAGCTGGATGTACCAGGCTCTGCTGACTCCTCTTGGGAGGCCTTACCTTAGAGGAGGTAGGAATGGGGAGTGGGTTGGGGGGAAAGACTAGGGGGCAGGAGAAGGGAGGAGAGGGAGATCTGTGGTTGGCATGTAAAATGAGTGGAAAATTTCTTAATAATAAAAAAGATGGGTAAAGATATTAAATTTTCTTAATAANGTGCCACATAAAATAATTTTGACATCAGCAGGCAGNAGGCGGTTACACAGTGTGTCTTTTCCAATTTAATGGATCCAAAAACTTAGAAAAGCATATGTCTTTCCAGGNAGCAAAGCCACAAATAGAAGAAAGAGCAAGATGACTAGGAAAGACAGAAAATCTAGACTAGTCCAGAGCATGAATTCCTCCTCCTCAGGTAAGAGTGGGGCCCTGACCAGCTGCCACCTCCCGTGGCTTCCCTTCAGGGTGGGCACTGCCATCCTGTGATGTCTGAACAGTCCCCACATGGTCTGTGTGTGACTGTGCCACAGCGGGGGCAGATGCTGCTTCCTCCTCTTGCCTGATAATGACATCATTTAGCTTGTGGGTTCCTTTGGCTGGCTTTTGTTTTATATGCTACAGGAGTTCTCAATTAGCCGTGTTCGTCCACCATCTGCTGGGGAGAATGATGACACGAAGGAAAGGCAGCCACACGGTGTCCTTTCTTTTCAGAACCAAGAGGAGAGGATGGCCTGGCCGGTGAACTGTAGTCACTGCTTCTCAACTGAGGGGCCGAGAGGATAGAGATGAGTAGAACTTGGCATTCACTAATTAAAGAAGAGACGACCTCAAGCTGGGAAGAGAGCTCACCAGAAGAGTGCTCACTATGCCAGCCGGACGACCTGAGTTTGATCCTCCAGAACCCACACAAAAAGACTGGCGTGTTCTTGTAATCCCAGTGCTGGGAAGCCAAACACAGGCAGAGCTCTGGTTCTCACTGGCTAGCCAGGTGTATTAGTTCCTTTTATGCTTTGGTGATAAAATACCATGACTAAAAGCAACTTATAGGAGAGTTGATTTGAGCTTATGATTTCGGAGAGCTAAGAGTCTGTTGAGGACAGGAGACATGGAAGCAGACAAGGAAGCTAAGAGCTCACACTCTTCAATCTCAAGCATGATGCAGAGAGAGCAAACTGGGAGGAACATGAGGCTTTAACCTCTCAAAGCCCTGGATGCTTGCTTGCTTCCTTTTCTTTCTTTCTTTCTTTCTTTCTTTCTTTCTTTCTTTCTTTCTTTCTTTCTTTCTTTCTTTCTTTCTTTCTTTCTTTCTTTCTCTTTTCTTTTCTCTTCTTTTCTTTTCTTTCTTTTTGTGGTTTTGGTTTTTTGAGACAGGGTTTCTCTGTGTAGCTTTGGAGCCTGTACTGGAACTCACTCTGTAGACCAGGCTGACCTTGAACTCACAGAGATCTACCTCTAAAGTGCTGGGATTAAAGGCCTGAGCCACCATCGCCTGGCAATGTTCTTCAGTCTTATTTTGTTATAGTTCTCTGACAATTTTCTCCCATTCACAGTAGTTCACAGCATGACAAGCCTTCCTGCACCTCAACTTCACACACCAAAACTTTCCCACTAATGAGAACAGGAAGTAGAAACTAGCCAGGGCAGAGACCTCAAAGTAGCAGTCCCCAAAATGTCCTTACTTGAACCCAAAAGTGCCAGAAGAGAGTTTTGCTCCCTGTTTCTCTATTATCTCTTAAATAAGTCCCTTCTCCTAAATATTGTACATGCCTACAAGACTAAAAGTGAGAGTAGGCATCTAGACACATGGTTGGGCCAATCGGACTGAGCAGTTCATTCCCCTGCCTCCACCCATACCTCACCCTATGTCTGCCATAAGTCCTGTAAAAAGTCCCCAGGCTAACCGGTCCGTGGTTCCCTATTTCCTGGGACCTCTTGTGCTTTACAGCAGATNTCTCTCTCTCTCTCCCTCTCCCCATCCCCGCAGGGTCTCCTCCCTCTCTCCCTCCCCGTCTCTTTTCTTAAGTTACCATCTATGAATTTCTAATAAACTTCCTTGAAACTCACATNTGTACGTATATGTATATCTCAAAGCCCACTTCCAGGGACGTGCTTTCTCCAGTGCCCTGAACCTTCCCATACTTCTTCAAGTAGTGCCACTATCNGGNGACCAAATGTTCAAATGTCAGAGCCTANGGGGCTTATTTCTCATTCACACCAACACAGCAGCCTACCCTACTCTGTGACTCCAAAGCCAGCGAGAGACTAAGAAAACAAGGTGGAGAGTACCTNAGGAATGACATGTAATGTTGACCTCTGGCTTCTGCACACACAAGCATGTGATGTGTACCTATATACACAAGTGTGCACATGCACATACTCACACACACACACACACACACACACACACACACACACACACACACGAGGGGGGGAGGAGCTAGATCCTCTAGCTCCCCAGGATCTCTCTTGCTCATCTCTGTCAGGTATACCCAAAGGCATCACTTACAGCCTCTCCCCATCCCATTAACGTCAGTTCTATCAGAGCCTGGACCAAGACACCTCAGCTGTTCTCACAGGAGGCACAGTAGGGGTAGTAGCCCTGNTGATGTGCTCAGGCCCAATAAGTGATCCAAGTTCCCAGACTCTATTTTCTGAATTCATTAACAAATGTTCCATGTAAGAACCCCTCCTCAATGAAATAAAACTGAGTAATCCCACTACTGAGTATATAGCCAAGAGAAGAAACAACAGACATATAAGCACTTGTGAACAAACATTCATAGTCGTTTGTTTGAGCCACTGATGACTGGAAACAACTTAACATTCCATCACGTGTGATCAGATCAACAGTGGTTCTTTCATACAATAGAATAGTACTCAGCAGTTAAAAGGGGCAAACTGCCGATCGATCATGACTGAACCTCTAAGACATGGTTAAAGGGATAGAAACCAGAGATGTAGGAGACCACTTGTTGTAGGACTCTATTCTTGTGAAGTTCTTGAAAATGTACAGTCTTCAGAGTGATGGCTTTGAGAGGTTGGAAGACAAGAAAGAATATTGGTTACAAAGAGTTATGAGTAAAGTTGGGGACTGATAGAAATGCCCTTTACCTTGATGGTGATATTGGTTCCATGAGTATGTACATTTGTTAAAATTTACTAAACATCACTCTTAAAACTGGTGAATATTATTATATATAAATCATACCTATTATTTTTAAATCAAACAAGTTTCTAAATTAAACCCACAGAATTTTTCAGAGCCATGCAAAGCAAAGTTCTTTGGGTTTCGCTTTCTTGTGTCTTTGTGCATTCCAAATTTTAAGAAGGAGTTATTGACATCCAAGATCTTCCAAGTTCACCTGACAAGGGACTTGATATTTTTTAATTGTACAGAGCATCCGTTAGAATCTTGAGGAAACAGGTAGAGAGCATTGCATTTGAGAATTACCAGTCTGGATACAGCAATGTCCTCTTCATCAGCAACTTTGAACTGCAACACACATTAGAAAGGGAAAAGGTTGAACCTCCTATCTTCCTGGAGAATTTCCTACAGATCAAGGCCCCGGTTCGAGCATGAGTGTGGTGTGGGGGGTGGAGAGTTGCTGGGAAAGGGAGCAGGAGTTGGAAACCTAGCTAAGCTCCCCACTGTGGTCTGGTCATTTATCTATCCATCCAACTGACTGTCATTCATTCTGCTGGGCACTTCACCAAGTGCCAGGGACATGGCTCTTGTGTGGCCCTGCCCCCATAAACTCATAGCCTTCTCACTTCAGTCAAGAGCCATCCTTATAGCTATAATTTTCCTTTTATTACCTCTGCCTGGCAGGAGAGGGGGCTGGCTCTCTGATGCTTAGATGTTGTACATTTGTGTATTTGTTTGCTGAGTGGTCACCAAGTCCAACTGTCAGTTCTTCCCAGGCATGCTCACTGATCAACAGAGGGCAGAGGGAATCCAGCACTAGGTAAAAGAATGATGGCAAGAGAGATAAGGAAGGGGGAGGGAGAAAGAGAGAGGGGAAGAAAGGAGAGAGAGAGAGATTATCATTTCATCTCAAACTACATCACATCCTCCCTACCCNTCCAGGGGCCTGTCCTGCCANTCCAATGCAAGAAAACTCGAACAAGGCAAGAGTATCACCCAGACAGCTGCACAGAACACGAATGCTTTGTTAAGTGGATGAAGTCCTGGTCTGACAGCCCGGCTGGCCATTTTGCTTGTCTCCCTGACATGGCCACCCGGCATATGTCCAGAAACTACTATCTCCAAAGAAGCGGAGTTCAGACCCAAGATAAGGGCTTGTGTGCCTGATTCCAGAGACTCTGCTCTTAATTGCTGTAGGCAGCTGCTGTGTTCTTTCGTCNCCTCACTAGGGATGGAGGTCGACCCAGGAGCACAGCAGACTCTAATCGCCTCTTTCTGTATTCCATGCACTTCACCTGTCATGAAGCCACTAAGNTTCCCTAAGCCTCCAAGGCTTAGAGACAACAAAATACAGGTGATTGACCAGAATTTATAACATATGCCTGCCTTCTGTTGCTAGTTTCCTTGATTTCCCAAAGGATGGGTTCAGAGAGGGCAACCAGAGCCCTAGAAAATTCTTGGAAACATGCCATGTTGCCCAGAACTTTGTCAGNTGTCCTCTGCCCACTACTTTCTATACTAGGGCTTGGTGTGAGATGGAGTNNCCTTCCCTCTACAGGAACCNNAGCAATCATGTTAGCTTTCTAANGCTCTGTGGCTTCCAGACTTGGATGCAGTGCTGAGGNNCATAGAACCANGAGGTGATCGCCNAAGACCTCAGAAGCTGGGAACACCAATACTCAGGGAGGTAGCAGAGGCCTCCACTTTGCAAGGGTGGCAGTGCCTCCTGCAGGGGTGAGGTGGATGGANNAGTATTCTGNGGTCAGTGANGAAAGTGGGCTTCTCCCTAGGCTAGCTCTGTGCCTCTGGCAGCAACTAGCCTCCTAGTTTTCCTTGATTCTGTTATTTCTGAAGCTGACTCTAGGGTCATCTTACAATTCTTCCCCTAACAGCCTTTGACAAACTCTCATTGCTGAGGGAGTGCTGACCACCACACTGCGTGTGCCTTCCTATNGCCTGTGAACCAGCAGCTGTCAAATATCTTGTCTCAAGATCCCTTAGCACTATTCAAAATTTAAGACCTCCAAATAGCTCCTGTTTGTGTTACATCTCTTAAAACTCATCATGTTAGAAATTAAAGTAAGACAAACACACACAGGTAGATAGATAGATAGATAGATAGATAGATAGATAGATAGATAGATAGATAGATAGATAGAGATAGGATAGATAGATGATAGATAGTTTATTGATGACAGATGATAGACAAATAGATAGGATAGATAGATGATAGTTTATTGATGACAGATGATAGAGAGAGAGAGAGAGAGAGAGAGAGAGAGAGAGAGAGAGAGAGAGAGAGAGAGAGATGAATTCATTTAAAATGAGAGACTGCTCATGGGTAAGGCACTTGCCATAAGAACAAGAAGACCTGAGTTCAGATCCCCAGAACACATGTAAAGCTTGGTNTGGCAGCAGTGTTTATAATCCAGGCATTCATGTGGCAGAGACTGGAGAATTNCTAGGGGTCCATGGACCAGTTAAGCTGATGTACACAGTTGCAAACAAGGAGGCCCTGCCTCAAACAAATTATAAGGTGAAGACCTACATCAGAGGTTGTCCTCTGACTCCTACATGTGTGCTGAGTCATGCAGGTGCCAACACTCCCATACACACACACACACACACACACAGATAAAATGACAATTAGTAATAATGCATGCATTCTACTGCTCACAGCATGTTATTATAAATTAAGCTTTTTATGAAAAATAATTATCTCAATTTTTTTAAAGTTAGTGCAATAAATAGCATTGTTTGGTTTGTTTGCAAATCCCTTTAATCACTAACTTACTAGCAGAGTATGGGATTTGCATATCTGTCTCTACCACCAATCTGTTTGGATAG
>LZPO01068676.1:50707-65539 GCA_001675575.1 Neotoma lepida
TAAAACCTAGTCAGAAAGGGAGAGAGGTGGGGAAGCTGGACTTCATTAAAATTGGAAAAGTTTGTACCTCAGAAGACATTAATATCTAGGCATAGCATGATTGCAATCTCAGCATTCCAGAGGCAACATCAAGCTTAGGCAAGGCTGAGCTACACAGGAAGATTCCAGAGGAAGGCAGGGTAGGAGGNAGAAAAGGTGGAGAGAGGAGAGGAAGTAAAGATTATAAAAATTTATCTGAAGGGGCTGGAGAGATGGCTCAGAGGTTAAGAGCCCTGGCTACTCTTTCAGAGGTCATGAGTTCAATTCCCAGCACCCACATGGTGGCTCACAATCATCTATAATGCATTCAGGTGCCCTCTTCTGGCCTGCATTGCAGGCATACATGCAGACAGAACACTGTATACATAATAAGTAACTCTTTAAAAAATTATCTGAAAAAGATCAGCATTGAAGAAGTTTTTCAGGGGCTCNAGAGATGGCTCAGTNGTTAAGAGCACTCACTCTGCAGAAGACCTGGATTCTGTTCCCAGCACCCACATGGAGTCTCACAATCATCTGTAACTTTACTTTTAGGGGATCTGACTTCTGACCTCTGCCAGCACCAGGCATGCACATGTTGTACATACAGACATGCAGGCAAAGCACTCATAAACATTGTCTTTGTTAGGGGTACTATTGCTATGATGAAGTGTCATCACCAAAAGCAAGCTGAGGAGGAAAGGGCCTATTTCACTTAGACTTTCACANCATAGTCCATCATTGAAGGAAATCAGTACAAGAACTCAAGCAGGGCGGAAACCAGAAGGCAGAAGCTGATGCACAGGCTATGAAGGGGTGCTGCTGACTGGCTTGCTCCCTATGGCTTGCTCAGCCTGCTTTCATATAGAACCCAGGACCACCAGCCCAGAGATGGCACCACCCACAGTAGGCTTAATCACTAATTAAGAAAATTCCCTACAGGCTTGCCTATAGCCTGATCTTAGGGAGGCTTTTTTTTCAACTGAGGCTCCCTCCTCTCTGATGACTCTGGCTTGTGTCAAGTTGACATAAAACTAAACAGCACANACATAAAATAAAATAAATATTTAAAAACTTAAAATTTTTTCCCCAATTTATTTACAGCAAAGGAAACAATCAACAGAGCAAATAGATAACCCACAGAATGGAAGAAAAATCTTCACCAACTACACTTCAGATGGGGAATTAACATCCAAAATCTGCAAAGAGTTACATAAATTAAATACCAAGAAAATAAAACTGCCAATCAAAAATGGGCAAATGATTAGATAGTTTTTAAAAAAGAAACATAAATAACCAACAACTATTAGAAAGCGTTCAACACCCCTATCATCATGGAAATGCAAATCAAAACTACTGTGAATATCACCTCACCCCAGTCAGAATGGCTGTCACCAAGAAATGTGACAACCAATANCACAGAGGATGTGAAGAAAGAAGAACTCATTGCTGGTGTGGTACAAAACAATACAGCCATTATGGAAGTTTGGAGATTCCTCAAAAATTAAAGTATAACTAGAATGTGACCTACCTATTTCACTCTGAACATGTACCCAGGGAGTTCCACATCCTATCATAGAGATATTTGTACTCTCAGGTTTCTTGCTGCTTTACTTACTATAGAAAGGAATTGGAATCAACCTAAATTGTTCATCAACACATGAATGAAATTTTGGTATATATATATATATGTATATATATATATGAATATCATGCAGCTCTATAGAAAAATGTGATCACAAAATTTGTAGGAAAATGGATGGGACTAGAATGTAGAACATGTAGAAAAGAACAAGAAAGGCTAAATATTAGTGCATGAGGAAGGACTGGATGAAAGTAATGGACATGAGTTACGAAGGAGAATATAGAACTAGTTAATTTTATAATTCTAAGTCTGTCTTGGATTTGCATTTCTAGTGGTGGATAAGTGCATACAAATATATTCGATAGTGAAAGTGTGAAATTCAGTGTGAAGTTCCACAGATTCAGAACAGCTGTTCTAAATGTATAGAAGATCATTGAGTTTTATAGACTGAGTCAGGTTAATTTCAGTATATGACTGTTTAGAAAATTTTTACAATAAATTTTATTTTAAAAATCTAAAATCAAACAAAAAAACAGTATCAAAAAGATGAAAGACAACAGTAAAAAATATGGCTGTCCAAGANCCAGAATATATAAAGAACTCTTATAGCTCAATGACAAAAGGCAAGGAACCTACATTGAAGAAAATGGGCAAAAACATTGAATAGACACTTCTCTAAAAATATATATACAAGGAGCCAGCAAGTGCACAGTTACTCAGCATTAGCCAACAGGTAAATGAAAATAAAAATCACAGGGAGATACCACTTTATAACCACTAGGATGGCTGAGTGAAAAATAGAGGAGACCGTTAGAGTCACTGGTGGAGATGGCCCTTCCAAACTCTCACACATTGCTGTTGGGCCACACCAGGGCACTTCATTCCTTTATCTCCTCCCCCTGATGCTGGAACCAGGAGGGAGGCATTCAGCCTTTTTCTCAGGTCGGAGGAATGACATTTCAACTGCTGCATGCAATTGTCTAAGTGGGAGTTTGGTTTGAAAGTTCAAATGAGAAAGNTTAAGTGGGTAAGACACTTGGCAACCCCCATCCTCCCACCCCTAGGAGNTGCTGTGTGTTCATTTACCCACCCTCATTCATGTAGAATGCTCATTGGCTGTGGAAGACAGTTGGTCCCTCAAAAAGTTGATTATTGAGGTATCATATGACTCAGCATTTCTACTCCTAGTTATAATGCCAAAGAGTCCAAACAGGTGTTAAAACAACTGGCTGTACATGCATACTCTTAGTGTCCCAGCTTTGCAATTCAGAAAGGTAGAAGCCCAAGTATTCCTCGGTGGATATGTGGATAAACAGAATGTGATATGTATATAGGAGAGAATATTAATGATCAGTGTAAAGGAAAGAAATACTGACACATNCCGTGGCATGAATTAAACCTAGGAAACATGACAATTGAAAGAATCAAGAAAGACTCCCAAAGTCACAGGCTGTCCAAGTCTGTTTACATGNAATATCTAAAACAGTTAAGTTCATAGCAAGAGAAAGCAGTCTTTTGGTTGCCAGGGCCTGGGGGAGGCAGTCATAAAAAGTCACTGTTTTCTCTGGGGGTGATGAAAATATTTTAATCACACAGCATTGTGAGTGAACCAAATGCCACTGAGCTGTTCACTTTGAAATACTTGATTTATGTTTCGTGAATGCCAATTAAATACAGAACTTGATTAAAGAAAAAAACAAAACAGACAAACCAATCTTTAAAATCTGTTCTCCCCAAAATTGAAGTTATCCAAAAGTAGAAGGCAAGCCTCCTCCCTTCTCTGTTCTTTTGACTCACTACCTCGAGCACNGGCTGGCATGCAGAGAGACAGAGAATAGCATTTGCCTGGATAAAGGAATAATTAAAGATGAGCCATGAGGCAAGTGAGAAATCCTATAAGATCACCCCCCCTTTCACTTCTATTTTCTTGTTTAAATCTTCCTCACTTCTTTTCCAGCTACAAAAGTAAAACTTACAAGTAGTTACAAATGCTAAGAGGTATATGAAGCGTTCTCATCTCATACCTATTCTAACCCCTAAAACCACAACTCAGAACTGACTCAGTTTCCCATGTTGATGGACTAACACTATGGTGTGTATCTCTGCACCCATTTCACACTTCTTCAAACATCCCCTGGACGATGTGTGAATCATCTCCTCCATTAGTACCCTGGATTTACTNTTCTCAGGACGAGCCACACCAGGGCACTTCATTCCTTTATCTCCTCCCCCTGATGCTGGAACCAGGAGGGAGGCATTCAGCNTTTTTCTCAGGTCNGAGGAATGGCATTTCAACTGCTGCATGCAATTGTCTAAGTGGGAGTTTGGTTTGAAAGTTCAAATGAGAAAGNTTAAGTGGGTAAGACACTTGGCAACACCCATNNTCCCACCCCTAGGAGNTGCTGTGTGTTCATTTACCCACCCTCATTCATCAGCAGAGACTGTCTGGCTGCAGCGTGGATTTTCATCTAACAGCATTTCAGCTGTAAGTTCAGTTCAAGATGGATTTTATCACCTTTGATATTTACCCCATTTACTCATTTTGCTTACACCTGCCTCCCTCACTAGCCTGTTACGTCCATGGAGCAGAGATCTTAACCCATCCTCGTCACTGTCAGACACTGCCTGGTGCATACCAGGTGATAAGAAATATCTGAAGAATGAAATTCTGCCAGATCTCCCCTTTGGAGCGTCTTGGAAAGGTCACTGTTAAAATTCCGGAACGTTTCCTTTCCTCTCTTCTCCTTCCTGGATTCTCATGAAGATGCAGCTGCACAAGAGTGACGGTGAGTCAGCTGTCTGTCAAGACCTGGCTTGTCTGAAGCTCTCCTGTTGCCTCTCTAGTAGGGTACAGCAACAGTAAGTCTTCTCNNGAGTACCAGCCACCTTCACACAATGTCACCGTGCCCTTCACTGTCCTTGGGGAGGGCTAGGTGATCTCATAGAAGACATCACTGAGAGACTTTTCAGTGTCACAAGGGAGATGAGATAAGAATCCATGTGGTCCCCATCTGTGGAAACCCATGACCAGAGAGAAATACCTTTTATCGCGCATGAGGGCATATTTCCAAACTCTAATCTTTTATCCTATTTTCTACTCTAACAGTTTCCCTCAAAGCTGTTCTCATATAAATGAGATACAAATGTTTGCTTTTTCTTTAAAATGGACCGGNATACCTTCAAAGTTAGCAAATATTTATTGTACAAAATAACCTGTTTCATGTTTCCATTTGAATACATGTATGTACTACGTTTTGACCATAATCACCCTGGCCTGCCATTTTGTTGAATGTTCTTCAACTTCTTTTGTTTTGTTTTTCTAGTTTGCTTTGTAACGATCAGATTGAGGTCATGCATTTTGAAGGATAAACATCACCAAAGTGAAGCTATGTTATGCTACAGTCTTTAAAAGCGTCAAGGTCACAAAAGACAAGGAGCAACCAATTGAAAACTGCTACGTCCGTGTTACTGTATTAGTCTTGATAATTGCTCGACGGCTGTGGAAGTTGTTGATACAGGGGCAGTTGGGAGAAAAGTTATGAGACAGTGTAACCGTTTCATTAAATCAAAAATTCGTCCAAAATAGACAGTTATAAAACTGGTCCATCCTGTTCTCCACATCTGGAAGAGGAAGAGGAAAAGACATGCTATNTTCTTAGCTCCTTCAAAGTCTCAAAGAGAGGAGCACTCAACCCCAAATAAAGGACACCAGACAGCTCCGGGCTCCTGGGGCCACTGCTGGATGACCAGCCACCACTGGATGCTCTTCCTGAGTATCCCTGATGTTCTGCCTTCAATACTTCACTGAAATTTGTGTTTCCGTGTCTTGATGGTATCCCAAAGAACTTGATGAAGGTCTCATTGGTCCAGGGCTTTCCTCACATGGGAGACTTGTCTCTCCTGCCTGTGTGCTCCTCCTCCTCTCTGTAGGACCCTCCAAATATTTTGAAGAGAAACACTTGTGGCTTTCCCTTTATTGAACCAAACACCTGAGGAACTGTAATTCTGCTCATGCTGAGAGAATAAAAAGGCTGAAGCCTAGTGTCAGCCAGAGGAGGAAGAGAATCCACACAGTTCTGATACTTTGCAGGAGAGACAGGATCCACAACGATGATGATGGGCCAGTGATGGACANGAACACACCTTGACTGTGACTGCTTAACTGTACATACCACACAGCCTTTATTTAAACCTATACCTCATTCACGACCCCAAATGTTCTTAGGGAATCACTGGGCTTCTTGTGTTCCCCTCTTCCCAATGGAGGCACATGAATAAATCTTCTTTCTCAGCATGGCACTGTTAGTTGTCTCTTCAGTTGGCCAATTGCAGATAAGTAGCCAAGCCCACCTTCTTAGGGCTATCAGGGCTTTGACTCTAGCCACCCTAGCAACACTTAGGCATGAAGTTCTCAGTACTTAATAAGATTTATGTCTCCCTTACCTGTTGTGACACTTTGTCACAACTTAAGCTGCATATCTTCTACTGTCATCCTAGGACAGTGTGTAGTCTGTGTAGTGTAGTGTGTGTGTGTGTGTGTGTGTGTGTGTGTGTGTGTTGGTATGTGTGTACCAATGCTAGTGCCAAGACTAGTAATTTTTCTACTTATACTATGTAATTTTCATGCCAATAAGCCATACTCAATATTTTGTAGTTTTGTGAAGCTGAAATTGAGTCAGTTGTTGGAAGCCAAAAACAAGGGGCTTCCAAGGAACTTGTACCACAGCTCACTGCTCATTAAGCTACACACGTTGGAAACATGTCAATGGAACATAGCGGGGGCTGGGGGGGGGTAGTAACTCTCCCAAGGCTGTTTCCTGGACACAACAGCCCCATGACTCAGTAGGAGGTTGGCTTTAGCCTCCTCTCCCACCACAGGGCAGCCCATGCCCACCAACACAGACAGCAGCAGTTCTGATNAATGCAGACGCATAAAGGAACAAGCAAGGGGCACTTCCTTATCAATCAGATATAAAGGAAAGTGAAGAGAATCCTGCAGTGTGTCCTCTGGTCTTGGTTTCAAGCTTCAGGNCCCATTCACCAGGTCCAATGCCAAAGGACCTCTGNACCAACCAAACCACCAAAGTCCTTGTTTCTTCCTGAGATTAAGATCTGCACCCATTCTTATTAGTAGAAATGAAAACTAGCTCAACCTGGAATGAACTGGACTTTTCCTGGAAGGCAGCAGAATGGGGAATACAGAAGCTTTGGGGACAGACCTACAGACATAGAGAACTCTAGCAGACTCCATCCCAGTTCCATAGAAGTTAACTGNGGTGCTTCAGAAGCCACTGGCCATGTCCCTTAAAGCCCATGTGTCCACTGTCCAGAAGACGCGTCGTTTGGTCTGCTGAGCTGCAAAGCTAACCAGAAGTACCCACGGTCTCCCTTCCTGAAAGCTGGAGGACTGTTTTCTGTTCGCTCCCTGAAATGCCTCCCAGCGTGAGATGCAGCTAGCTACTTTGTTGCCCAACACGTCAGGGAAGTGAGGCTGTCCCACATCTGCTCAGCCCATATTTTTAATTGCTTAATAATACTGAGTAGGCTTGCCTCATCCCCTCCAGCATAGCAGCGTGGGGGGCTTTGACATTCAGGGCCTGGTGTGTGGGCAGGAACCACAGATGAGGCTGGGAAAATGTCAACCTCCCACAGCTTCTCTCCCAATTAATCACCACGCCATCTGACAGGGCACACCTCATCCTGAGAAATACGGGGCTGGCAGTCCAGGGAGCTGCACTGCAAGCCCTGCTCCACTCTAAATTAGCTGTGTGACGTCCAAACAGCTCACCTTTGGGGAGTTAAGTTTCTGTTGCTTTTAAGCATATTTAAAGACAATGGCAGCTGGCTGAGCAGATAGTTAGGGAATTTATGGAATAGAGATTGGTCACCCCAGAGTCTACCATTTGCCAGTGGTAAAATTCCAAGCTATGCCACAATCCTCTCAATTGCAAAGCAAATGTAATAACACCTACAAAATAAGGCTATTGGAAGGACTTAGAATGCATAACATGCAGCATGCACTNAACAAACTGTCATTATTATATGTCAGCTGTCATTATTACANGAATTCAAGGCGTCTAATTCAATTGACTACATTTAAAGTTTGAAAGATAAATTCAGTGTGGAATTTGCCTCCTACATACTCATAGTCTTATGGACATGATAAACATATTCATAAAAATATTGGGAGGAAGATGCAGGCTGCTATGATGTTCTCTGTAAAAGAAGTAAGTAATAATACCATGTGTTTCCTCTGGCCCGGGGATTGTGTTAAGAGTCATGCCTGCATCACTCAATCTTCACACTGTTTCATGAGGTAGATCCCAATTTATCAAGTAGAAAGCAATAGTAAAGAAGCTAAAAACTTTTCCTTAAATCACACGCCTTCTAAGAAAGGATATGAACTCGGGTTGGTCTGAAGTCATTGGTCTTGAACCCTGTCCCTGGGTGGGATTGAACTCAGGTCTGAAGTCATTGGTCTTGAACCCTGTCCCTGGGTGGGATTGANGAACCCTGTCCCTGGGTGGGATTGAACTCAGGTCTGAAGTCATTGGTCTTGAACCCTGTCCCTGGGTGGGATTGAACTCAGGTCTGAAGTCATTGCTCTTGAATCCTGTCCCTGGGTGGGATTGAACTCAGGTCTGAAGTCATTGCTCTTGAACCCTGTCCCTGGGTGGGACTGAGAAAGGCACAGGGAGGAAGTGCTATTGGAGCAGCCTAAGTCTCCATTTTTTTCCACAAAAAGATGTGATTTCTAGAGGAGGGCCAAGAAATGCTGACTTCTTTGCTGTGCAGGTGAGGTTTTAAACCTCTCTGAGGCCCCATTTCTGAATAGTCATAGTGGTAACTAGAGAGCTACTAGAAGGAGTGTATGAGCTTGTATGTGTATGCTTGGTGCGTGTATATGAGTATTCCTGTCATGATCACATCATCATCATCTTCTTCATCATCGTCATCATCATCATCATCCTTACCACCTATGCTCAGTTCCTCCCTAGCTGACAATCAGATATACTCATGGATAAGATATCTCCACTTTCCAAAGGTCTTTAAGGCTATGACCACANCACCCTGAAAGCGCCTGACCTCATCTGTCAGAATGTCTCTTAAGACTACCTCTAAACTGTCTCCTAGCAGAAGCCTGAAATATAATAATTGGCCATTTCTTCATCAGGCTAAGCACGTGTCTCATGCCTGAAGTCACTCTTACACCCACAAGCCACCTTGGATAAATAACCCATGACATTCTTTATAAAATTCAGTCAGTTGAGAAAAAGAGCTCACGGCCCTAGCAAAGCTAGAAGACACATGAGAAAGATGACAGAAAACAGAGGAAGATAAAAGCCACTGCCCATGGAGACTGGAAAGGCTCATGGAGACTGGGGAAGCAGGATGATCTCTGTGACAGTTCTTCCAGGGCTGCCTGCCTGTCTGCCAAGGTGCTGAGCCCCAGCCTCTGGGTAGAGATGGCGTACAATTGGAGCTCTTATCCGCTTGTGCCACAGAGTTTAGAGGGGTGAATAATGGCTCTCCCAGAACAGAGGGGTGTTTGATGTGGGCTTGTCATCCCCACCATCCTTCATTGAGACCTGGAGCCAAGATTCATATGCCCTGTCAGAGGCTCATCCAACATCCCAGACTGGCCTCCACGGGGGTCCAATTTTATACCTCCTCCCTGGGGATGGCAGGCAATCCTTCAGTTCTAGAGACGGGAAGACACAGCAGTGCTCCATTTGTCCTGGGAACTACTTAGGGATCAGAATGAAGTAGGAAGAGGAAACTGGAAACTGTCTCAAAGGAACACATTACCACAACCATTTACCTTTTCCTGTCCTGCCATTCCTGCTCATGGTCTCATGCCCCCACCCCTCCGGCCCCAAGCCACATTTTCCAGGCAGTATTGCCTTGACAGAACTATATTCTTCAGTACCAGCCCAAGGTACTACTGTCACAACAGGCAGGTCCTCACAGGGTAAAATGATGCCACAAATGCCAAGATCAGATTCATAGGAGAAATAAAACTGCTTGAAACAAGATGAGAGTATCTGAATGATTTAGAGGGAAGGCCCACACTCTTTCCTTTCCATGCTACGTCCCACTTAAGTCCTTACACTTTTATTCAGTTTTTAAGTTTCTAGTGTTTGGTATGCAGAGTGCTGGAGGCAAGGTGACACTCAGTAATAAGTATGTCCAAATCCCCTCTCCAAGAGCACAAAGTCGCGAGCCTGTGACATGAGCCTGAGACTATAAACCAAGCCACAGCAAGTGAATTCGTGTGCTGTTCACTTTGCCCTTTGGCTTTTACAGCAGCTGGCACAAGGTAGAAACTCAAAAGTTGACTCTATGAAGCTAACTTTTAGTGGCATTGGTGCTGGCTGGTTTCTCTTCAACTTGACACAGGCTGTGGTCATCTAGAAAGGGAGAGCCCAATGGAGAAAACTCCTCCAGCAGATTGGCCTGGAGGCAAATCTGTGGGNGTTCTCTGGANTAGTGATTGAGGTGAGAGAGAGGCCCAGCCCACCATGGGCAGTGCCAACCCCGGTCCTGAAATGTATNAAAAAGCAAACTAGGCAAGCTTGTAAGCAGTGGTCCTCCATGGCTTCTGCTTNAGTNCCTGCCTCCGCATTCCTGCCTTGAGTTCCTGCCCTGACTTCATCTCATAACGGACTGCAAGCTGTAAACTGAAATGAACTCTTTTCTACCCAGGTTGCTTTGGATCGTGATGCTTACCATAGCAATAGAAGGCAAACTAGAAGAGCAAANATTGTAAACATCAATATTCTTCTCCATTATGTAATCTGTTCTGAGGAAAAAGTGCTGACCTCATCTCTCACTAAAATTAGACAACAGTGAAGGCATTACACGGCATCACTGCTTTTTGTGTGCTCCATTGTGTGTGACTGTGGCAGATAGANTCCTGGGCCACAGATCTAGAGTGAGGCTGGCTCTGCCCTCAGGTTGTTGTATGACTGTGAACCTCAGGATTTCCCTGAGCCCAGTGCCAGATAAGACTGACAGTTCTGTCCAACAGATCAGAACACATGAAGTAACAGGAACTCAATGATTGCTGTGGAATAATCCTCTTGTACACTGTAAAGATTTTTCACTCAAATTGGTTTAATTTAACACTGATTGGCCAATAGCTAGGCAGAAAGTACATTCTTAGACCAAACTAAGAATGCTGGGAAGGAGAAGGGCAGAGTCAGAGAAGTAGCCAACCAGATGCATAGGGAGCAGGAGATGAACATGCCATGCTAATAAAGGTACCACTACATGGCAAAGCATAAATANAAATATGGGTTAATTTAAGTGTAAGAGTTAGCTAGTAACAAGCCTGAGCTATTGGCTGAGCATTTGCAACTGATAANAAGTCTCTGTGTGTTTATTTGGGACCGGGCAATTGAGACAGCAAACAACCNTTTACAAATGATATTTTAAAACACAAGTTTGAGCCAAGGTGCTTAGGTTCACTGTCTAAATACACAGCTGAAGAACAACATGGTAGGCTCCAGATGTGGAGTTTTGGCCCATATAGTTTCTTTTCTTTTTTTTACACTCATTTTTTTAAAGACAAGGCCAAATGTAGCACAAGCTGGCCTTGGACTCCCTGTGTAGGCAAGGATGATCTTGAACTTCTCATCCTCCTAACCCCCACCTCCCAAGTGTTATGATTACCAGTAGGCATCATCATGCATGGTTTANTAGGCTCAGANGACAGAACCCAGACATTCATGAATGCTAGAACATTCTACCAACTGAGCAATATAGGCAGCCACCCCCATCCCCTACACACATGGTTTTTAACAAACTTAAATGGATTCCAACATTTGAAAATCAGAGGACTTTATATTTTTAAATCTGGATTTTCAGTTGTCTTGAAGGATATTGGAAAGTCTGACAGCCCCAGACTAGAGACTGAACATTGAGCACCATCTTAGCTATCTGAAGGTCAGGTTCATCCCTCAGAGTGGCCCTGTCTCCCTGCATCACTGTTATTCCCACTATACCCAGCTTCCCTTCAGACCACCTCCCTGGACTTCACATACATGTGGCCAGTCAGTCAACCTAACCAGGTTAACTAGTAATTTAAACCAGTGTGTTGAACACTTTCTCAAGATTTAGTTATCAGCACAAGAAAAACTGCTGATGAAGGAGCATTCCAGGCATGGTGAGGGCAGTGGTTAAGGAGAAGAATGAGAAATGTGTGTTGGGAAAACATTCTCCAAAGAAGGTGAGAGAAAGTTGGGAACAGAGCTAAAAATGGGTCACAGTTGAGCCCACACCATGAGAAGGAGAATCCCAAATATCATGTGCTATTATTTCCCACTTTCCATGCCAGAAACCCAAGGTGTGGTGTGGGGTTTAGGGGCTAAGTTGCCAAGCTCCCCCCTGCACACATCCCCACCTGTATGATCAGTATTGAAGTAGGAGTCTAGGCCTCAGGAAACACAAGGATGAGCAGAGTTCTCAAAACCACCCTCCACCTTCACAAATCCCTCCTTCTGGAAGCTTCCTGAAGCAGCCAGAGGTGTCCCATTCAGACCCAGCNGCAGCAGGAGGCAAATATCCAGGTTTTCTCCCAAAGTACTTCAAGAGAAAGAATGGGAGAAAGAAAAATGGCAAAAAAAATCCTCTTTTCAGCCTCATTAGAGCCCCTGGTTAACTGAGCTAAAAATAAAACTAATTGCTTTTGCTATTCTAATGTGAAAAATCAGTTTTTAAAGGATCAAGATCTCTCTCTGGCTGCAGAAACCATTGAATCGGTAATAGACTGGCTGCCAATGAATTATGAATGTCGTAATCAAGCCTTCTTGGAAGGCCAAAGTCTTGGTTACAAATGTGGACACTATAATTAGAAACACGCTGGAGTGGCCTGAAGCAGACCCCTCTATCTCTTATTCTTCTCTCCTAAGAGGGAAGAGATGTAGCCTGCTGCCTCAGGGATGTGAGTTATTCTTGAACAATGCCTCGCTCTCACTGTGAGAGGGGCATCTACACAAAACCATGCAGGAACACCACCCCTTGATCTCCCTAAAAGATCCCACCAATCTCCCTCAACAGATTGGATGTGCCAAGCATCAGTTTCTACTCCCTAGAAATCGACAAACTAGAGTTACCAAGGACAGCAGCTGGGCTCTTCTAACACACAAGGCCCAGGATATTGGCTGGGGTGACAGGCAGTCATCCATTCATTAATGGGAATCAACTACATTCAGTCCTTTGGTTTGTACATTGCAAGCATGGGAGCTATGGTAGCTGGGAGGAGGGACATGNGTGTCAGGCAAGAAAGGGTGGGGGGACAAATGTCTAAGGCTGAGGCTTGGGGAGGGATAAATGAGGCTATGGCTGTCTCCCAGCTTAGGCCCTCAGGAAGGAAGGCGGGGAGCCACCCACCCCAAACAAGCACACAAAATCTAGATGGTGTGGAAGCCTGTTGGGACGGATAGTCCAAACTTCAGCAGGGACATCCATCCTGAAAAGTCTTGTGCCTGAGAATGGGCTTAAACACGTCAATTTTTTAATGAAGTTTCATTTTGAGAAAAAAAAAAGGGACAGGAAGTTACTATCATCTTCCAAGCCTTCATATCTCACCAGAGTTCTGCTGGCAGGAACTGCTTCCAAGAGCTGGGCTTTCCTCAGCCCTAGGCACTGGGGTGGGACATCAGGGTTCTGTTGCTCTCTGAGGCCTGTACTGAGGATGAAGCAGCTTCCTCCATCTCTTGCCACTGTGAAGACTGTCCAAGGAGGCTTAAATGATCCNTCNCTAGCCCTGAATACACATTAAATTCACCCTGGAGACATCAAAAGGATATTCAAATAGTTCCCAGGCCAATTAAATGGAACATTCTTGGGTGGACACAAGCATTGTTAAATTCTTCTAGTCGTTATAGAGTGTGGGGGTGGCCGAGAACCACTGGCTTAATCATTCTCTTTGAAACCTATTCTCTGACCTTCACCCCATCCCATCATTTTCCGTGAGTTTCTCTGCCATGAGCCACAGTGAACACAGGAATACTTTCATCCCTGTGTAGCAAACAGGAAGTCTCTGTGTAACGGTTAGTGCTAAGGATCAACTTGACAGAATCTAGTATTACCTGGGAAATGGGCCTCTGGGCATGCATGNCTGTGGGAGACTGTCTTGAGTTTGTTAGGTGAGGTGGGAAGACCACCCACTGTGAGTGGCATGTTCTCTGATGGCATCATGGGCCATGTAAGTGAAGAAAGAGAGCTGAGCTGAAGTGAGCACCCAATGTTCTCTACTTTCTGATTGTAGATGTGATGTGGACAATGGCTCCGAGCTAGTCCCTCTTGACTTCCCCACCATGATGGGCTGGCTACACCTCCCTCGGGTCTCTGAGCCAGAATAAATGCTTCTACCATAAGTTGCTTTGGTCAGAGAACTTTATCTCAGCAGTGGGAAAGCACCCGAGACACTGTGTTATCTACCCCAGATCATTCCACTGGGAAATGTTTTAAGCCCCATCTTTCCCACAGTAACAGAATCTTCTTCTCAGGTCATTCTGTTGGACCAAAAGTAGATTTCCCCAGCATTCTGTGAGGAAATCATTCTCAGCAGGATATGTCCTGTCTCCATGGGGAGGAGCACTATAATCAATCATAGTCAGCAAAGGGAACAGAGAAAGTGGTGGAGTAGGACCCCCACATTTGTCAGATCTCAAGAAAATTCTGCGTCTGGCTTACGGGAAGAGAGAGCCACAGAAGGAAAGTGATGTGCCCATTAGCCAGTTTAGTAAATCAAGTTAACTTAAAGGACTTGGCCTGAACCCAATACTGCTGAACCTACTGCAAAGTGAGGTCCTCAGGCCAGGAGTGTCAGCACCTTCTGAGAGACTGTGAGAAATGCAGAACCCCAGGACACACACATGACTTTTGAGGACATTCTCTGGGCAGCTTATTGTCACAATGAATTTGGAAACGAGCTGTTAGGAAGTAGGCAAAAGAGGCATAGCAGTGAGCTCGGCTTTGCCCCATGTGAGGACTCCCNGGGAGAACATGAGTCCAAGAGCAATGCTCAGTCATGCAGGAGAANGGAAATGCTGTGCAAAGAATTCACATGCATGTAAAAGCACAGAGCTCCAGAGTTCAGGGACACCTGGGCCAGGTCTCAAAGGAGATCCCTTTAAAAGGCAGGCACCTGCCACTCTCCAGCATGTTCCTGTCAGTCCTGGAAGCATCTCTCTCTCTCTCTCTCTCTCTCTCTCTCTCTC
>LZPO01068676.1:83700-108186 GCA_001675575.1 Neotoma lepida
ACAATGCATACAATGTAAAATTACTCATTGTGAAGTGTAGGCCCCAGGGACAGGACTACACTCATACTGGGGTGCAACTCTCATTATTATCTAAGTCTATAAAGGACTTCTTNGCTGTCCCAAACTGAACAAGCACCCTCTCTCTATTCCTTCTTCCCTAGCTCTAGGCCACTGATTCTGCCTTAGGGGTCGGTACGGACTCTTGGTAAGTTCGACTCCTCTAAGGATAAGTTAAATCATGGACTATTTGTCTTTTTGTGGCTGGTCTACTTCACTTTCTGTAATGCCTTCAAGGCTCACCCATGTTGTNAAATGCATTGGAATTTTGGTTTTCATTAACATTAATATTTCTCTGGATATTGAGTATTTTGTTTCTGAATAAAAGGAACTTAGCTTGTATCTTCTGCACATCAGGCTGCTAAAATGAAGTACCTGCTATAGGCTTAGCATCTTACAAACAATAAAAACCTATCTCTTCCAGTTATAGAGGCTAGAATTCTGAGAGAAGGCTAGCATAGTCAGACTCTAGGGAAGACCTTCTTAAAAGTTACAGTTGTTATCTCCTTCCTGTGTCTTCCTATGACAAAAGAAGAGAAAGGAGGGAGAGGAAAAGTGGAGTGAGAGAGAAGAAAGGAACTCTAGGGCTCCTTCCATAAGGGCAATAATCCATTTAGGAAGGCTCCACCTTCACAGCATGCTTACTTCCCAAGGCTCTTCTCCTAAAGCCANCATGTTGAAGGGTGGAATTTCAAGATGGCTTCTGTAGTGACACACGCATTCAGTCCAGAGCACATTGTTTCCACTCTTCATCTGTGGTGAAGAATGCTGCCATGATCCTGGGTACACAGGTATTTATTTGAATCCCTACTTTGCATTCTTCTGGGTATATACCCATGAATGGGATTGCTGGATCATGAAGTAGTTATTGGTGTGTGCTTTCTGGGATTGAACCTGGGNCCTTTGTGCATGCTAAGCACTTGTTCTGACCACAGAACTACACCCCTGACTTCTTTTATAAGGAGACTTTTGGAGGTGCTGCACACTTTGCCACATCGGCTGCTCCATTTCACATTCCCATTGATTTAGTTTTCGTCACCATCAGCTCATTTGTCATCCTTGTCTTTGTGATATTCTCTGTAGCTATGTGCTATTCCTTCAGCCAAATGGCAGTTCCACCATATAAGGACCACATCAGCTCTCATATGTGGGGTTGACAGCACTAACTGTTTATAGAGAATTCAATGCAGCCAGACACCCCACACAAGAACAAAGATGACCAAGACTCCATCTTAGGCTTCAAGGAGCCAATATCATGAACCTAGAGAGAAAATAGCCAAGAAAGTTAATGCAATGACATGAGGCTATCCCCCAGAAGCCACATGCAGATTCCCACAGGAGCAGTCCAGTGGGACTTCCAATAAAGACATCCTTTGAACTGTGAAACACTTTGAAAAGCATAAAGAATTCTATTTNCAGCCCTGAGAAAGGGAATTCCAAGTGAAGAAAATGATGAAAGCAAAGGCTTGGCACGATGTTGGCATATAATCACATGGGTGAGAACTCAATGCCCCTAAACTGTGCACTTAGCAAATGCTAAGATAGCTTCATATAAATAACAAATGAATAATATTTTAACACATTGAAATGGGAGGCCAGCACCTAAAGCCCATGAGGCAGTGAACTCAGAGAAGCTGAGGGGATNGGGTGGGTTGGAATCAAGAATAAAAGCCATGTTGGCTGTTGTATTATGCTTTATTGGGGAAACCATAAAGAGCCACCAAAGGTTTTTAGAGTGGGGGGTTTCATAGACAGAGCTTAATTTAAAGGTGACTAAAGCAATAGGGATGTACAGGACAGGTTAAGAGGAAAGAGATTAAAGGCAGGGAACCAAGTTGATTATTGCAAATACAACATAAATCACAGGGTGCAATGATGAAAATAGAGTGGGTCTGTGTTTAGAACTCTGACAGGTGACCACTGCAGAATGCCCTGAAGAACATTGTTTCAGACTCTTCAAGTCAGAAGAATTGGGTGTGTGCCATCTCTGTCAGATTACAGGAGTGGAGACTCCAAGTCGAGAATCAGGTAGTCACCTTCATGGCTGCTGCAAGAGGAAAGACCAGTTGTACCAGGGCCTTAGAAAGTAAGGCATGGCAGAAACCCAGCATGCCCCTAGAGAAAGCACTAAAGGAGATCAATGCAGGAAAATGGCAATCGTCAGAGCCTGGAAGCTGTAGCAGCCCTACTCCCCTCCTTGGGTACCAGGGTATTATAGAATATTAGTTTAAGATGTATTACATTTGTTTTTGCTGTGGAATATTTGTTTAATGATGCAAAGATGTGTTGCATTTTTTTATGTTGCTTTTGTTTAACTCTGTAAAGCTGTGTTACTGTGCCTGTCTAAACCACCTGATTGGTCTAACAAAGAGCTGAATGGCCAATAGAGAGGCAGGAGAGGGATAGGTGGGGCTTCCAGGCAGAGGGAATAAATAGGGGAAGAAATCTAGGCTGGAGAGAAAAGCGAGGAGGAGGAACAAGAAAAGGAGAGGAGGACACCAGGGGCCAGCCACCCAGCCACACAACCAGCCACGGAATAAGAAGGAAAGAAAGGTATATAGAATAGAGAAAGGTAAAAGCCCAGAGGCAAAAGGTAGATGGGATAATTTAAGAAAAGCTGGAAACAAGCCAAGCTAAGGCCAGGCATTCATAAGTAAGAATAAGTCTCCATTGAATTATTTGGGAGCTGGATGGCGGGCTCCCAAAGAGTTAAAAAAATACTCAGGGAGGTTACCTGTGGTTAGAGAAGAAACAACANCACAGAGAAGCCAGGTAGACAGAAGAATTCATATACACTGATGCTTTAGAAGAGGTCTTAGGACCCCTCGCAACAACAANTGTAGAACAGGAAAAGACAGAGAAACTGAGCAATATCTCAGACAGGACCACATCCAGTGTGTGTTTCCACTCATTAGAACACCAGATCTGTGATAGTTAGGATGGAAATACTAGATGCTCTGTACNAGAAAAGATGTTCTTACATNCTCTTTTATTCCCTGTATCAGGAAAGCACTTTACCGTACATGCCTAACACATGTGGCTCAGCTATCCTTGGACACACCAGTTAAGGAGATAAGTTCAGACCCACATCCCAAAGCCCTAGGCAAACAGTTGAGAATCAAGGAAGGAAGTAGTATGAGCAAGGTACAGAGTTGCTGTATATCCCTGCAGGTCATGTACTGCTCCAGCATCTCTTGCCCATGTGCTCAGGGTTCCATGTGGAGTAGCTGTGGCCCTGAGTAAGTCATCAGCAATGAGAAAAACAACTCAGCATTGCTGCTGGGCAGCCTGAGTTCTCCTCAGAGACCTCTGCTCAGATGCAGCCCACATCTGGACTATACCTCTGTAAAGAATTTCAGGAAGAATTGATATGAAGCAAAATTGGAGTTGGTTTATTAAAAGGCTAGTATGGCTGAGAATATAGCTCAGTGGTGGGACACTTGCTTAGTATGGATGAGGCTTTGGGTTCAACCTTTAGTATACACATGAAAAGAAGAAAGGAAGGAAGGAAACAGAAAGGGAGGGAGGGAAGGAGAGAGGGAGGGAGGGAAAGAAGGAAGGAAGGAGGGAGGAAGGGAGTAAAAGAGGGAGGGAGAGGGAGGAAGGAAGGAAGGAAAAGAAAGAAAGAAAATAAACAGATAAGGAAAAAGTGTGGCTCCAAGGAAAGGGATGGGTACAGAGATTTCTTAAGAGAGTGACGTTGTTGTTTTTTAAACAGAAAATGTAATAAAGAGGAGAATTGTTCATGACTCAGGTTAGGGAAAGGTGGGGAACTCTAGGTATGGGTTCAGAATTTCCTGAAACGGTGTTCACTATCCATTTTTGTCCTTGTATAGGATTTTCCAGATATGTTCTAGCATCAAATACATGATGGGAGCAGACAATTTTGCAAGTCTAATGGTAAGGAGATGCCATCATACTGAAGTAGAGGCCATCTTGATCCACCATGTTGGTTTAAGCCTCTAACCACCTTGCAGTTTGCCTTTCTTCCCTATACATACCTAGCCAATCTCCATAAGACAAAGGGCTTAAGTATCCTAATAGAGCTTTGGAAATGATCTTTTCTCCCAGATATCCCCAAATCAAATATTTCTACTACTTGTTCTTCTAGCCCTCAGTAGCTTCCACATATACCCCTGTCAGCATCACAAATTTTAATTATGCATATGACTCTCTGGGTACCCCCTAGACAATGATGGGACTGTGGAACTATGGCTGCAGCTTTGGTACCCAGCAGCAGCACANAGNGGATGCTCCATGGAGGAGCTTTTGAGTGAGAATGACTCACCAAGGCTCTACAGGAGGATATTCATGCCCTAGTTCCTCTCCCCAGCCTAAGGCCCCTGTTCTTTGGAGGATTGGTTTGGGTTAAACATAGATAAAGAGTTCTATCTAAAAAAGAAGCATTGTTCCCTTGCCTGTCCTTCGTCATCCCTAGCACCTCCAGATTTAAAAAGGAATGAACTATGAGAAAGAAACTGGTGAAGATGTGAACCTAATCAGGCTCTCTAGCCTCTCACGCCCCATCCCTTGTGCCAGCTCTAACGCAATTCACTGGCCAGGAAATCCCATAGCAGAACGATGGAAACGTACAATGTTCAAAAAGGCTTCTCTGCCCACCTCTGTTTCTCTGTGAAACACACACACACACACACACACACACACACACCCTCACAGGCATACACAAGCATTATTTTAGGCCTGAGTTACTCATAGAAGTCACAACAGGAAGCAGCACAGCCTGTAACTATGAGGGAAAGTGATGCTTTTCAGAGAATCCCATTTTTTTTCCCTCCCACAAGTCATCATCTGTGAGTTTTAACAACATGCTTAGCTCATAGAGGAAGACCTTTAGAAAAATATCCATTTCTCCTCCACCTCCCTCAGTCTCCACTTGGGGAATAACCAACCACTTCTTGAAGTCATCCCTAGTGTTCTACGCTTCCAGTAACTTCTGCATCAAATGCCAAAGATGGACCAGCACCACAGGCCTTTGGTGTTTCCCAGGCTAGAGTTTAGACTAACAAGTGGATTAGTCAATGGTCATCACATGACAAACAGCCTCTGAATATTAATACCTTCTTACAAAAAGCATTTGCTTTCACTGATGGGTTTGCAGGCTGCCTGGGAAGCCTTNTTATNTGTTCCTCATTCTTATTCAGAGGTCAGATGAAAGTGAGAAAACAAAGTCAAGTCTAGTTAGTCCACATGCTAAGTCCCTTCCAGCATCATGTAGCATCTTGTCTCCTAGTATCTCATTGGCCAAAGCAAAATTAAAGTACAAAGTCAAGTGCAGAGAAGTGGCATCCATCTTTGTGGGAGGAACTGCAAAGTGACATGGCCTGGAAGAGAGGGCAACCCTGTCCCCACAGGATCAATCTTCTCTTTAACAAGTCCCACTCTAAATGCAAAGTGTTATGGGATAGTGTGTTGACTTAGTCCCAATCTCTGCCCTTGGGGAATTCAGGATTCAATACAGGAAACAAGTGGGTCCATAAAGAGATATCATTTGAGTGTAAAGCAAAGANTTCAGAAATAGATAAGGAAATGATACATTTGGCCCAGGAAAGTCAAGGAGTGCTTTGTGTAGAGGAACCTAGAGTGACTGTCCAGGCAGCCTGATGTCCCTGTCATTAGGTAACATTTCACCCTTCTGGGGTCTTTGATGGNGTCAAAGACTAAATAGTTAAACTTACNGTTTTCTTTAGTTATGATAGAAAGCAAATTAGAGATAAAACTTTAGGCTCACCAAGATAGGATAGATAATTGAGCATTTTNTCTAAATTTGCCAAATACAAATAGACTGGATATTGTAATTGTGATTCTTAATTATTGTTTTTGTTGTATATAATTTTACTATGNTAAAATTAAAACCTTTTTTAATTAGACACAAAGGGGAGAATGCTGTGGAATAATCCTGTAAATACACTGTGAAGATTTGTCACTGTGATTGGTTTAATAAAGAAGCTGACTGGCCAATAGCTGAACAGGATAAAGTTAGGCTGGAAAGCCAAATTGAGAATGCTGGGAAGGAGAAGGGCAGAGTCTGGAGTCACCAGCCAGACACTGAGGGAGCAGGAGATGAACATGCCATGTTAATAAAAGTATCACCACACAGCAGAGCATAAATAAGGAATCTGGTTAACTTAAAATGTAAGAGCTAGTTAGTAATAAGTCTGAGCTATTGGCCGAGCATTTCTAATTTCTATTAAGCCTCCGAGTCAATTATTTGGGAAGCAGCTGCTGGGTATTTGAAAACAAGCGGGTGGGAGAGAAACATCCAACTACAACTTCGCATAGAAAGAATGTGGTGGGTGGAGGAATGGTTTTGGTAAGTGAAATGGAGAAGGGCTCTTCNGTCACCAGCCAACAAGAAGACATTTAAGGCCATCAATGATATTTCCTTTGGGTTCATTTATAGCGTAAGCTGCCTTAACAACCTGGGACAATGACNAATCAGAAAAATATTGTATTCTTCACGTGATTGAACCGAAGATGATTTGAGAGGTCACCCGACACAGGGTGAACAAGCCCCACTCCCTNCTGTGAGATGGGCACCTCAGAGAGAGGAATGAGATTCTCCTGTAGGGAAAGGGGCAGCACGCTGCCCTCTACCAAATGCTTCTCAGCAATTCTGTCATCCTTGAGGCTTCCACCGGAGAGCTGTGCTGTGCTGGGCAGTGTTTCCTTTGCCATCAGGCCCTGCAGATTCTAGACAGGCATCTCCTCACCTCACCTTACAGGAAAGTCGAATTCCCCTCTCTGTATGGTTCCTGGAGAGGAAGTGACTTGGAACTTCCTGCCTCCAAAGGGTTCACAGGAACCAAGAGGGTCTTCCCAAAATGTGGGGTTTAGCCACAAGCTCGCTCTCCAGACCCATCCCCTCACAGTCACATCGAGGAAACAAGGTGCTGTGAAAGACTCGTCTCTCACTGATACTCCAACTCAGCCAATGCTCAAGGCCATCTCAAGGCTGACAAAGCTCAGTTCTCTATGTAGACANTAGCAATGGTGGGCAGTAACAAAAAAACACCCCACAGTGACATATTAAATGAATGTTTTCATGACTTCAATTTTAGAGTGAGATTTATAGCTCTTGTTGTATTNATAATGAGATATAAAGATTACCCCCTGCTAAAGTTTGGATCATTAATATTCCCCAAAGGCCTCTGTGTCAAAGGCCTGGTCTTCAGTTTGACACTACCATGGGGTGGCACAAACTTCAGGTGGTTGGGCCTAAGGAAGTTCTCTGATTCTCTGGGGGCATGAAGGGGATTGTGGGACCCCATTCCTTCCTCTCTCTTNCTCTTCTTGGCCAAAAGGGGAGTATTACTCTATCGTGTGTACCTGCCATGATATGTTACCTCGTCCAAGGCAATAGAGCCAAAGGGTCATAGACTAAACCCTCAAAATCTATGAACTAAAAATAAGCCTTTTCCCCTTGTAAATCATTCTAGTTGTTTGCGATAATAGGAAGCTCACTGACCTCCGCATTCAAGAAGATAAAACATTTGATTCACTTATCCCTTCACTCATTTACTCAATTCGTTCATCAAACACTGTTGAAAGCAACAATACAGAGACCTCGCACCCAGCTGATGACAAGAGGGAGATCAGAACCCACANTCTATAGGCAACAATGGCTGTGTCATTTTGACACTTGTTGGACAGGTTGGTAGAATTTTAACCTCTTCCAAAATACAAGCCATCCAGCCCTCCATTATTCCTCATGATCTCCTCTGGCCTTTCTTTCGGAAGCATCCCTTCCTTCCTTCCTTCCTTCCTTCCTGCCTGCCTGCCTGCCTGCCTGCCTTCAACCAAATTATAAAGTGCACTCTCAGTACTTGGCCTGGACTGTTTCTTGCTTAAATGCCGGAGCCATGCTTCGGGCTGAACCAAATAGACACTACTCATCACTACAGAAAAAAGAAAGAAAAAGGCAAAAGCCCACCCCTGGCCACTTTCCTCACCCTCCCCTTCCAGCTACCCTGAGTTCCCAGTCAGGAAAAGCTTTGTTTTCTCCTGGAAGAAGCAGTGATCAAGACTCCCCCATGTTCATAGTTTATAGAAGATGAACGTTAGAGAATTGCCATGGTTACAGGCTCCCATTCTGCTTCCATCTGAGGAGATGAGGGAGCTGGAGGGAAGTGTCTCACACAGCTCCTGGTGCCACTCAGCCTGGAATTATCNTTTAAAAAAAATGTTTACATCGGAGGAGAAATTGCTTCTCAGATAGCAAAGGGGAACGCAGGGTCTGAAGAGACTGTTACACAGAAGCGTGGCTGGGTTGCTCCTCCCTTGCTCCCCCTCCTCCTGCCCCATTATTATTTAAGGTTGCATTAAATCAGGCAAAAGGAGAAGATGACAAAATATAAGTTCATGTTGGCAGCTCTGGCAGGACGCCCAGGCTCAGGCCTGGCCCTTCCCACCCCCTTCATCTCCCCCAGCTGCAGCTGTGGTTACATCCAGGAGCCACATCTTCCTGCAGGCCCTGTTCCAAGAACAGCCCCCTCCAGTGGAGGGGGGGCCTACAAAATCAACTGAGATCCAGATCTCCGAGGACTGAGAGGCTCAGGCTAAGGCCTGGCAACCAGAGTGCTAGTCCTACCTAGTCCTACTAGCTGTGTAGTTGATAGAATTTTAACGTCTTCCAAAATACAAAAGAGATTTGTCCTGGAGCAAATCTCTTCAACCCTCGGAACTATTAAGTTTTTACTGCTTTAAAACAAAGGCAGTGAAGATTACCCTAAAAGACAAAGCGAGGAATATGGAACTCAAAAGTCAGGCTATGTGGGCTCACCCTGGGCAAGATGCTTTATATATATGCCTTGGTTTCTTACTTGAAAAATAGTACCAGTGATCCCACTGCAGCATGGAGTTTCCATGAGGACACAGACAGCATTGCTCAGAGGTGGGCATGGTCCTGGCAGATGCTCCATACATGAACACTGGTGTCCCTATGGTGACACCACGTGCTGAGAGTCTCTACTCCATCAGAAAGCCCAGCAATTGCTGCTGTGCACAGAAAGGGAGTGTTGCTTGGGCTGCCAGATGGTGGACGAGACTGTTGGCATCACAACAATTCTTATGCACACTTTGTCCTCTCCAGCCAGCCCCTCCGGGTGGATGAATAGGTACGGGGAGAGGGGGTCTGTGCTGCAATCTGAAGAGCTCATTCCCAGCAGGATGTTGGGGGAGAAAAGGCTGCCACAGCAGGTGTTTGTAACTCTGAGGAGGCTCCCCAATGCTCACCACTGCCAGGGGCCCTGGATTGCTTTGCTCCAAGCCTGATAGTAGAGATGTCTGTGTGTGTGTTGCTTAAAGAGCTAACCAGGAGCAAAGAGAGGGGCCCTGGTACTGCAGGTGAGAGATCTGAACATGTCCCTTAGTGACAATGTGTGTGTTCATTCCTACAGGTTCTCTGNGCTGAGAGGGAAGGGAGTATCTTCTGNTGCAGTCCCACATTGCAATCCCTGCTCAGCTCTCTGCTTTGCTTAGGCAGCATATGTAGCCTATTGCCCAAGCTCTAGTTCTCCGAAGACAAGAAAGTCTCACAAAGATCTGCAGATACCTTAGTAGTTTAACTACTCAGTTTAGCCAGGACAGGGGCAGGGCCAGGACAGGGGCAGGCCCAGCACGGGACACATAGGAAGACACAAGTGATCACAGCCCTGTCTGCCTTTTACCGCTGAGCCTCACACTGTGTGGCAGGTGCTACACTAACTACTTTAATTCATTACAGACCTTTGACCTCACAACCATGGATGAGATAAATAATGTGACTAAAGATACGTGAATGACAAGAGTCATAAATATCCTCTCCAAATTCCCGAAGCAAAANGTGATGAGGCAGGACTTACACTCTGGGCTGTCTGTCAAGGGGATGCAAATTAAACCTGTTTGAAAAGTCCATCTCACCCCACTCAGAACAAACACAAGAAAACAAACAAAGGGATAGGAGCATGGCCCAGTCAGTAAAAATGCTTGCTTCACAAGCACAAGGACCTGAGTTCAATCCCAGAACCTCTGTAAAAGTGTCCAACGTAGTGGTGCCTGCATGCAATCCTAGTGCAGGAGGAGGCAGGGACCAGAGGGAGGAACCCTGAGGCTTGCTGGTCAGCCAGCCTAACCTAACTGGTGAGTTCCAGGCCAACGTAAGTTCCTGATTTGAAGAAGGTGGACAACATTCATGAGGATTACATCCTAGGNTTTCCTCTGGCTTCTACACCTGTGCACATCTGCACATATACACACATGGACAAACACACAAAAATTTAACAAAAGAGAGAACAAACAACAATTGCAGCTAAGGAGGACATGCAAAATGAAGCCCTTTTCATGCTGGTGTAGATGGAAACTAGTGCAGCCGCTATGGAAATCAGTGTTGCTGTTTCCTTAAGAAACTAAAATAGATAGACCATGTGACCCAGCTAGTCCACCCCTGGGCTTGTACTTAAACGACTGTACACTCTGCCACAGACATACCTGAACATCTATTCACAATAGCCAGATGCCCATCAGTTGGTGACTAAAGACAATACAGTACATGCACACAGTGGGGATGTATCCAGCCATTGGAAAAATGAAACCATAGCATCTACAGGAAACTGGATTAAACTTAGAAAGGCAACTGTCACATGTCTCGTTATATGAGAATCTTAGATTCAATGCTTATGTATGTGCATGTAAGTGGGGAGTGCAGATCATGAAACTAGAAAGGGTATCATGTGGGAGGGAAGAGGTCTTGAGGGAGGGTTGTGTAGGGAGAAAAGAANAAAANAGAGAAGACAATACATGTGACATGAAGGCAAAGGGATGCTTCTGGGNAGAGGAAGGGGACCATGTTGTAGAATAGTAGTTTAAGATGCATTATATTTGTTTGTCTTTGTTTAATGATGCAAAGGTGTGTTGCATTCTTTTATGTTGCATTTGTTTAACCCTGTGAAGCTGTGTTACTTTGCCTGTCTAAAACACTTGATTAGTCTAATAAAGAGCAAACCAGCCAATAACAAGGCAGGAGAGAGAAATAGGTGGGGCTGGCAGGCAGAGAGAATAAATAGAAGGAGAAATCTGGGAAGAGAAGATTGGGGAGCGAGAAAATGAGGAGAGGAGGACACCAGGGGACAGCCACCTGGCTACACAGCGAGCCATGGAGTAAGAAGTAAATAAAGATATATAGAACAGAAAAAGATAAAAGCCCGGAGGCAAAAGGTAGATGCGATAATTTAAGAAAAGCTAGCTAGAAACAAGCCAAGCTAAGGCCGGGCATTCATAAGTAATAATAAGTCTTCATTTATTTATTTATTTGGGATCTGGGTGGTGGCCCACCCCCAAAGAGCAAAGAATTAAAAAAAAAAAAAATTACAGGAGTAGACAGAAGAGGTCAGGCTGAGGGAGAAGAGTAGGGGAAGGTCATCTACACATACAGTGTTGCTGCTAGGAAGGTAGCTCGGTGGATAAAGGACTTAATTCCACAAGCTTAAGGGCTGGAGTTTGTATTTCCAGAAGCCATATAAAAGATCAAGCTGGCTAGCTAGACAAGCTAGAATGAGTGAGTGCCGGGTTCTGGGTGAGANCTCACATCAATAAATAAAGTGGAGCGTAATCAAGGAAGACACCTATGATCAGCTTCAGGCCTCCACAGGCACGCTCACACACCATGCACCCACACACATGTAACACATTCACACATGTATTGCACCACACATACACATGCACTCAAAATAATAGCCTGTGTATGAAAATCCATCATGATATCTATTATGTTGTGTACTCATTAAAATTAAAATTAATAATAAGACATTTTTTTAAAAAAATCATCAAGNCTTTCCAAATCCCAAACTCAAAGCCTCTTTCTGTTTCCAATGGATCCTACTCAACAAAGACTGAGAAGAACATTCCTTAAACTCAAGAAGGGACTTCAGCCCTACCTCCAGCTGTTAGAATTCTCCTTGAAGAAACCCAACCTGGCTGGAGCAAAGGGAGCTGACTAAAGCAGCTGCTATTGTTTGCACCAGAACAACTTCCAAAGGCCCACTTGTTAGAGGTGTGGTCTTTAGCCTGGTGCTGTCGGAGGGTAGTAGAAATGCTGACAAATAGAGCTTAGCGGGAGGTCTTTCAGTCATTAGGTATTTAGCCTCAGAGGGGATTGTAGGACCATACCCTTTCTTCTTTCTCTCTTTTTTTTTTAAAAAAAGATTTTATTGTATTTTTCTATGTGTATGTATGTATGCATGCAGATGTACTTCTGTGCACCACNTACTTGCAGAACCCATGGAGGCCAGAAGATGATGTTGGATCCCTTGAAACTGGGGTACAGATAGTTGTGAGCCACCATATGGGTGCTGGGAATCAAACTCAGGTCCTCTAGAGGAGCAGTCAGTGCTCCTAACCACTGAGCCATCTCTCCAGCCTTCTTTCTNTCTTTTATACCTGGCTGTGAACAAGCTTCCTCCGCCATGGGCCCTCACCATGTTGTACCATCCTACCACAGGCCCAAAAGCAAGAGGACCAATCAGCAATGGCCAAAGCATCCAAAATCACATGCCAAAATAAAACTTCCCTCTTGTAAATTGNTTATCTTGGGTATTTTGTTATAGTAATAGAAANCTGACTAATGGACTAACAAATAAGCAGAACTTTAAAAGGGCCCCCAGTGAGGAATGATGTGGAAGTTTCTAGATGGCAAAACCTCTGCAGGCTGCTGGAAGGCTTCTGAGGAAAGGTGAGTAGGCAGAACTGAGTGCTAGGAGTAGAGGAACACCCAACAATTCGAAAGCAGAGAGCAAGAAGGTGTCTGAAAAGCTCCAAGGAAATGGGTGATGTCAGGGACCCTGAGGNATGGGTCAGACCAAAGCCCTGCTGTGGGCACTAAGGAACNACAAGAGGCACCAAGTGTGCAGTGGGCCTCATGGCAAGAACAGCTCTTCCATATCAGAAAGAGGGACTCTGAGAAACTAAACAACATGGCTCAGATCAGGACATGTAGCCTTGGAACCCTGCCAACCCACAAGCCCCCACTCCAAAGGAAAAGTAATTTTCCATATTAATGTATCTCGGCCCAAAGCTGCTGACCTGGGAAAATCCTTCCCAGTGATTTGTTACTTCTTACTAAGACAACTACCTCATTATTTTAAGTCACACATACAACAGATACTCCCTTCTGGGGACACACTGGGCTTGCCAAGGGCTCCAGAAAAAGCATAGGAAGTGTGGTGAAGGGTTCCTGTCCCCGGGAAGCATCCCTCAGATGGTGGTTTGGAGCACATTGGTCCAGGAGTCTCTAGAAACGCCTGAGAGCCCCAGGTCTGATCTCTGGCCAAGAAGGGCCAAACCAACAGGAAGTTTGAGCTTACAGCAGTGGCCAGTAAAATAACCTCTGGAAGGTTCTCTTACCACCTGTGAAACCAGATAAAAGAGGAGGGGAGAAATGGGAAAGGAGAGGGGAGGGGAAGNGAGGGAGAGAAGGAGAAGGGGAGAGGAGAGGAGGAAAGATCCCCAGAGAGAGATTCAAGGAGTCTGAAGGAACTCAGCTGTGGTCAGGGGCAAGCCGATACTTTAGAAGGACTCAGATCCTCAGGTAACACTAATGATAAATTACTCATCCATCCTACTCCCTCCCTTGCTGGAAAAGGAAGTATGTGGCAATGGTGGTGGAGACTGGCAGAGTCACAATAACCCAGAAACGGAAACTTACTTTCTTGTGTGCCAGGCATTGACTCTACACCTTAAAAACGGCATNGGGNCTTCTAGAAAGTCCTGGAAGAAAGAGGGTTACATAGAGATGATGGTCAGGCCCTCCCAACCCTCAGAACATAAGCTTTGGGGTCCGGTAGTATCTGTGCTCCAGGCTGATTCTGTTCCAGCCACACAGCATCAGGCATGCTGTCTGACCTTGCGGGTGCCTTCATTGCCTCATCTGAGAAGTGGGCATAGTNACCATCGTGTCAGACAGGCAAGTCAGTTTCTGTTCCTTCTTATGTCTCATTCCTTTGGGCTCACCTTGCCTTTGAAATATGAGCTCACTATACCTGTACTCCTGCAGCCTCTCAGAGCTCNGCACCGCAAACATTAAGTGCACCATCAATTATTTTCACATCCTGAGCTGCACCATTTTCACAGTAGATGTGCTATCTCCCCAATTCCAGGGGCAGTTTCTGAGGATGAGGCTGCCTATATTTATTGTTGGTCCTTTGCAGGACCTGGCATGGGACCACAGAAAGCAGGACACTCAAACCAGAGTTGTTTAACCAAGTGGTCATGGAGATAGAAGGGGCTTGAGGGCCAGGAAACCCATTCTGTTAGACTGATCAGGGAAGGATTGTCTGGTATACTCTGAGGATGGGACCTATCTGGTACCCTACATAGGACAGATAGATGAATGTNTGGGATGATGGATAAACAGAAAGGTGAGGGGGTAGACGGATGGTACATTCAGAGACAGNTGAATGTATGTAGGAGTCATGGAGGTGTGGATTGAGTAACCTTATCCAGAGGAGATTTTTCTGGCCCCTTAGTTTAGCCTCCTTTCCTCTACAGGCCTCATGTTCTAGCCAAGCTATTCCCAGATACCCAAGTGGANGGCTGATTANTTTTCTCACTTGCTTCGGGTGTAAGTAAATCACATAAAAACCATTCAGCATCATGTCTCAAATATTTCTGCGAATGCCATCAGCTCCNTGATCAATGCTGTTGCCTCCAGGCAGTCAGCAGCCTATCCCCCTGAGCTCTCTCTGAGACCCCAACAGTTTGGTCCGGCCTGGTGCAGCCTGTATCAACCCCCACCCAGTGACCTCCTCCCTTGTCAATCCTAGGAACACGAACGCTTNGGACAAGTCCAGTGAGCAAAGGCTCAGGCAGTCACATTCTTCAGGCATTATCACTAATCTTATGAAAACGGTCTTTGTCTTTGAGAAAANNCCAAGCTGCCCCACAGCCTCCAATCTGCTGGAAGCCCTCCTCCAGGAAGTGCTCCCTAATTCCTCATCTCTTGCTAACCCATTCCCTCTTCTCACTTCCACCTCCTTCAGTCAACAGGGTGGGGTTCTCTTCTCCCCCATCTTTTATTTTGGCTTCAGCCAATCCCTTCATAGAACACAGAGTTACAGATGAGAGTGGAGAGTGTTCACATTTTATTCTTAAGCAGTCACCAGAATTTTATTAAAGGGCCATAGTAACACTCTACTTACTCATTCATTAATAAAGCGGGATGGAACCTTAAGTTTGGGTGATCTGAGAAGCNCTTATTAGGAAAAACATACAAAATTAAGGCCAGACCTACAAAGAGCAAATGGAGCCAGGACCCTGATGGAGCCTGGAAGCTCGAAGTTGTCTTCTTCCCAGCTCCTAGCCACCATGAACTCTTGCTCCCCCTGCTGCTGGTCACACAAAGGCCTGCCTGCAGCAAGGGTGTGCCCTAGGTCTAGGAAGCTCTGCTTNCCTGCCTGCAAGATGTGGGGTTGTCCTGCAGAGTGAAATACTACCAGGCTGGTCTCCCTCCCAGGCTGCCTGNAGGATCTGCAGGCACAGCCTCCTTCCAGGGCTGCTTGTCTCAAGGAAGTACTGGTAAGCATCCCATGTTGGCTTCTAGGACCGAGTGTGCCCCACCAGGGCTACATGGTTATAGTGTTATGTCTTGCAGTGCCACTGGCAAGAGAAGGAAAGTTAGCAAGGAGACCCCTGCTCCAACAAAATTAAGTCACCCAAAATATCAAATAAATATCCACAAGCCCATTACATAAAAAAGTAACTGAACACATTTTAGGATAGAAAATGAAATAGACAATAGAATAGACAAAAGAAAACACTTAGGCTAAAGAATTCCAAATAATTTGTGCAAATCTTCCGAGAGAAAGGGAAGATCATGTTTCCCCAAGGAAAGGGAACATGATCTCTCACCCTGGGAGTGTGGGCTGTGCCGGGGAACTTCCACCCAAAGAGTACATTAGGGGCCAAGTGTTATGGCATACATCTGCAATATCAGGCTGAAGTAGGAGGATCACAAGTTCTAGGCCAGCCTGGGCTACACAGCAAGCCCCTGTCTCAAAACAAGAGAGACAGAGACAGAGACAGAGGGGAGAGAAAGAANGGAGGAAAGAGGGAAAGAAAGAGAGGGAAGGAAAGGAAAAGAACTTGGCACCCACAGATCTCNATGAGAAACGNGTTGAAATAAGAGCCATGGGTTGGTAACTGGCTAGAACAAGTGGAGCATATTGGCTTTGAGTAGATTCAGAGTCAGACTAAAATAGCAATTCTCCTTGAGAGAAGATGATCTAAAGTCTTCCATCTAGGTGTTTATGGGCTTCTACAGGCTCCATTCTAGTCTTTCTCTTGCCATGTAATGGCTGCATCACCTCAAACNAGGCATAGTTTCCATCATGCACAAAGAGAGGGCTGGACCAGTCTCTCAGGCCCCGTTAAACTCAGACATTTCAGGTTCTTTAGACACTCGCAGAGTACCTCAGCAAGCATCCTGTCTGTGTTCAAGCCCTGAGTTGGAGGTACAGATGGGAACACTGACCAGCACACCACACTGCCTCATCCTTTCCATATAACTCTAGATGAATTTCATGTAGGCCCAGCTCTATCATCTCTACTGTGAGGCCCAGACATGGACAGGCACCGGCCACCACTCCTCTCCTGCAGCTGACTTTAGCTCCTACACGGTCACCTGCAACAGGGGCACACTCAGGCTCTAGTATAGGAGTTTTCTTGAATAAAGCAGATGAAGGAAAACGCCTTACAGAATTCTCTTACACAGCTTGAACTGTTTCTACTGGTTCCTGGAGAGGAGCACATCCACATGTCAAGCTGCAAGTAGACACACCGCAGCATGTACCACCTGTGGCAGGAGCACCACCTAACCTATCTCAACAAGCCCTGCAGATGCCACCCAGGACTTTCTGGGACTTAAGCTGGTGCTGACTTCCCAACTGATGACCACAACCAATACACCAGACCCCCTGTCCATATTGGTCAAAGTCTCTGCTTGCTCCCTGGTCCCATGAAATGCCTCTAGAAGATGTCATGTCCGAAAGGAATATACCCAAGCTGTCTCCCACCAGGAACTCCCGGAACCATTCCTGCAAAGCATGTGGGGATGAAATGGCTGGAGTTTGCAGACCTGAAGTCAGGTCCCAACCCTAGCAAGCTTTGAGTCCTTGAGCCTGAGAATCATCCTTCCCTGTGACTCAATTTCCTTATGTGTTTAATTATTTAAACCATGTGGCCAAAGCATTGAATGCCTTAACCTAGAATTGTGGTATAAGAGTTCACTTGAATAGTAGACAATGCATTTTTCAGTGTTTGAAATACTTACTCTATTCCAGGTCCTGACCTAAAGCCCTTTCATGCTGTTCAAAACCTAAGCATGTTACATATAGGCAAACAGATTGACCTGCGATCGATTCACTCCCATGTCAAACCTAAGCCATGGGTCCACTCAATGGCAGCTGAACCAACAAGCNGGAAGGCAGCCAGTCTCCAGATGATGGGATGACTGAGCTGGAGGAAGGGGATAGATGGGGAGGGAATTGGGTGGCTGCTTCTCGGTAGAACAAGGGAGACCATATTCTCCACTCTAGCAGATCTTGGGTACTTTTGAAATCCTCCTGTCCAAAAATTCTGCTTATGAAACAGGTAGCAACCTAATCAACTTGGATCCCACAGGAGGAAGGCTGCAACATCTGGCAGAAAAGAATCCCAGCCCCAGGGAACCACCACAGCAGCTAGCCTTTTCTGNACATCTTTTCCTCTGCTTCTGAAAAGAAAAATCCAGCCACAGTGATTTTACCCAGATGTTCTTTGTTGTTTTGTTTTAAATTGCTGGAATGTTCTCCTATAAAGACTGAACTGCAAGACCTCAACTACTTCAGAGCTGACTCAGTTCAGAGGTACCAAGAGTCTTCAACTTCACAGAATCAGAAAACATAGTCAGAATGCTGNGGTGGAGGAGAAGAGGCAGGTTGGTGTACAACGCACACAGTGTTCCAGTTTTATGTGAGAAAGGGTTCTGGAGACTGGCTGCCTGACAGTGACAAATGTGCTTAAAGTCACTGAACTTTAAAATGATTGGAATGATGTTCTGTTGTACGTATCTTGCCACGATTNAAAAAAAAAGAAATGTTCATTTCAAACCATTGCCACTGCTAGTGTTTAACTCCACTCTGCAGCATCCTAAGAGGCCTGGGCTCCATCTATACCACTGACTCTTTTACAAAGGTCTGACCTGGGCACACTGTGGGAGGGAGGTACCAGACAGGGTGCCAAGGCAGGAAGCAAGACAAAAGGGCCTCTCTACATCTATGATGGTGAAACAATCAAGCTCACATTATTACACACACAGCCTGTTCTTCTGGTTCCTACTCTGCTGTCTCAGGAGAAGACCTGGGAGATAAATTTGCTCAGTTCCTGAGTTAGTGGACTTCTAGCTAGATTGGACCAGTGGAGGCATTGAAGGCAGGGGAAGGTTGAAGGAACCAGGGTACCCTCCACCCACTTCTCTGCTCAAGGCAGTGTCTGTGGGTGTAGATGTTTCTCCTAAGTAGCTCCAGTGGTCATTGCAAATGCCATCCCCCAACCCTATGATCTGTTCCTGGCCCCACTTCTCTTGGAACCTCCAGCCTAGAGTGACTTGGGGATAAGGATGGCAGCAGTGATGACAACACGCTGCTCCTGCCAACCTCTGGATTGCCTCTTTCTCTCATTCAACTTGAAGTCTTTTTTTTTTTTTTTTCTGAACATAAATCTCCAGGCTGTGATGACTCACAGCAGTACCTGCTTCCCAGCTTAGATTCTGCCTTTTGCACCAGCCACTTAAATCCCTCAGCATTACAAGCCCAGAATCAAATCATCTTTGCCCTCTTACTTTCCAGACAACTGGTCAACCCATGCACCAGACCATTGACTGTGGACCCANGAGACTCCAGAGGACCTCAGATATGTGTACCCTAACAGATTTGCACATCCAACCCTAGTACATCCAATCTCTATTTGTGGCTCAGGGTCTCCCAGACATAGACCCCACTTTTGGGTCCTTAGTGGCCAGATATACCATCACCTAGAGCTGGGGTGAATCATGAGAAGAGGGAAGTTGGAGCAGCCTGGGATAGCTTCAGAGAAGACAACACTCCCCCATGTTCTCCTAAGGAGACTCCTTTCTTCCCAGTACATGGGGTTCTGCATAGCTGCATTTGAGGGCTAGGCTGTTCTCTTGTACGTAGGTTATAGTGCTGCATAGTCCACNGTGGTGGCCACTTACCACACGTGGCTTTCAATCTTTTACACTTAAGTAAAGGTAAACAAAGTTTAAAATTGAGTTCTTCAGTTGCACATGCTGTTCCAAGAGCTCCACTTGTGGCTAGCAGCTGCTGTATTGGACAGTACAGATGTGTCAACACAGAAAGTCCCACTGAGCAGCACTGCTCATAAACAAAGCCGACTCTGTCAGCAGAGAAAGAAATGGAACCCACATACTACAAATTAACCAATTACGCTTGTAACAAGCAAACATTCTCCCCACTATGTGTGCAACCGGAGGATGATTGGGTTTTTATGCAAAAATGGCTTTTAGCTGGACCGGATAGGGTTCCGGCAGAGTGGAAGAGGCAGGGACATTATTTTCTAACGTCTCCTCCAAAGATGCATGAATAGAAAGTTGATGGGATTAATGTAAGTACACAAACCCACCCAAGCGAGAAGCTTTTTAAANCTGAAGGAAAGAGATTTACTTAAATGGAAAAGGGAAGAAATAACATGTTTACTCTTTCCTTGGTTCTCTGAAAGAAACAAAAGAACATCAGTTCTTAAAATGTCTTTAATACCACACAAGCTTAGCGGACCCGGCTGCAAAGGAGATGCTCCCGGCGGGCAAATGAGATATTTAACCTGTCTGCTCTGACAAGAAAATTAAAGACATTTGAGCAGGGCATTAAACTTGGAGAGAGAGAGGAGGCTCCTTTGCAGGATGCCATCTCCNGCTGCAGCCCCTAGCTAGAAAGAAACAGCTCTATTTCCAGTTCATTCAGGGCGTGGGAGTGTTTGCTAACCTTAAAATGTGGACACCTTTATTACAGAGCAAACGGACAGGATAGCCACAGAGAGAGGCTCTGACCTGGAGAAAGCCCTTTAGCTGAGAGGCAGTTGTTACCAGNATTTTGNTGGGCTCATCCTCCTGACTCGGAGCTGTCTGAGGTGGGGGTCTAAGTATTTGCATTTTAATAAGTTCTCAGCAGGTGCTGATGCTTCAGCACAGCAGAGCTTTGAGGAGGACTACCTCCCCTCCAGAGAGGGCATCCAAACCACAGGTCAAGGCTGCAGTCATCCACTAGGTCAGGAAGAAGAGCTTCCCTTCCGGAGAATGAGGTGATGAACTTCTTTTCCAAATAGCTTTCTAAAGAGTCACCTGATTTGGATGCTGAAAACCAAAGCTGCCCTCTCTGTAAAAACATTAAGTGCTCTTAACCACTGAGCCGTCTCTTGAACCCCTTGGTTGGTTTGTTTTGTTATTGAAACATAGTCTCATAACACAGGCTGGCCATGAAGTCACTGTGTAGCCAAGGATGACCTTGAACTCCTCATCCCCTTGCCTCCAGCTCCAGGGTATTAGGATTATAGNTTTGTACCCACACACCTAGCTAGACATGACTGGTTTTGCTTAGTTTAAAATGTTGCATTAATGCACTCTTTTTATCTTTAAAATTTTCTGAGCTAAGGAGAGTCAGGTTTGAGACAGTGTCTTTCTATGTAGCCCAGGCTGACAAACTTGCAATGATACCCCTGCCCCTGATGCCTGAGTGCTAGAAGCATAGACATACAGCCAGAAGGAAAAATTTTATATTTGACAGAGATCCTGGTACCTCCCAAGGTGATTTTCTCCTCTTCAGATGTGGAAGGACTTGGCCCAGATCACACACACCAAGTGCGGAGTTATGACCCACGACTTCTGACTCTCAGACTCCAGACGCTTTCTGCTAAGTCACCGTTCTCCACAGGAGCCAATTGGGCTGCTTGTCTGGCACACCTGTTTCCTNACTGTTCATAAGACTCACTGGGCAGATTGCTAGAGACTGGGCCACCATCAGAATACCTCAGAGAGTACATGAGACAGATACACTCTACATTAACACCTTCAGCACACACCAGTGAGTCCTCATTNNTTTCTGACAGGTGTTCAGCTGGAAACTGACAATTGACCCATCAAATCAAAACAACTCCAAGAACAAACGCAAGGTCGTGGCTGGCATTTAACTTCCNGTTGACTATGTACAAGCCTTTGCTTTCATCATCTCATTTAGTTCCTCCGTCACACCCTGGAAAATATGCACAGGCAGCCTTTCCATTTCATGAATGAGGACAGGAAGGTACCAAAGGGCATCTGTGTCTGAAGTCACACACCAGTAAGTAGAAAGCAGAGACAGTCTATTAGTTACAAGTCCCGTTGCTACAAAAAGTATAAGACAAAAGCATCTTAATGAAGAAGGGGCTTACAGTCCAGTGATACAATTCCTCACAGTGGGGAAGTCAGGCAGGAGCCTGAGGCATCTGGTCACATGGCATCCACAGTCAGGAAGTACAGAGAGATGAACGCTGGAGCTCTGCTCACTCTTTATTCAGTTCGGGATACCAACCCTTTGTATGGTGCAGCCCANAATTATGGTGGGTCTTCCCACCTGAGTTAACCTAGTTAAGATCATCTCTCACAGGCATGGCCAGAGGCTTGTCTTCTAGGTGATTCCAGACCCTGCCAAGTTGGCTGTCAGTGTTCATTATCATATCCATCTTATAGAAAGCACACCTGTCTCCCTGCACCACGAGAGAGAAAGGCCCAGAGTGTCTGTATCCATCATATACTCTTGCATTCAAGAATGTTCCTTTTTCCAGCCAAAGTGTAGTTGCTCTACTACTAGGTCCAGGGTCTGAGTAAGATTTAGTCTTAGTTCTCAACTCTGGCTACCCAAGACTGTGTATATTTGTTTCTTTCCAGCATATAGAGTTTGGTCCTTCATGGGTAATATCCAGACCATTTTCATCCAAGAGAGACAAAGAGAAATAACAACTCATTTTTAGCAAGAGAGAAGATGCCAGAAGGTAATTGCTTTGCAAATTACTGTAAGTTATAAACGGATCAATGATTTTTTTTCCAAAGTCGGAATCAACCATAATTAGCCATATGCAAATTCCACCCCAAGCCTTTGTGGCTCACAATGAAGTGGGAGGCAACCTCTTCAGCCATTTAAACTCATTCAGAGGAGGCTCTGTGCAAACTAAAGGACGCAGAAAGGAGCTGAGGAAATCCATTTGCTCCCTTTACACGGAGACCAGGCCTGAGGTTGATCTCCAGAGCTCCCCTAGGAAAGCCTGTGGCCCTGTCCACAGCTCAGGCCTGCATGAACACAGCATAGAAGGATTTGGGAGGTCTAGATTGGAATTGACTTTCCTTTCATCTTATGTGGTGAAATTGAGAGCAGGGCTGGAAAGCTGTCAAGATTTAATTTCTACGTGAAACTGATCTGTCTGTCACCTGGATGAAGAGCTTGACCCAGGTGAAAAGGCTGGTTCTGGAAACAGCGTAGGGGCAGGAGAGCTGGCCCTGGGTCTACAGTGTATCCCATGGAGTCTTGTCAGTCATCCTGCTCTGTGGCTACTAGACTCTTTGTGCAAGAAAGGGAAGGGATCAGATGGGGTGTTCCCTAGGTTCCTTCAATTATCCATTCCCTACAGGTGTTTCTTCTGTCTTCCAGTATCAGGCATGGTGCCAAGCACTGGGGACAGAAACCCAAATCAAACTTTNTCCCACCAGCAGGAGTGCTCTGATTGCAGAGAACAAGGGATGTGTAATGACGCATGTGGAATGCTCCAACACACATGGGAACAAGATTGTCCCCAGGGAGTGGGGAAGGCTTCTTGGAGCAGGTGAAATGTGAGCTGAGCCCCCCAAACAGGTCACTTGTAACTACTTGGGGCCTTCAGGAAGGTGTCCTGAACTTTCAGGAATATGTGGGTACTAGGGAAAGCATATTTCTGGTTTTGTTTGTTTGTTTGTTTGTTTGTTTGTTTTTCGAGACAGGGTTTCTCTGTGTAGCTTTGGCGCCTTTCCTGGAACTCACTGGGTAGCCCAGGCTGGCCTCGAACTCAGAGATCCGCCTGCCTCTGCCTCCCGAGTGCTGGGATTAAAGGCATGCGCCACCACCGCCTGGCGGGAAAGTATATTTCTAAGAAGTCTATCTCCCATAGACTATGGTCTTGCACGGACTGGGCCTAGAAACGTGCACTTTAAGGCACTTATTTGCATCCCCTGTCACAGAATGTCTCCACTACTGTCTTATCTCCTAGACTCTAGGCTGATTATGACTTGTTTAATCATAGAACGTAACAGAGGGGGCTTGGGCCTTAAGAAGGCTTAGTAATTACCATTCTTATTTGCTGTGGGATGGTCTTTCTGTATGTTGTGAATATGTGTTACTATGATTGGTTAATAAAGAAGCTGCTCTGGCCTATGGCAAGTCAGGTTATAGCTAGGCAGGAAATCCAAGAGAGAGACAGGAAGAAGAAAGGTAGAGGCGGGAGAGACGCCAGCCCACCACCCAAGGAGCAACATGCCAGCAGACTGGTAACACCACAGCCATATGGCAAAACATAGATTAATAGAAATGGGTTAATTTAAGATGATAGAGCTAGCTAGCAAGAAACTTAAGCCATTGGCCATACAGTTTGTAATTAGTATAAGCCTCTGAGTGATTATTTTATAAGNGGCTGGGTGGGACTGGAGAAACTTTGGCTACACTTATTCTTGAAAGCCCAGACATCTGTGTAGGAAGTCCATCTCCCCTACTTGAGAGGCTATGTGGAGGAGTCATGTAGAGGAAGAGGAAGAGGAGGAGGAGGAGGAGGAGGAGGAAAAAAGAGAAGAAACAGATGAATCTGATCTCACTGACTGCAGGCACTGGCTAAGCTGAATACTAAATGTATCCACTCAGGTGACTGGGGAGAAGGTATCCTGCTGAACCCCAACAGATCATTGCGTTGTGAACAAAGTGATTAGTGACTGCCTAAACCATTGAGTCTTGGGGGAGGGGATCCCCATGCAGTTGGAGATGCCTAGCACCGTACCCATAACTCTGCTTCATTTTCTTCCTGGCATCTATCAACCAACCAAAACTTATTTGCTCCCTACCCATCGAAGGTGAGNTCCACCAGGGTGCAGGCCATCTGCTCATTGATGCATTCCTCCTTACCTGATCCTTGCCCAGCTAAAAAGGAGCTNCCCAATGCCAGAAGAAGGATTTCACCACNAGATCACCCACACATCAGGCCATATCAGGAGAAACATCCACCAAAACAACAGAGTGCTTGGCAACCCCTACCAGAGTCAGAGGTAGAGAGACACAGTGATTTTTCCATCAACAAACTTCACAGTAGTCAACATAAACT
>LZPO01068676.1:113900-127931 GCA_001675575.1 Neotoma lepida
CAGGAGAGAAGGTGGAAGGACCAGAGTACTATATACACCCAGCACTAGGGGAGCAGAGGAGAGAGGCCCAGACAGAAAGAACCAGGGAGCCCTGGTGCAGGGCCAGCTGGAGGCCTGGAACCCGGTGGTTCTCTGCTTACAAGAACCCACAGACATTTGTGCATCAAGCTCTGAAAGTATGTCTGATTTAGATCACTGCTGAATGTGCAATGTGGATCATTTCCTAATTTCTTAGCAGGATCTGAAACATATGTGGGCCATTTGCCCAANGCCTGTAATCACTCAATTTGGGACGCNCAGGCAAAGATGGTAGGCTCCTATTAAGAATCAGTCGCCTATGGTAAAGTTTCCTTTATGAATATACAGACTGCCTTTCTAAAAGCCATTCAAACCTATGGTGTGTAGTGTATAGTTTGTGGGCGTGAATATGCTGTAGTATGTGCATGCACATGTGTGCCAAAACAGAGTCCAAACATGGGATATGAATAAGTCCTCCATCCTCCCTCAGGGTAAGTCTGCTTAGAATTTACAGGATGCNGTGCATTGCTGGGGCATTCAGTTCTTTGTGGACTTCCTCAATAATCTGTCATAATACCTACCCATATGCTTCCTTAAATAGGAAGAGAAGGACTAGAATTACAGAATGCATCAAAGGAATGGCCCATGCTCTATGGCTTCTCCAACTTATGAATGTCATGAAAGAGCATCATAGACCCATACATCATCCATAGATATAGAAATGACTAGGGTATGGCTCTAAGAGATGACCCCTTCACTAGGCCTTCTGCCATCCCACCATATGTGAACATCAGCTTCTGCCAGTAGTGTAGCTTAGTGGGGTCCAGGCAGGCATCATTTAAGCATAAGACATAGGAAGAGATTCAAGAGATGTTTATGTCTCTGACACCCCAATGATGCTGAAGACCCAAGAGCAGCAGGTATCCCACACCTAAAACCAAGTCCCACCAAGCCTGGGTTCATTATTAGCTGGAGCTAACTCCTCACAGAGCACAGCAGAATCACTTAAAGAGCAGACTAGTCTGTTCTATGCAGAGGCGATGGGAAGAAGGAAATAGAGTGTGCACTCATTGACAGAAAAGCTAGAGTGAGTAATGGGTCTGTTGGGGGAGCTTGGTTTGGGGGACATCGGCACAGCCGCAGATTATTCGGGAAAATAAATCTTCTCCCCCATGATAGTTAGGACCCTGCCTTCATTATCAGACTACTCCTTCCATGAGGGAAGTCGTGCTTTCAGGTGACTTGTTCAGATAAAGTGTCTTAATTATGGGGAACAAAGTCCTTCCAGGCATGTACAGCATGACATTGTGATTTACAAAGTTCACATTCAAGAATCTCGCCACCAAGTTTCAAACACACACACACACACACACACACACACACACACACACACACACACCTCATAATGTTTTAAGTAAGACCTTCTAGCTGCATGTGGCCCAGAAGCTGTTGATTAGTCAACCTGCAGCACATACTGCATGGCTAGACTCACAGTGGGCAGTCATAAGTAAAAGTCAGTGAACTAATAGCTGCTATAGAATGAATGTACCGCAAACTTTTCTCCCCAGTTTGAGAGAGAAAACCCAGAGCCCCAAGCACGCTAAGTTAGTGCTCTACCACTGAGCTGACTCCCTAGCCCCTGTATTAGATAGTTAGTTCCCAGGGTTAGCTCTAACAGGTAGGGCTTCTAGTGGGTGATTAGATCTTGAGGACTGTGCCCTCTTGAACTGATCAATGTCATTGTCTTCAAGAACTGATCAATGTGTTATGAAGAGAGTGAATTTATTATAAAAGCGAGTTCAGCCCCCTCTTGCTCTCCTTTGTGTCTGTTCTATGCATTTCATCCTTTTCACTGGGGAATGTGCAGCAAGATGGCTTTTAACAGAAGTGGGGCTCTTGACCATGGATTTTCCAGCCTTCAGAACTGCAATAAGTCTATTTTTCCCTCATAGATCACCCAGTCTATGGTATGTAAGATGAATCTTAAATGGTCTTATTAATAAAAAACACAGTGCCAGCTATTGGGGTAAATTCTGAAAGATCAGAGAGACAGAACAAGCCACAGCCAACCTCACCTTGCTAACTCCTCAGCTGATCTTGTTTCCTCAGACTGCAGGCTTCTACGTCCTCACTAGAATGGATCTCAGCTGAACTATTGCTAAACACCTAAAAAAGCCTGAAAAGCCTCTGGTTCCTGGTCCACATGCCTTATATACCTTTCTGCTTCCTGCCATCACTTCCTGGGATTAAAGGTGTGTGTTCTTCCCAAGCAAAGACATGGGATCTCAAGTGTTGGGATTAAAGGTGTGTACCACCATGCCTGTCTCTGTTCCCAGTGTGGCCTTGATCTCACAGAGACCCAGATGGATCTCTGCCTTCCTAGTGATAGGATTAAAGGTGTGTGTGCCACCACTGTCTGGCCTCTATGTCTAATCTAGTGGCTGTTCTATTATCTGACCCAAGATAAGTTTAATTTGTTAGAACATAGAACAAAATATCACCACAATGGTAGTCTGCTACAGCAACACGAAACAGACTAACACACTAGCTGTTATTGTTTATGTGTGCATGTGTATACACACACACACACACACACACACACACACACACACACACACACACACACACACACACACACACACACATACACACATTCAGTAGACATTAAGTGGCCACTGTGCTTAGATGCGTGGATAGATAAATAAAACAGTCCGATGTGTAGAAAGGAAGAGGGGGCATTCCCATGCTGAGCCTAAAGTGAAGGCTCTGGCCCAGACATGCTCAGAAGATCTGAAGCCCTGCTGACTCTCTGGAATATTTCAAGGGTGGGGCAGCCTCCTATCCTTTAACTTCTCAAGAAAGAACTAAACAAAGAGTGGATGGGGAAGGGGGTAGATGGGAAACTGCAGTCGGTATATAAAATAAAGGGAAAAAATGATTTAAATAAATAAATTAAAAAAGAAAAGAAAAGTTAAACAGGAAGTCTGTCGGGAGTGATGTGAGACAAAAAAAATCACAGTGTCATGATCCAACCATGCTTTCCTCCAAATGCTGCCTGTGGTACTATTGAACCTTATTGGGTCTTTGATACCTTGGAGTCTTGTTTTTTCTAAAACTGAAGTAAAAATAAAACACATTAAGGCTATTGTGGGGGAAAAGAAGAACAAAGAAAAGTTTGAACCAGGAACAAGTCTTCAAGAGCAGGGAAAGATCAGATTCTGACAATAGTGTGGGATCTCTCGGTGGTCCTTGTCCTTGCCCAGCCTGTGCTGTCCTGTGAGTCCTGCTAGCTAGTCATCATCAGTTGGCATTACAGACCATACACTGCAAACCCTAAGCTTTGCATTTAGGTCATTTAGCCCCAAACAAACCTCAAGCACCACAGCTCAGTACTATTTCACAAATAAAGGTTTTGAGAAATAAGTCACATTTTCCCCAGAGCACAGACCCCTACTGATGAGATAAGAACTCACAGGTCTGATCCCCCACTTCTGTGAACCCCCAGAAAGAGGAGAAGGACTACAGCAACAGTGAAAATTACACTGTGCCTGGGTTCCCTTTCGGCAGCAGCTTCAGCCTTACCTTCTGAGAAAGCTCAGGGAAGGCAAGCTACTTAGTTTCCCAGAAACATCACAGATCACCATGTTTGGCACTTGGAAAGTTCCAGCATTGGTGATGCCTTAGTGGAAGGAGAGGGCACATGTTCTCAGTAGACACTGTGGTGCTCCGAGACAGAGACTGATGCAGGCGGGATAACGGAGCTGCTCCCAGCAAATGTGGTGATGCTCCGTGCAGTGGAGCAACAGTGTATGTTGTCAGTGCCCAACAGAAACCCGTGGCACTCGGTGAACAGGCTTGCTTTGGAAGCCACACAAGATGTTCCTTGAATGTGCCCAGGAACACCTAATGAACTTTCAGTGAGCACCAGGGTCCTACATTCATGGGAAAGGTATGAAGTAAGAAAACCTATCACAGAAGGTAAGAACTACTTCTAACCTTGGCAACAACCACTTGAGGAACAGTTCATGAAAAGGATGACAAACAGTTGTAGGCAGAGTTCCTCTGTGTCCCAGCAGTCAGAATTAAATCAGATCTTGCTTGGAAAAAAATTATTTAATTATAAATGCTTGGCCAATAGCTCAGGCTTGTTACCAGCTAACTCTAACATTTCAATTAACCCATATTTCTTATCCATGCTTTGCCACATGACTTGGTACCTTTTCTCAGTACTCAGTACAACAAGCCCAACTTGTTTCTCTCTGTGTCTGCNTATGACTCTCAGACTCCGCCCTTCTTCCCAGCAGTCTCAGTCTGGTTCTCCCACCTCANCTTATCCTGTTCAGCCATTGGCCAGTCAGCTTCTTTAATAAACCAATCACAGGGACATATATTCACACTGTAAAGGAATATTCCACAACCTTACACAAAGCCTGACCTTTTGTTGAGTGGATTTTGATTCATTTTAAACCAAAAGGCCAAGTTAAACATTAAATGCATCTTTTGCATCAAATCAAATAGTTTGAATCATTCAAACCCATCCCCTAAAAACATTCTCAGTATTAATGAGCCTCTTTGGCTTCAGTCTTTGCAAAGCTCTAACCAGTCCTGATCACCTAGGAAAACAGCTATTAATCCCATTAACATAGCCCACACCTCATGCCTTTCAAACCCATGTTGACATCCTCCTATCCATGAGCCTGTACACACCCAAACTACAAACACTCATCCAGACCACACTATTGACAAGGACAGGGTTAAAGATCTAACCCTGCTTCTCTCCAGCAGTACCATGTGGAAAAGTGCTGGCCTGGCAGAGTCCTGTGGCTTCAGCAATCAGGCACGGAAAGCTAATTAGTCAGTCTGAGATCCACTGGGGAAGTGCTGACAAACTCAATAAGCAGCAAGTATCTCATCCCACAGGGGAGCTGGATCCACATAAGGCAGAGGGGTAGTAGTTCAGGGGGCAGGAGAAGGGCAAACAGGTGTCCTCCAAGGAGCCCTGACCACATGACCTCTTCATTCTCTATTCCAGAGACACATTTAGCATAGTATTAAAGGACAATTACCAAGCACTAAGTATTGTGACTATGCTTTCTCAGACACTGTGTTTCTGAGAAGGACAAGGAGTGCATAATGGTGATGGGCAACTGATACCAAGGGTCATGGGTCACCACAGAATGAGCATAACACACGAAAAGCCTAGAGTGTCACCCCTCTAGCTAAAGATGCAAGGATAGGTGGCATCATTTCATGAGGAAGTAAACACAATTATGCAATGTAATGAAATGCAAATAATGCAGGAGTGTTTTATATGTAGCACAGAGCTTCTGGAGTTAGTCTCTGCTCCCTGACTCCCACCCTTGGGAGATCAAAATCCATGTTGTTCAGAATTAAACTTTGAGGTTGAGACAAAGCAGTATTTCTCAACCTGTGGATCAAGACCCCTTTGGGGGGGTCACATATCAGATATCCTGCATGTCAGATATTTACATTACAATTCACAACAGTAGCAAAATTACAGTTATGAAGTAGCAATGAAATAATTTTGTTTGGGGGTCACCACAACATGAGGAACTGTATTAAAAGGTCACAGCATTAGGAAGGTTGAAAATCACTGAGACAGAGTAAGAACAAGAAGAAAGTGGAGAGGGAGAGACAGAGATGAAGGAAGAAGATGGGGGGGGAGGAAAGAAAAGGAAGAGGAAGAAGGAGCAGGAAGAGGAGGAGAAGGGAGGCTTAATAACTTCCTCAAGTTTATCTAGCTCATCACCAACAGGAAGTGTAACCTAACTTTATTCAGGAGAGCCAAGGAGGAGGGGCTTAAAACCATCATTTACATGAACCAGGAATCTCAAAGGAAAGGAAGTAAGTATGTCAAAGAGATGTCTATATGTTATGCTTTTTATTTAATTGCTACTGCCTTTTAAGCCACAGCTGTCTGAATCAGCAACTGTAACTCTGCCACTACTATCAGTAGTTAGGCCTCAAGGGCCATAGCTGTAGTGAATTCTGTCCCTCAGGCTCCGACTCTTACAAAGATATGAAGGGAGCTTAACTAAACCTCTCTCCCTCTGAAGAACTCAGATTCAAAGGTTAAGGTGGAATTCTGCTCTTCAGAGAGGCTGAATAGCAAGTAGCTCAACTCCTCTCCTTGCTTGCATCCTNCAAAAGCCCTCATGCATCTTCTCGCCCCTCCTTAAAAACCCTTCTCCATCTGGCTCCTCCCTACCACTTCCTGTCAGCTAATTGCTGACTCAGCCTCCTGACCACAGGTGAATTTTATTTAATCAAATATATCTTTCCATCATTAAACAAATGTCCCAGAGCATAAACAAAAGTAACATACCTTAAAATCGTATACTGTAACATCTATATTTTCATGTTCACGGGCATCACAGTAGCCAAGACATAGGGTCAGCCAAACACTCATCAAGGATGAACAACAACAAAAAAATTGTGATCTATGTGCACAATTACTCAGCCTTAGAAAAGAATAAAATCCCATAATTGGTGATAACATCTGTGAACCTGGATGACATGATGTTAAAAGTGAACTAAAACAGGCACAGAAGGACAAGTACCACATGATCTCACATATCTTTAGAATAAAAAAAGGATAAAACAAGGAAATGTACAGAAGCAGTGAGTAGAATCGTGGGTACTAGGACCTGGGGAAGAGGGAAAAAGTGTGGGGTATGTGATGGTTTGAAAGAAAATAGCCCCCAAAGGGAGTGGCACTGTTAGTAGGTATGGCCTCATTGGAGGAAGTGTGTCACTGTGGGGGCTGGCTTTGAGGTCTCTTTTTCTCAAGCTTCTGTCAGTGTAACTGTCAGTCAACTTCCTGTTGCCTGCAAGATGTAGCACTCTCAGCTCCAGCACCATGTCTGCCTGCATGCTGCCATGCTCCCTGTCATGATCGTAATGGACTGAACCTCTGAAACTGTAAGCAAGCCACCCCAATTAAATGTTTTCTTTATAAGAGTTGCCATGGTCATGGTGTCTCTTCACAGCAATAGTAAACCCTAACTAAGACAGCATATGATGGTTAATAGGAATAAAATTCCAATCTAATAGGAGAAGTATGTTCAAGAGACCTATTTTATAGTTTTATGACAACTATAGTTAATATTATATGCAGTTTTTGGAAGCCTCAGAGCAGATTTTAAGTATCCTCACCACAGAGAGAGGGAGGGGGAGAGAGAGAGAGAGAGAGAGAGAGAGAGGTGTTGGTTAACTTGACTTAACCATTCAGCAATGTATGAGTATATATAAATATACATAAGTTTATATTCAATAAACTTTAAAAGAAATACAATCATTTAACCTAGAAGGAAGACATTCTGGTTCCTCAATTATTTTCCAGGNTGTATTGAGAAGGCTAAGTGTCCCTTGACAGGTAGACAGAGGTCACCAAGAAAAGGGTACTCAATAGGCCCAGAGATTGGGTCACTGGCCAAAAAGTGGTGTGAGCTAATGCTACCAACAGAGCATAAGGAAATGCTAAAAGAAGCAGCTTGGAGACCAGGTGGAAGAGACACCGGGTTATGTGGAGAATAAAATGTTCCTTAATTTTTCGTTTCATGTGATACACCTTCGTTTTGATATGTTGTGACTCAAGACATCACAGAAGCACACCAGGTGTGAAAATCTGATTTAGATTTAATAAATACATTCGCACACTCTCTGGACCTTGGTGGGAACATTAAATTATAGCGGTTTCCAAGTGTTTCTGAAGATTAAAATGCATAAGGCTCAGTGCATTTTTATTTCATTGGCGTGTCTTTATCTCACTGATTTCTTAGCGTATCTTACAAATTGAAAGATATATGGGAGGCGGTGAAAGGTGGGCCCAGAGGCTGTGCAGTGAAGAGAAGCTCCCCCAGGAGGCTCAGGGGTACAGTGGTGCTTGCTGGGACTCTGGCATCTTTCTGTACCAACAACCCCACAAAAGGGGCTGGAGTGTAGCCGCTCTGAGAAGAAGCAGATGGCCTATAATTTGGAAATTCACAGGCTCAACAAATGGTTGTTTGCAAACAACTGTTGCAGGTACTAGAGAGACTCCAGTGATCGAAACAGTCGAGTGTAACACAGAGCAGAGTAACCCAACTGATACAGCGCTTGAGAGTATGGTTATAGCAGCAGTCTCCCCAGTAATAGGAGTTGAGGCCTAATTGGTGAGTGCTTTTCTTCATCTGCTCAAGCCTTGTCTACTTTCCTGGCTGAAGANAGGAGTGATTAGCCATCTTCATGGGGCTTGTGACAATTAAATGTATAAAATGAGAAACAGAATAGAGTCCTGTATTAATGGCATAGGTTGGGGTCAAACACCTGAGTTTNAGAGTGTGATCTTGAAGTCGGTCATCCTTTGAATTGCAAAGGATAAGAAAGTAAAACACACTTAGTGCTGAGAGGGATGGCATAGGCCTGTAATCCTAGCGCTTGGTAGGCTGAGTCAGGAGGATGGAGAGTTTGAAGGCAGCCTGAGCTACCCAGCAAGACTGTCTCAAAAGAAATAAATAGGTACTTAGTGCAATGCCTGACATATCAAAGCACTCCATAAATATTAGCTTTTCGTAGGAGCAATGGTAAAAACAAAGACAGGAGAGACTGCCCACTAAAAGGCACCCAGCAAGTATGCAAAAATGTGACTGTGTTCCCTTCTTCTTCCCCTTCCTTGCCCACCTGGGTGACACAGGGCTGGGGCAGGGCTGATTTTGAATTTCCTTTGAGCTTTGTACCAGTTGTATCTGAAAGTTCTGAGTGGTGTGTACATCTGCCCTTCACTCTCCCAATTTGCCAAGGTGCCAGAAGCCAGAGATGTAGGGCTTGGCTAAAATTTTGTTTGATTTTTGGCCTTGGATGGAGCCTTGAAGTAGCTCACTCTAGTGACAAAAATAAACAAAGGGACAGAGGAATGCTGTCAACTGGAAGGAAAGTAAATCAGATCTGTGTGCTATGGCCAAATCAATGGTACTGAACCCCCACCGAACGTGGCTATTGAGTAAAAAGTGCCTTCTGAAGGGGCGAGAAGAAAGTTGCTCTTCACGGTGCCCACTGTCTGTCCCTTCCTTTTTAATCTCCCCTACTGCTGGCCTTCAGGGAGGGGTGGGCTTTCTCACAAAGGAGCCAGTAGAGGATGGAGGGAAACAGATGTCTGGATTTCCTCCCCAGGCTCTTTAATGCTGCCTTCAGCTTAATTAGTCAACTGTGTTGCCTCACACCTGGATGGGATTCTGGAGGCTGAGTACACAGGCTCTGGGCCCTAAGGGTGCTTTGAACCCCTTTGCCATCCAGCTCTGCCTGGGTGGGTGCAGGAGTCCGCAGCTGGCCTGCAGGCTTATTCTGAGACTAGGTCCTGGGAGGATTGAAGGGTAGAAGCTGAGGTAAAGTCCTTCCAGCGAGCCAATGCGGCCCCTAGAGGGGAAGAGAAGAACTCCACTGGAGAGAGAGTGAAGGAGTGAATGGGTTTATTAAGTGCCTCAGGCTGGCAAGGACCAGNACATAAATGATGGTCCCCTATCCAGCCACTCTATCATATATTTGGGTACTGTTCAAACACCTGCCAGCCAACTTCCTTGTTCCAGGCCAACCCTGATGCCTTAGGAGAACAACTGAACCTCGCTGGGTCTCATTTACCTCTCTGTACAAAGGCGGAAATGATTACTTCCTATGTGATAGGGTGCCTCTCAAAAAGAACCCCCAAAGTAAATGAACATGCCTAATTAGCATTTCCTTGAGTAAGATTATTAATATTGAGTAATTTATACAAGATTGAGCTTCTAATCTCTAAATCAATGTCCATAAACCCCGAACTTCTCAAATCATTGATCAATAAAAACACCTAAGCTATTCTTAAAAATACAACTATCCTGACTGTAGTATAACTCTTTCTAATAAATTCCATTTTAAGTCTAAATAAATCAAATTTTAAATAATTTTTAATATGTAAATGATCTTATAATCTAAATAAGTAAAATATCATATACATCTAAATCAAAATAAATCAAATGTATTCTATCCATTTAGAAATTTGCACTTTTAAATAAATTTGTATTTCACAATCCATAAGAAGAGTTGTGTATATTTAAAATATCAGGAGCTGGAGAGATGACTCAGCCATTAAGAACTGTACTGTTCTTGCAGAGGACCCAAGTTTGGTTCCCAGAGCCTATGCTGACACTTCACAACCACCTGTAACTCCAACTCCAGGGAATTCGACACCCTCTTCTGACTCCTGCAGGCACCTGCACTCGTGCACATGCCCCACACAGACACGCTCATATATACATGCAATTAGAACTAAGATCTTTAAAATCTGCAACTGTGAGAGAGCCATGGAATGCAGCCAGCCTTCCTGTCAGCTGGTGGGCTTCTAGCACATCACAGAAAGGAAATTCCTGTGATCCAGGCACATTCCAGCAGTTCCAGGATCTCAGCCTGGCTGGCTACAGACTAGAAGAGCCAGGTGTTTGTCAGGATCAAGTGCCAACTACATCCACAGGGGTCAGAGTCCACAGAACTGCACCTCTGTATCCATCAGAGATGAGCAACAGCTGGCATCCCATGTACACTCACTCTCAGTTGACTGAAAACTCTTGTCATCGGAATGTCAAAATGCATTAATGTAATGTACTTTGATGGCAACCATTGTAAAATATTTTATAATTTTCACCGTCTTCTTGGGAGCATTTAAAGACGGTTGAATATTTCTTGGCCAAACAAGGATCATCAAAATTCAATTTAGCTACCATGCTGAACTGTTCTAAGTAGTGCTACATGCAAGCCTTTCAGGGTGTGCTGGGATCTTTGTCTGTGTGATAAGCACCTCTGGACCACTGTGCTTTTGTGGCTTCTACACATCACTCACAGTCATATGCCTTTCCTCCAGTGTCTTGCATCTCCTTCATACTGTCAATGTGGTCCTGATGATAAGCCACTGGCCTCTCTTACACACTAACGGGCTGAGCTGAGGCCTTTCTAACTCATCCATCAGGTACAGCATCATTTCAGCCGATGGTAGCGAGTGCCATTTATTGAAAGTCATCCAGAGGTCAGGTGCAGGCACTATTTTCTAAGCAATTTACACACTTGTCTTATCAGTTACAATTGCCTTCCCAATAGATGATAGTATCCTCATTTTAGTTTTGGAAATCCAACAATGGAATATTGGAAAACATGCCTGAGAACACACAGGAAGAACAGACAGTGACTGAATCTATTCTAAGTCCCTCTCATTTCACCAAATCAAGGACACTATACCCCAAATCTGTCTAATAATAATGATGGAATCTATGTTTATTGATTTCTGTCATTAATTCATCCATTCTCCTCATTCACTAAGCATTGTTCACTATGGGCAATAAGGAACTTCATGCCACAGAAAGTTAGCAGCTGAACGTCGGAGATTAGGGCGTAGGATCTGGTTTATTCTGAAGCCTGTGGAAGGTTATAGCTCTTAGCTCCTGGTGGTTTGCTGTCAATCATCAGTGCATCCTTCCATTTTAGATGAATCACCAGGAGTTCCCCCTTCTGCTTCATGTGGCTTCTTCCTGTATGTGTGTGTCTGTCTTTGCCCAAATTTCCCTATTGATAAAGATGAAGTCATAATGAATTCGGACTCATCCTAATGACCTCATCTGAACTTGAATATCTGCAAAGATACTTTTTCCAAATGAGGTCACATTTCCAAATACAGGATGTTCAGACACTACAATCTTCCTGGGGGACACAATCCAAGCCCTAAAACTTCCAGAGGCAGCAAACAAGCAAATGAGATTGTCAGAGCTCTAAGCATCCAGAGCTGTGGGATGCTGTGTCTCTCACCCCCTTACAGGCCCCACAGTCTCAGATACAAGGCAGACCCTTAACAGATGTGTAATGGACATATTATAATAATAGGGAAAAATTACACATTCTTGGGTCATAAAGAAAACAAAGTAGAAGACATGAGCTGCATGGCAGATTGGGTCTGGGAATATCTGAATTGGTCCTCGCTATGATCTTAAGACACACAGAGGAGCTAGCCAATGTTTAAAGACTGAGAGGACATGTTTAAAGCCTTTGGTTACAACCCTGTCCATAAACATCACTCCCATGTGGCAAAAATATCTGCTGAAGCATCTCTCTATAGGTAGAGCCAGCCACAGCACAGTCACTCCCTGCTGGCTTTCTGGCCTGAAGCTGTCAATGGCAGTTAACATCAAGTCTGTGCTGCAATTTTACCAAAACTCAAATTGCGTCACTTTTTCATACTACATACCTGGNCACCATAAATATTTATATTTGTAGGCCCTCCCACCCACAATTAATTAATTAATTAATACTGGAGTCTTTACAAGACTGGACACTTTTCTCAGTATTTTACATGCTTGAATTAATTTGCTCCTGAAAGCATTGTTTTAAAAGTAGATGATATGACTTCTTCAATCAATAATAGAAATGAGGCACAAGGAAATTAAATATGGTAGCATTTCAGCTACCANTGATTAGCAGAAGTAGGACTGACACAATTCAGCTCTGGAGTCTGTGTTCTTCACCCTGGCACTTGCAGCCTTGTGGATGAGCTCACCGGGAAGTAGAAACGGCTGAGTGTGTTTTNGATTTGGAGACAAGAATGTCAATGTTCTATAGTCAACCCATCAGTCCAGTGTACCAGTCCAGCGTTCAGCTGTGCTAACACACTGGCAGAGGTGGGAAGCACGCCTTCTGCTCTGGAGGTTTACGGTTAAATTAGAGTGCCTGGCATTTGCCAAGTGTTCAGCTATACTCCAAGGAGTACTTCTCCTTCCCACTGCAGGGACCCAGGGTCAAAGTGGACAACCTTGGCCTCTGTCCTCATGAAGGCCCATCCTGANTTATCTTGACTATTCCTGGGGCATTCAGCAGAACCTCGGGCTTCAGGTCCTGTCTCCTACAAAGATAGCCCTCCTCCGCCGGGGGACCTNGGCCTCCAGCAATGGCTCCATGCATTAGATCTGTCTTCTCTAAGCCACTAGGACAGTGGCCAGAGGCCCTGAGGCATTAGACTTACCAGAACCAGTTTGGTAACCATTGGGCAGGGTACTNAANCCCCACCCATCATGTTGATGTCCCTGGGCACAGAAGCACAGCATGATGGCCTTTCTAAGGAAACGCCTATAATANCAGATTTCTGTAAACAGCNGCTGTCTTCTCCCTCCTCTTCTTTTTTGTTTGTTTGTTTGGTTGATTTAGTTTGGTTTTGTTTTTTTGAGACAGGGTTTCTCTGTGTAAGAGCCCTGGCTGTCCTGGAACTCACTCTGTAGACCAGGCTGGCCTCGAACCCAGAGATCCACCTGCCTCTGCCTCCCAGGTGCCGGAATTAAAGGCGTGAGCCACCACTGCCCACTGTTAGTTTGGAGACACACTAAGAGTTTCCAGACTCACAGCCATCAGTCATATTCTGCATTTANGATGACGCCTNTAATGCCTTAATCTTTCTCTGTGTGTCAGACTGGTGAGGAGATCTTGGCCAATGTCTGAAGAAGGCTTGNCACCTCTACGCGCTTTCTCATCTATAAACATCCTTGTTCGAGCAGCAGGACTCATTTAAAAGACTTGATGGGAACACTGGCTGNGGTTACCTACCCACCCTGAATTCCCAGCATGGGCCCAGCAAGTGCTGAGTTAGCAGATTTCTTTGCTACTGTTACCCTCATCTTCCTTCTCCTTCAGAACTTTCTAGAAACCCAATGTTCTGCCCAACATGGTTGATCATNACAGCAAACCAATTAGTGTGCTCCAATTTGTAAATCTGTATTTCAACGGTCTCCTTACAAATGCCTCCAGGCTCATTGATTTGCACAAAGGACATAATTAGCTCAGAGGCGAAATGATTTCTTTCTAAAACCAATGAATCTCAACCNTGTTTGAATTTTAAAATTACTCAGCCTTTAAAAATTACATGGATGCCCATCCCTCATTTGGACAGTCTTTGTAATCATGATCAACAGTATCACGACTATTTTTTCATACTAAATGAAGAGGTTGTCCCTT
>LZPO01068676.1:141282-153080 GCA_001675575.1 Neotoma lepida
ACCCCAAGGTGGGTTCTGGGATAGGCAGGAGGACTGGGAGGCCGTTCTGAGAAGCTGCAGGAGGGTGGTGCGGAACTGAACCAAATAAGGGACAAGTGCAAACATGGATATATTGGTAAGAAGTCTGTAGCATAGGGCAATCGGGACTCCACAGTACCGCTAACTCTGGGACACTACAGATTACAATAGGAACCGTCCTGCTGGGGGCCAGAGCTGGGGTAAATCACCATCACTGTCTTTCTGGCGGTAGCCCAGCCTAACGCATGCACAGTATCTGCCAGCATTTCAGCCTTTGCTGCCTGCTCAAGCTAAGCAAAGTCTTCCCACAGCCAGAGGAAACCCACAGGTAGCCAAAGTGGGGAGCCTACAGACAGAGCNCTCGTTGTGCCCTGGGACTGACAATGTAAGAGACAGAGAAAATAGTCCCTGGAAAGAGGGAGGGGATAGGTGACAACACATTAAAGCCCTCAAAGAGCTGGGCAGTGGTGACACATGCCTTTTATCCCAGCACTCAGGAGGCAGAGGCAGGCAGATCTCTGAGTTTGAGGCNAGCCTGNTCTACAGAGTGAGTTCCAGAACAGCCAGGGATACACCGAGAATTCCTGGNCCCCTCCCCCATCAAAAAAGCCCTCAAAGCTACAAACTGGATAGCCAGTGAGAGTAAGTTTACAGATGCACCTGGTTGATGAGCTCATGANCCAGAGAGAGGCAGGGATGTGGGGATAAAGACAAGTTGTTTAGACCCTGTCCCTCACTGATAGGACTACCAACAGAGCTAGACACTGACTTGAGGATGAGACCCCCAGGGAATGGCAGAGTCCCCGGAAGTCTCCAGTCTCCTTGCTTCTCTCCTCACTGCACCTTGCTCTACCCAATTACCCTGCACTTTCCCCCTAGCAGAGGGCGTGGTGACTGCTGAGATGGTATTCCACCCCTCCAACCCCGACCCACAGCCTGACCCTGTGACTATGGCGCCAGAGCCATCACTCTGAAAATAATTGCAANTAGCCAGGGTGAGAGGTGGAGAGGCCAAGCTGAGGATCTGAGGCAGACACCTGTAATCTCACATTCCAGAAAGCTCAGCTTTCAAATGGAGGTGTCATTTCAATTTTCTCATTCCCATCCTTCTTNGACCTCAGACTAAGGAGGGAATAAACTCTCTTTGATTTGTAGACTAAATTCTTTTAAGAGACAGTTCTTTCTTTCCTGAATTAATTTTTTCCTTTTGCTTGGTCCAGACACCAAGGGCCCAAAATGGGATTTTGGTGTCTTGGTCGGAAGACTCAAATGCCAAGAGTGACTATAGGGGATGCTGGACTACCAATCCATCTTTCTTACTAATCCAAAAGTCAAATAAGTCCATGGAGGGCTTTTTTTCCCCTAGAATTTCAGGCTCCCTGAGGGCTAATTTCTCTGAAAGCCGCATTAAACTAATAGCACCATAAAAGGCCCATTGTGAGATGTAATTGGTTTGCAGGACTTTCCTATAAAAATAATAAAATGACTGCCAAAGGCAGTTTCCAAAGGTCAATTATCTTTGTGTTGCTTGAGTTGAGTGGAGGTCAGTCCCAGAATTCCATTTTATAGGCATATCAATCAAAATGGGCCCCTGCCTTACCTATCTGACCCCTTCAGCAATGAAGGAGTCACAGATTCCACCCTGTGACACTTTGGGCTCCTCTTTCCCTAGGGAGAACCTTTGTCACCACAGAATACAGAACCTGATGCTGAAAAATCCAAGGGAAAAGAAAAGGAAGAGAGTGAGAGGGTTAGGGTCAGGCCAGGGGCCAGGAGATGAGGAGGGACTAAGTGAGCCAGGCTGGGGAAGAAAGCAGCTGGGACTCTGGGTTCCACTTCATCCAAACCAACTTAAACTTACCTGAGCAAAAGTGAAGTTAGTTGATAAATACAACTGAATGTCATGGGTGGACCCAAGGGTTCAAGCAAGGCCAACTGTTGGTTCTCTCTTCCTCTCTGTCTCTGNACTGTGGACCTCTGCTCTCAACCATCTCTGAGCCACACTGAGGGGCCATCAGAGAGCCATCTNCTCCACTGAGCTACCTCAGCAGAGACTTTTATTCTAGTGTTAATACACCAACTTTNGCAGAGAAGTAGAGACCCTGGTTGACCCAGTTTGGACCACATATCTCCCTATGAATCAATCCTTTTATTCAAAGGATATACAAGAATATAATCCTTGGGAACGCTTCACATGGCCCAATCCTGCTGTCAGGAGATCAGGAGAGAGGGAAAATACAGCATGTTTGACAGTTACCTGGGCCACATTGACTCTTGAAAAGCAAGATGTTAGCAGATAAAAATCTCCCCCCCCCCAAAAAAAATCTATACAACTCAAATGAACCCTGTCAGCTTATCTTCAGGCATTCCACTAAGTCCTGTTTCCCATTCATTCATCCACCCACCTACCATCTACTAAAGAAGCAGCCTACCTCCATCTTAGGCTTAAAAGCCATCCTATAGTAAAGACAAACTAGGTTCTTTCCCGTTTATGATTAAACCTCTAAACCTCTGTTTCTCAAGGACTGGGCTATGCTCCATCTGGAACCTTAACTACAAATGGTTCTGTNCTGTCTGTTCCATGCATGGTAATTGTGTCTTTGTTTCGAAAAGTTGTTCATAACCATCTTGCAACCCTACCTTTGTTTCAAAAGGGTTGTTATGGCTACCCTGCTATGACCACCTTGTAACCAAGTATTTATTTATTTCAGGAGGTAGTTATAACTAACTTGTTATGCTTATTTTCTGCTCCTGTAACCCTGCCTATTTTGCCCGCCAAATCCCCCACTTGGAAATCCCTTCTCCTGAGCTATAAAAGCCTTGTCTTCCTTCACATCCAATGCTGACTTCTCAAACCCCATCTTTGGAGTAGACAGTCTATGTACACAAATAAAAAGGCTTGCCTTAATTACTTGCTTGCTTTAATTAATTTGGCCATGATGATTTGGGTGGGTGGTCTTTCTCCTACCATCTTTGGGAGTAACACTACTTATCCAGCAAGAGTTAATTTCCAGAGTGGAGGGCGGTGTTTCTGTTTCCTGCCCCTGCTCTGAAAAATAATTGCTCTTACAGGATCATGCCTCAGAATTATCTTCAAGTACTAGACTCTGCAAGTCTCAATAAAGATACACAGAAAAGTGTGGTAGGATATACGAACAGAAACAGTGGCTGTCTCTAAGTGGTTTGTTCGGCTTTTTTTTCCCTCCTCCTTGCATTTCAAATTTTTAAAACTTCTGAAGTGAAATTTTATTGCTTATACAATTTCATTATTCAGATTCTATATGCACCAAGCAACATTTTAGAACTTAATGTGGTTTCCTCAGTCAATTTACTACAAAAGAAAACATAGGTGTGTTATCCATAATATGTTTTTAATAATAATGGTATCCAGCCATGCAAGTCTGTAAATTCTTTTCTTGGTCNCAGTTATAAATCCACTCACGAAGCAGCAGCCCCACCACTGGCCTCTCCTTGGCCCAACTTGACAACAGCATCCCAAGACCCTGAAGGATAAGAGTGTTTGCCTGCTTACAATAGCCCTGCTGTGACTGCCACATTTACAGCCTGTCCATGGAGCAATTACTCATTAGCAGCTAAATAAAAGCCAGTGCATTTTCTGTCATCCACATGAAGAGGTGGTCTCTTGATGCAATCATTGACTGTCCACACTGAACATGAAAGGGATTCACCTTCCCTGGGAGCAATAACAACAAGAAATATTCCAGCTGGGGCCAGGGCTACAGAAGAATCATTTTCTGTGATGGGAGTAAAAGCAGAAATTACCAGACCTTTGAAATAGTTTAAACTTAGATCTTAATGTTTTGAATAGGATCAAAGGACCTTGGTATAATACAGTTCTTTTTTATGAAGCCCTTTATCACACAGGTATGGTGGTTCACCAGTGTGTCATTTGAAAGTATTTTAAACTTCTATACCCAGAGTCACCTTAAAAAGGTAGAATTGCTGGCCAGATAAAAAATAAAATCATGAAAGGACGTTGATGCTTCTTAGACCTGAGGCTGCAATGACTAAGCATCACACTATGTGTGTATGTAATACTTGTACATACTGTAAATCTGATACATTTCCCAGAGAAAAGGGCTATTACTCAGAAACAAACTAGCATCGATCATTCATCCCTTAAGATTTACACANGTTATTTCAAGTAGTCCCTTTTCAGCAATCCTGGAACATGGGACATTAATAAACAAAACCCGAAACTGGAAGAAACCAGAATTTAACTCCAAGTATATCCCATTTTCCCTGCAGGACACATATGTGTCCTTCTTGGCAAGGATGCAGCTGTGCAGAACACACANGGCCATGGTGGGCATCTCAAGCATCATGTGTCCTGCATGTTCTACATGTTCAAATGCAGGCCGAGGACGCAGGTACCAAGTAAGCAAACTCCAATGAAAACATAAATTAGAGCTGATTCTGAATATCAGAGATCAGTTTAATGTAAAGGGTTTTGGAACGTCCACTCTGGGCAGTGGGCTCTGAACCAGTCTGTCCATCTCTGTCTTAAATACAACCTTTGCAGAGGAACTTTCTTAGTGCCAAGCGAGCATAATTCTAAACATAACACTAAACGTTGGCTGAGAAATAAACACTGTGGTGATAAATCCCATAAGGAAATAGTAAAAATGTCTCTGCCTAGATAACAGTAGCACACACCGGTGTTCCCAGAAAGGCAACAGGAAACGTAAATCTGCCTGCTTTAAAGAAGGGGGCTGGTGACAAACCACTCCAGCCACTTGGAAAGTTGCAGGGCCAGGGCACCTGTCATTAGATATGGCTTTCTCACAGGGGTGCTNGCCAAACTGGGTTCTTAAAGTGCATACTGGGAAAAGAAGAAATCTTTCTTCAGAGGTTTCCAGGGAACAAAAGAGACCAGCTTATTGAGGGTTGGCTTTGTTGTTCTTTACAATAACAAGAGGATTTGGATACACACTTGGGTTTATGAAGTATAAATCCTGCTTAAATCTATAGACGTCAAGAATACATGTGATGGCTCTTTGGAGAAGAAAGCTGCTCCTGAGTCAAATTGCACTGAGCAATGTTCTTTGTTGTTGCAAGTTATTGATAAATCTCCAGGTCTTTGGCAAGGGGAGTCNAGAATAGGAAACTCATTTCAAATCATAACTCAGGTAGGCATCTGAGCCNAAATAAGATGAAAAGTCATTAATTTTTTTTCTATTAAGCTACCACCAAGTACAAGTGGAGTGGCTCTCTCCTTTTCTTAGTTCAACCTGAAATCTGTTAAGGACACAAGCCAAGACTCCTGTTCCAAATCCCCAGAGAATGCACAAAATTGTCCTTTTCCTTTTTCTTTAACAAAAACGGCAAGGTGTGAACGAAGCTGTCACTTAACATGGTAATTAATACAGAAAGAATAATGAGCAGCTACAATTATCCCTTTCTTGTCTCAAACATCTCTGAAGCCAGGGAAGTTAATGTCTATATCGCTCCTAGGATAATAAGCCCACCTGATGGATAGATATGTTCTACCTGTCAGGGTTCAGTAACACAATATCCCAAATTAATTTCTAAATGATCTTCCAAATTTTCTTGGACAAAAAGGAGTTGCAAAGGTAAAATGCTTCCTTGGGGGAAATTCTTGCATTCTGTGAGCAAAAAAGAGTCTTTTGCCAAACCAGTTGACTTTGTTCAACACAACACAAACATAACACCAGCAACTATCAAAAGAGGACTGTCCTCATTAGGGTTTCTGTTGCTGCAATGAAACCCCACAGCCAAAAGCAACCTGGGGAGGAAAGTGTTTATTTGGCTTATACTTCTATATCAGAGTCCATCACTGAAAGAAGTCAGGACAGGAAGTCAAATAGGGCAGGAATCTGAAGGCAGGAGCTGATGCAGAGGTCTTGGAAGGGAGCTGCTTATTGGCTTGCTTCTCATGGCTTGCTCAGCTTGCTTTCTAATAGAACCTAGGACCACCAACCCAAGAATAACCACTCCCACAATGGGCTTGGCTCTCCCCCATCAGTCACTAATTTAATAAATGCCCTACAGGCTTACCTACAGCCTGATCTTATGGAGGCATTTTTTAAATTGAGGTTCCCTCCTCTCTGATGACTACAGCTTGAGTCAAGTTGTCATAAAACTATTCAGCACAGTGATGCTCTGACTCAGGTCCAAACTAGAACCACCCAGGATAACCGACTAGAGAGTTCATCATCATATCATATATCATCAACATCATCATCCATTATCAGCTCATATAATACACCATAACAAAAAGACTGAGCTACATCTTCAGATGACATGGTACCGTCTGCTTACACAAGACCTGGCTTTCCATTTAGCTCAAGAGAGCCAAGACCATTTGACCAGAAAATGATATCAAAAAACAAAGATGGCCTAATGGTGAGCATGCTATCTATCCCTTTGCTTCATCCAGGACCTCTCTCCTCTGTCTTCTTTTTCTACCCAAAACAAAATCCAAGCTGCTTAATTTCCAGCTGCCCTCTGCCTGTGCTGATGCTCTCCCCACATTTCCGACCACTACTTACCACCTCATAGAGCTCGTATACTTCAGTTCCCTATAATCTCTGTTGCACATNTATTTGTTTTTAATTGGATGCTTTAATGTGGATTTTCCCATATAATCAGTTATTAGGTACAATTACTACTTTATGAGTAGAATTATAATGCTATCAAGTTTATTAATTCTTTAGGAAAATGTAATATTGGAGTTGAAATTCTTTCTTCCAATAACGCTGTTCCAAGTTTTCTTTAATGGCCCAATCTTGATAGGTCTGATTCACAATGTTCTCCCTTCACTTGTACACTTGGGGTAGAAAGGAGGCAACAATTTGAGTCTCTGATGTGGGTTCTACTCTCAGGATTTCTACAGAATAGGCCAATCCTCCTTGTGAGGCAGTAGACCTAGGAAACAGAGACTTCATCCCTTTCAGTGAGTGTGGGTTCAGACCACAAAAGCCAAAGACCACATCAAGTCAGCTACAAGAGACTGAGAGGACCCAAAAAGAAGCTCATCCATGCAAACCAGTAGTGAGCCTCTGCCACGTGAATATCACCAGAGATGAGTGCAAACCTAACATCACCAGATCTTCCAAACTTTCAAGAGAACCATCAAATATAGGTTTGTATGTGAAATTCTTCTGTTTTTGAAAGTTGACAGTCAAAACAGAAAATGATTTTAAACACCATGTCGGCCAAACAAAACACATCTGCCAACCCGATCCAAGCCACAGACCATGAGCTAGAATCTAGCATCTTTTCTACAAACCCGCAGTGATTGATTCAATTGCAAAAGTGAGCATCTTGGGGAGTCTCTTTTTAAATGTTGTCCTACCCACAGGCCAGAAGAAATGATTAAGAGTCTTACTGAGAACATTTTCATTTGCTGGAGGTTTTCTCTTCTGCAGCATTGCAGGGAGATTTATCTGTCATGCAGGGATGTCTGTGTGAATANGAGCTTCATGGTAGTAAGCCAGCATCATTAGCACATGTCTGTGTGTGGCCTTAGGAAAATCATTCAACCTTTCCGAGTCTCAGTTTCCTCATCTGGAACAGAATTTTAAAATACTCTCCTTGGAGGAACTTAATTGCTACCACTTATTTCTGTGTTAATGGCGTGCCACAATTATGATGTGTTTCCAAAGACTAAACCAAGGAAAGGAGTAAATGGGTTTCTTTTTCTAGTTTAGAGACCTAAAAAATATTAGCTTAGCCAAATGATAAAAGTGACATCATCAATGAAGTCATATGGCTATCACGTACCCCTGAAATGNNCACCTTAGAAGGGCACTTTGATTCTATGNTTATCAAANNAAAACAAAAAAAGCTGCCAAACTATAGCTCTGGTCATTTCATGAGAAAGACAGTGTCTTAGTTAAGGTTTCTACTGCTGCAATGAAACACCAAGACTAAAAACAAGCTGAGGAGGAAAGGCTTTGTTTGGTTCACACTTCTATGTTGGAGTCCATCACTGAAAGAAGTCAGGACAGAAACTCAAACAGGGCAGGAAGTTGGAGGCAGGAACTGATGAAGAGGCCAAGTAGAGGTGCTGCTTACTGGCTTGCTCAGCCTGCTTTCTTATAGAATCCAGGATCACCAGCCCAGGGATGGCACCACCCACAATGGCTGGGCCCTCCCCCATTAATTACTAATTAAGAAAATTCCCTACAGCCAGATCTTATGGAGGCATTTTCTGAACTGAGGTTCCCTCCTTTCAGANAACTCTAGTTTGTGTCANGTTGACATAAACCGAGCCAGCACAGACAGCAAGTAACATACCAGCAACTCTGTAAGCTATACTTTCACTTTTGAGGAGGAAGCAGCCCATCAGGTCAAATGTTGAGAGATTGTATAAGATTAAGACAAGCAAGGATCTACTGGACACAGATGTTTCCAGAACTCGATTGGAGACCAAAACTAGAAGAGGAAGTTGAAGAANAGGTGGGACCAGGAAGAGATGCTGGGCTCAAGGATTTCTCGAAGAAAAGANACAAACTTGGAATATGAGCTGAGAGGAAGTGAAAGCCAGCAAGATGCTTCGGCTTTGGAGAGTCTTGCCAATAAATATCACATGCTAATGAGAAGGCTNCTGGGGAGAGAAGTTGGTGATCCAGGAGTACTGAGATTAGCCACAGCACGAGTCCTTAAAGAAAATGAGGAAATGGGATTCAGCATGCAAGAAGAGCCACCGGCCTTTGATGGACGGGAGGAAAGTACGGGAGCACTGCGGTATGATTCGTGTTTGCTGGGGGGGGGAAGACTATTGTTTTGACATCCTCAGTCAAGTAGAAAGCAAAGACAGTAAGACANGAGGTGAAAGTAGGAAGGTGAGGGTGAGGAAGGATGAGGAAGAAGGAAGTAGGACCACCACTGACTACCAGAGCCGCCAATCAGCAGGAAGTAGCCTAGAAAACTATGCCCACATTCCCAAAAACATGGATTATGGATGTTTGTCTTTGTTTAGGGGTTTAGTTACAAACTGTTATTGGTCATAGTCAATCTTTTTCTAAAAGAAGGAAGGGGGATATGATATAGAAATGATGAGAAAAAAGGTAGATTATTGAATCTACTTTAATCCAAAAAACAACTGTTAATCTCAAAATATTTTACATTGGTATGGATTTTGGTTTATTGATACAAANTTAAAGTTAATCTTGATATATTGTATGTATATTTCTACTCTTGTTTAAGGTATTGTGTTTATGGAACTCATTCAAAACTGTAATATATAATTAAGAAATACAGATTAATAATTAGTCATTTATGATAATCAAACATAGTCATGTTAGTTAAGTTTTCTAGGTATATATAGATTGTATTTCCAATTAGGTAGGTAATCTTCAAACACTTCAAAGACCTACAGAATATGGCATTTAAAATGCTTTAAAAATTTAGACTTTTCTGGACAATGAGACATGTCTGCTACTGGCAGCACTAATTTACTTCAAAGAGGAAGATGGGCATTAAAGACACTCCATATGGGCTTTGCTTTCTTTATGGCAAAAGTTAGCCATTTGGGGAAGAAACTGCTCTTGCCTGGACTGCTTGACAGTATGTTGTATAGATNGAACATGCAGGACCCATGGGAAAGTGACCATTGAACTTTGCCAAAACAAGGCAAGATGGTCCTTCAGGTTCCTGCTGCACAGAAGATACTGCCAGACATTCTGCAGGACACAGAGGAAAGTGACTGATGAACTTTGTCAAAATAGGTGAAGAGTTCTTCAAATTTCCTGCTTCACTGGAAGTCTGCCAGAGATTCTAGGCCTGTAGGCTAAAGATGGATGCCCCAACATTGCAGAGGAACTTTGGGTGACTAGCCAGGCAGCCAGCTGTCTCTNTCATTTCCAGAATTTTGGAAGTTGCTTGCAATGCACTTCCTGTTTACTCAGGTAATATTATATCCTTCTGGGGTCTTTAATGGAGTTAAAGACTAGATGGTTATAATTATAATTTTCCTTAGCATGATAAAAGATAAATTAGATATGAAACTTTAGACTCACAAAAATAGGATAGANGATAGANTATTTTCNTTAANTTTNCCAAATACAAATAGACTAGACATTGTAACTATAATTCTTGCTTGATAACTATTTTGTTATATATAATTTTACTATGTTAAAATTAAAAACTTCCTTTTTGATTTGACAGAAAAGGGAAAGTGCTATGGGATGTCTTTCTGTATTCTGTGAATATGTGTGGCTCCCAATGGATAATAAATAAAACTGCATTCACTTATGGCAGGGCAGGATAAGGTTAGGTGGTACATTCAAACTGAAGACAAGGTGAAGAAGGGTGGGGTTGGGAGAGATGCAAGCCCGCTGCCAAAGGAGCAACAAGATGTCAGCACACTGGTAATACCACAGCTATGTGGCAACATATAGATTAATAGGAATGGGTTAATTTAAGATGAAAGAGCTAGCTAGCAAGAAGCTGAAGTCATAGGCCATACAGTTTATAATTAATATAAGCTTCTGAGTAAGTATTTTATAAGCAGCTGCAGGACAGTGGGTGAGAGAGATTTGTCCCAACCACAGGGCTGGGTAGGACACAGAGAAACTTCCCTCTATAGTAGCCTGGCTAGTCCATCACAGCAGAGAAGGGGTTAAGGGAGCTGATGGTCTTTCCATGGGAACAGTAGCAATTACGGTCTACCAGGGAGGGAGAGGAAGGAAAGAGATGAATAGTGACTGACTAGTAGAGTTCATGTTTGGAAGGGCTGGATGATCCTGGAAAATTGCTGCACTGGTTATGTTGGAACATATTTAGATCAGTGTTTCTTGATCTTCCTGATGTGGTGACCCTTTAATACAGTTCCTCATTTTGTGGTGAACCCCAACCATACAATTATTTCACTGCTACTTCATAACTATAATTTTGCTACTCTTATTAATCATATTGTGAAAATTTTTGGAGACAGAAGGTTGTCAAAGGGGTCAAGACCCACAGGTTGAGAACCACTGATCTAGAGGCCTAGTCATCCACTATCAGAGAACAAAGTAGTCAAAGTCAAGATGGTATGATTGGTGGAGTGTGAGGTGATGACTAAGATGGGTAGAGGAAAAATGGCTAGAGTAGAGAAGTCCAAGGTCATAATGCAAGACATCCACAGAGCAGCTAAAGGCAGCAATGGCACTAAGAGGACTAAGCACAGCAAAGCTTACTAAGCCAACCAGCAAGGTCTTTGAATCCCAAAAGGTGAATAGATAGTTGAATGCTATTCGAAGGATTGGTGGGAATGGCTGGNTGGTCCAACTTCAAATACACTGATATTTTCCCAAAGAAAAGAAACAGGGATATACCTCCATGGTAAAGCTCTTAGTTAACATGCATGAAGCCTTGGGTTCACTCCTTAGTACTGAAAACAGATTATGTTAGACTAATTATGGTGGTGACCATGTCCGGTAATGCCAGCANTCTAGAGGCTGAGGCAGGAGGATCTCTATTGGTTTGAGGACAGCCTGGGTGCACAGNGAGGAACAAGATGATTTTTTTGGTATTAACAAAGCTGGAATTTCTGGAATTGCACAACAAGAAAGAGTGAAAACAGTATTTTGTAGAGCAAAGATGGCAGCTACCCCATATCCTTAGTCTGAAGAATATAATGTATGTGGTATTTAACAAGAAGAATGCTGCTACTTAAGAGGGCCAAAATGAAGCCTGAGCTCCATTAGTACAAGAAAAAGGAAGGGAAACCTATGCTCAAAGCAGAGATCAAGGACATCAGAAGGCAGGTTGTTCATAGGCAAGAATTCCAAGAAGAGAAGAGAAGAGAA
>LZPO01068676.1:153524-189032 GCA_001675575.1 Neotoma lepida
AGAGAGGAGAGGAGAGGAGAAGGAAAAGGAGGCGGGAAGATGAAAGTGGGGCTAGCCCAGCTCAGTTGCTAACTGAACTAAGCTAAGTAGAGTAGCATGAGATTAATCAAAGAGTCTCAGCAGTTCACATTTCCCCTCAGAGGCCAAGCACGATGACCTTCTGAGCCTGTGAATGGGAGCCTCTCTCAGAAGACAACAAATGTGGAACAGGGATTCCCCAGTCTGACTGAGCATCTGCAGGTTAGGGCTTTCAAAGCATCCTGATGCACACACCACATCCAGGCCAATGAAATTAATCTATCAAGAGAGACTTGGGCATTAGAAAACTGCCAGGTAATTCCAAGGGCAGCTAGGTTTGAGACTATGAAATCCCCTCCCACAAGATGCTGGGGTGTGGCTGGCCATCCCCATTGCTAAGGCCTCCTGGGGTGGTGATACTGTGAACTGTTACTCTTATTAAACTCCCTGGCATCATCACAGCAGGGAGGAGGGAGCAGCTGCTTCTGTTTAAGCTGTAGAGGCCAACAGTGTTATTTTGGAACCAGAAGAAAGAGTTCCTGGCATTCTGTCTCAAATGAAGTGTAAAAAAGACTAATCGCTAATGTGAGAGAGACAGAACTGACACAATAGACTTTAATAGCCATTCAATCTTTTAATGTCTATTTAAGGAGCATAACAGAGAGCCTCGTAATCCANTGTCCATTCTTGACCATGGATCTATCCAGACAGGAGTGAAGTGGCTNCTGCGATGCTTGTTATCCACTTATCTCACCACTCAAATTAGTTTCTCAAATTTTCCAAACCACCAGTTAGGAGCAAGATGATGTTCTGATATTAACAAAGCTGGAATTTCTTGAACATTTATTATTTACAAGGCACTGTGCAAGCATCCTATAGAGCATTCCATAATCCTCAAAATTCTATGAGATAAGTACTAAGTACAGTTATGGTCCTCGCTTTGCAAATTAGAATCCAAAGGTAGGAAAAGTTAGTTTGGCTTGACTTAGATCAAATAGCTGTAAATGGAAGAGTACAAAGTCAGATTAAGAAATTATCTGATCCAAGCATACGGTGGCACATGTCTGTAATCACAGCACTTGGTGACTGGAAGATGTGAAGTTTGAGGCCAGCCTGGGCTACATAGGGAGAACTTAGAGAGAAAGAGTGAGAAGACAGAGGGAAGAGGGGAGGGAAGAGGAAAGGAGGGAATGGGAGGGGAGGGGAGATTTCCATGTTCATTGAAGTACTCTTCCCAATCAGTCAACAGAAGTCTACCTTGACCAACAAGGGGATGACATACAATAAGATGGTATATATGCATGAGATACCCTTAGGCCTTTAAAAGGAGAGAATACCCACATTTGTAGCCACATGGAGGAACCTGGGGATGTTATACTGATTGCTATAAGCTAGACACAGAAAGCAAATACTAAATAATCTCACTTACACATAAAATATGAAAGTTTGAACTCTGGGAAGTCAAGAGTAGACTGTGGTTTAACAGGTGCTGTGGGAAGAGGGGCACAGGAAAGAAAAGGGGAGACAGTGACCACAGGGTATAAAAATCTCAGCTAGGATAAAGAACTCTTAAGGTCTTTTGTACAGCAGAGTGACCATCACCAATATGAATTTGTATTTCATTATTTTTAATTAAAGAGGTTTTAAAATGAACCTCTGCTCTAAAACCTTATACCACACATCAATTAACTCTAAATCCGTAAGTATAAACATAAAAGCTAAAAGTAGAATAACTTCTGAAGCAAAACATAGACAAAAGAAATTCATTACTGTCATGGAGTAGGTAGAAATGGCTTAAGACAAGACAATGGAAGGAAAGCCACTCAAGAAAAAACAAAGATTCATTGGGCCTTATTAAAATGTAAATGTTCTGTTCCTCAAAACACACTGTTGAGAAAATGACATAGTGAGCTGCAACCTGAGTAAAATAACTGTTACACCTATACTTGACAAAGCTCATGCATCAGTCTGCGTGAGCAACGCTCACAACCTAGTAAGAAGACAAAAAATGGGCATTTCAGAAACTACGACATATGAATGACCAAAATGACAATAACAGATGCTTAATGCTATCAATCATCAAGAAATAAACCACATGGAGACATCANTGTTTATAGACCAGAAGGGCTTAAAAAACACTGACAGTGCACAATATTGACAAGGATGTAGAGCAACCAGAGTCTGTATACATTGTTTTAAGGAAGGTAAGATGATACAATCCAGGGAACTTTGACAGTGTCTCATNAAGTAAAATANGTACTTCCGTGCAGATCCAGCAATCCCACTCCTTAGTACTACTCCCAAGAGAAATGATAATGTCTATTCACATAATGACTCATACATGAATCTTTGTAGCAACTTTATTCATAGAAGCTAAAATTTAGAAGCAACTTGTACTCCCATCAACAACTCAAACAAACTGCGTTATTTCTATATAATAGACTATTGCTATGCAATAAGAGTGAGTGAATGATTGATATATGCATACACACATGAGCACATGGCTGATCTCAAAATTACTGCACTGTATTTTAAAGATCCAAGTACAAAGGAATATGTTGTGTGGACTTCCCTTATAGGATATTGTAGAAAAGATAAACCAGTCTACAGGGATAAAGAAATCCTTCTTCTGGCCTGTGGGCATCGAGTGTGCAAGTGGTGCACAGACATTCATGTAAGCAAAACATTCATACATATAGAATCAAATAATTTTTAAATGCAGAAAGATTTATGCAGTCAGGACAAATGGCAGGCATGAGCAATTGCTGCAGCCCCAGGTGACAGAGATGGGGGTTGGGGACTATTGGTAGCCTTTTTCTCCTTTTTGCTTATCCTTACTTCCTAATTTTCTGTTACAATGGGGGTACTTTAAAATAACAGGGAAAATCTATTTTTAATTATAAAAAAGAAGAATGGTACCCTGTTGATACGACATTTCCTACTGTTATAAAATTCTAATGGATCTCAAAACCCTAATGGAACCTTTAAATAATAGATATGAGGAATGCTATACTAAAGCAGCATTGAATTAGGAGTGAAAAATGGATAATGCTATAAAAATATTTTCCATCTACTACAAAGAGAATGATGAGATATGTATTAAGTTATTTTAGAGTTTTAATATTTAAAAACACCCTCTCTTTGCTCCAATAGCAGCTAGGTGGTCATGTAATTGACTACATTTAATGAAGACGTGGTATCCTGTTTTTCAAATTGTCCTGCTTTTGAAATGTCACTCTACTCAAAATTCACCTATGGGGATCTTGACCTAGGTAAAACTTCAGATTCTGAGCTAGTCAGGAAATCAACTGAGAATTATCAACCCTGGATAAATTTTTCCAGCAGCATTACCACCATGACTAGCGGAATTGCTGCCATCTCTTCCTGGTACATAGAGCTGACACCCTCTCTACAGCATATCACAGCAGCAAACCTTTGCTCTGAGCCATTCTTCAGAAGTAAGCACAATAAAAACGCAGCTATAAGAGAAGTTGCTGAGAAGTCACGATCAGCAAATGATGGCCAGGGAGTCTCCGTCATCACGTCTCCCTATTAACAGAGAAGCCACCACAGTTGCCCATCTTCCCAGTTGGAAGTCAATGGATGGTTTAATGACAGGACTCCTCTGTCAAACTCAGAAAACCCTGAGGTAAAATTACACAGCTGTACCATCTCCTTGTGTTGCTTTACAATGCAGGGCAGATTTGTGAGTTTTAAAAGCACCAAGCCCACTGTGAGCTCACAGTTATTGTTAATGCTTTGCAAAGCTCAGTGTCTTTAACGATCCATTCTTGTACCATGGCTATGGTGGAAATACGTGCACCTAAGTGGATATTGCTTACAATACCAGGCCTTTACTACNTCCAGCCTTAACTCACTCTTCATTTGGACATAAGCACACATCATCTAGTGGGGCTGCATGTACCTCCCAGAGCCCTCCTCTGTCCTGGCCCATAGGCTCCCTGTACAGGTGACCACCCAGGAAGAAGAGGACAGCAGAGGTCACTGGGTCTTTTTCTATGGTGACTGAATGATGACAGAAAATTCCAGCTTCTGACGATGGGAGGTCACCTTATCTTCAGATTGTCGTTTTTTTGTTTTTTTTTTACTTTTGTGTGTAAGTTTATTATGGTACATTATTATTTTATATCAGATTTTCTTTTCCCCCAGATTTTAGTAATAATATATAGAAATTTCATAAAGCACACAATGTGGCATTTTACAGGATGCTCAATTATAAATTAATTACCAAATCAAGTTTCATCCGGATGTTTGAATGTCATCCTCCCTGTATGTGCACTTCAGAATCACCTTTATAGTTTGTAGGAATTATGAAGCCACGTTTCTCCTCCAGTTCCAAAACATTAGTTACCTCTCATGTGCATATATCTATATGTGTGTATAAGCATGAATATAAATATTGCCCACTCTATGCCTGGCAGTACATAAGTTTAATGTGATGGAACTCATCCACTCTTCAAATCAGCTCATTGTTATGAGTCAGGCTGTAAACCCAGATGTCTCCAGAGTCTTTGCCATTCTGGGATAGATCTAGAGTCACAAGTGAACCTCTTATAGAGGCCTCCCAACAACTCAGAATGAACTTGGCCTTAGCTATACTTCAGAAAATGTCTCTGCATGGATGGGAAACNTTAATGGTTAGCTTTGTCTACACAACATATTACTCTGAGGGAAAATACCATCAGTGACTTTTTAGAAATGGAAATGGTCCCATTGTGATTATTTTTTAAGTGCTTGGCATTAAAAATAGAGCCCTGTGCACCCCAGGCAGGAGCTCCACCACTGAGATACATACAGCCTATTCTTGTCCAGACTGAGATAGAATTTGTGATCTTCCTTTCTCTGCCTCCCAAGTGCAGGGATTACAGGCATGCACCACCTTACCTAACACTACTGATTCATATGTTCATTTGTTTGTTTTGAAACAAGGTCTCCTATAGCCTGGGTTTAAATCTGACTAGCCTTGTAGTCAAGGTTGGCCTTGAATTCCCAATCCCCTGTCTCTACCACTGGGATTACAAGCATGTATCAGCCACATCTGACTCCCATCGTGATCTTCTGGATTTAAAGTGTTCTTGGTAACTTCTCTAGGAGACATCCCCATTTTCCATACTCATGTACAGTGCTCAAAGGGCTTAGGAGCACACCTCTCCACGATATCACCACAAACACCAAGGTTGCTTTCTACCTGTGGCCTTTTCACTCTGGTCCAAATGAGAGAACAGCATAGGACGACACGACCTACCCTGTGTCCCCTTATCTCTTAACCACTTCCACTTCTAGCAGTCAACACCTGTTGTCTCTTTGTCTGAGGTCTGCAACTGAGTGGCAAGGGCCTGCATTGTCTACAGGCAGAGAGAACCAGAAGGGTCCCTCCAGAACAGCCCTTGGCTGGTGACTAACAATGTGAAGCAATAACTATCCAAGCCCCCTCATCACTCATGGTAAAACTCTGAGCAGTGACTGTAGTATCTTCAGAGTTCTGCGGCAAGCAGAGCCAAGGTCCTCCATCACNGAGCTTGACTTCACACACCATCCTTTCATGGTCTGCTTCCCTCTGCTGTTTCACATCTGTTTCACATCCTCTTACCTGCTTTTGTGGAATCACCACATAGTAAAACACTTTCACAGACTTCTCTGTCATTGGTCAGCTTCTGGGGAACCTCACCTAAGCAATAACACCAGCCTCAGTGGGCTGAGGGGCCACAGGACATCCAGAAAATTCCATTAAGTCCCATTTTCCTGTACCATCTGACCAAACATCTTGGGTCATGCTCCTGACCATGGGAATTGTGGTCATGAACACAACTGAAACACTCAAATGTTTTACTTACATTGTATAGTAAGCTTTCTGATCAGGACCACCAGCCCACAAATAATAACACAGAGATTTATTATTAATTACAAAAGCTTGGCCTTGGCTTAGGCTTTTTCTAACTAGCTCTTACAACTTAATTAACCTGTTTCTATTAATCTACGTTCTGTCATATGGCTTGGTTATCTCTCCTCTGTCCTGTATGTCTGACTTGTTCCACANCCCCCTTGGCATCTCCCGCACCTAGTTTCATCCCTCTGACTTCCTCTCTCTCTGCCGGAAATCCCGCCTATCCTCTTCTGCCTAACTATTGGCCATTCAGCTCTTTATTAAACCAATCACAGCAACACATCTTCACAGAGTATACAAATATCCCACAATGGTGTTCTTGTTCATTGCTGAGATACTTGCTCCTCGATAGTTTAAAAAAATTGCAGAAATTGAGTTATTGTAGGAGAGATGGCCACAGTATTACTGAATGGACATTTAATTAGGTAACTGTGAACTAATGCCCACATAACTTTGGCTTCAACAAAAAGAAATCACAGTGGATTCTGTGGCTCAAAACGCTGTCTGGCAGCCTGAGAGCCAAACAGATCCCTGTGCTAAACAACTGCACTGTCAAGCACAAGGCCTCCGAAGTACAGCAGCCAGTCCTCTCTTTCATTTTACAGTCTTGGATCCTTTGAGTCAAATCCTTATGTTAAACATTTCTCTCGGTCATTTTAAACTTTAATGACATGCTCTACCAAAGCAAAGATCAAAATCTCTACAAAGAATTTTTTTTTTTATGATGAAGTATTTATTGGCATTTCTCTTCAGAATAGATTTTCCTACCCCAGGCCTGAAACGACAGCCCACATGGAAATCCCTCTCAATACATACTTCTGAAATTCCAGTAGTGGGTCCTGTTTTCTCATCTCATTCAATGACTTGTTAATGAGGAATAATTAAAATAGATTTTCACTAATAAGATGTGAGGGTATGCACTGCATTTTTTACATATAAAATATTTTTTACATACAAAAATCTTCAAGTGCTCAAATATCTATAATGGGGAAATTAATACCCAAAGCTTCATCCACCCCAAGTTTCTAAACCTGCATTTCAAGCCAGTCAATGGGATCGTAACAAAAGATCAGCTTTACGCCAAGGGCCAACCTAATTAAAGAGCTTCAGTTACAGTCTGTTAATGTCCATGTGCTTCAGGTATGACATCATCACTCTTAGACACAAGACACTGATAGTTGTCCATTGCGTCCCATTCTGGAGAGCTGGGCACCAGCTTTTCTAGGTATCTGTGATCTGAGGGATTTAAAGGCCATTCTGCCACAATGTTCCTGAGCTGCTGAATTTGGCCCAGCCAGCAGCTTCCCGTTACAACTTCACCTTGGACGTCTGGTTGAGGGGAAATCCACCCCCAGTAAATCGAGGGCCAGACTGCTTGGACTCTGAGAAGACGTTGTTCATGGACACTCTGTTTTTGTTTCTGTAAGAGAAAAGAGACAATTAGCTTCCCCAACATCCTTTTTCTTCTCTAAGTTTCACGTTCTTTAAGTTCCTAGGGTAAGCTAGCCACTGAAAACAACTGATTAAAGCTTCTGGCTGGAGACAAGGTGGATGTGGAAATCTAATTGGGTGTTTTCTGACAACGTGGAGACTTATGGGAGACAATTAGATATGAAATATATGCGGCTACTGGTGGTCCAAACACGGACAGAGGACCTCATTACAGCTCAAACACTGTGGGTTCGATGCCTTCTGACTCGTAATGCTCTTCTTGTTTTAAAAATATTTGTTTAGTTCCAAAGATCAGTCAGAAAAGCCTTCCTCTGGGCATGGATATAATGACTAATTAGTCATTTATCACCTGGTACATTTCCAAATCCTTGCAGAAAGTTAGAAATATTTACTGCATGTAAAGTATCTTCATCAAACTTGGATATCTATAAAATACAAACTCTCCTATAACTCCAAGCATGCAACAGAAATTACTAGAAACAGTTTAAGATACAAGAAAATCTGGGGAGATAAAGATGATGGTATTTTTTGATAATAGATAAAATGAATGCTGCTTAAAACAAATCTACAGTGCATTTTTTCATCTGGATCCCTTTCACACTCACACACACTCACATAGACACACACATGCAAACACATATACACACACATGCACAAATGCACATATACACATACACACACACATGCACAAATGCACATACACACATACACACACATGCACAAATGCACATACACACATGCACACACTTATGCACAAATGCACATACACACACGCACACGCTTATACACACACACATACACACACACATGCTCACACCTTTCCTGCAGAGACAGCATACTTACACAAGTTTCCTATTTTGAATTATAAAGCACAAAAATTAAGCAAACTGCTAACACCAAAGTCAAATAGATGGGCCAAATACATGTGATTGGTCCTAGAGGAATGAATACTGACTTTGGGGAAGGAATGTAATCTTGCAAACTACAGACCAGCANAAGAAATGGAGACTGGAGGAAGCAGGTAGAGGGCTGTGGGTGGAACCAGCAGCTGAGGAAGTATGTCTGAGGAAAATGAAAGAATCCAAGAGGCAAAAACGACATGAGTTGGTATTTTCTAAAGTNGTGTGTGTGTGTGTGTGTGTGTGTGTGTGTGTGTGTGTGTGTGTGTGTGAACATCCAGCCACAGGGAAGGCTCTGAATTATTCCATTTGGAAAGAACCTGTAATCAACTCAGCTGCTCTTAGTAGAATTGATTTCATTACTGTGAAAACCCATCCTCCATAAATGGGACAAAGGCTCCAGCTTCGAGTGGGGCCAGCAAAGAGGATTCCTTCCCGGACTTTGGCAACTTGTCTAGCTCCTGAATGGTGTTAGACACAGGCAGCCCTCACTCCCCCTTCCCTGCACTCCCTTGCCTTAAATAACCTGAATTTCCCTTTCTGAAGGAACTTGAGCTTAATGCTTCTGGCTTAGTCTAAGCTGACTAATGGGAATACTGTCTCCTCTACATTATCTGTTTAATGTATTTATAGACCATTATAATGACTCCCCGCAGCCTTCTTCCTTCCAGTCTAAACCATCTCAGCACTTTTGTTCTTGCCTGTGCATATTTTCTTCAGCACCTTAATCTTTTTGCTGTGTTCCTATGAACTCTTCCCTCTGTCTACTGGCTCATGGATGCCTCAACTGAAAGGAACCTCCAGTGACACCAAACCCAGGTCAGAGGGCTCTGAGGGAGGCCAAGCAGAAGACAGGTAAAGACAGAACCTGAAGAGCCACACTAACCAACAGATCCGTTCACAATAGAGGAAACGGCTCTGNAGCTAGCCACTGTGTGTGGTTAACCAACACTACAAATGCAGCTAGTGCAACCAAGGCACAGAATTCTCAGTGATTTAAATTTGTTTCAACTTAAAGAGCCACAAATGGTATATAGCTGCGGCAGCCATTCAGAGGGGCTAAGCCGAGAGAGAGCAGCTCATCCTGCTGTATCCAGTGAACTATGGAGGAGCCAGGAAGGTCACAGACCATGAGGTTAGGGGCCAGAGAAATGGCGTTGTGTAAAGNGGCTCGCTGCCACGCCTGGTGACCTAAGGTTGATCCCTAGGCTTACATGACAGAAGGAAAGAACTGACTCCCATAAGGTATCCTGTGGCCTCCTCACATACACCATGGCGTGGCCACACTCACACCCACACCCAAACCTCTACACACACACACACACACACACACACACACACACACACACAAAATAAATAAAAAAATAGATGATAGATAGAGAGATAGGGAGACAGAGAAATAGATAAATATAACTTTAAAATTTGTTCTTAAAGAGGTTAGGGTAAGCCATGAGCTACAGCAAGAAGTGAATCTGTTCTAGAAAGATGACCAACCCTTTAGCCAAGCTCGCTGTTTGGAACTGTGTAAACTACACCATCAGTCTCAAGTGGAGTGTGAGAACCCTCAGAGACAAATGGGATGATTTCCCTGTCACAAAAAGAAGGTATGGGAGTCTGGCCAGGGTTTTGTCTTTAAAACTAAGCTTTATGTTTTACTTATTGTTATAAAATGATGAGAGCAGGCATGCAGCCGCAAGTTAAAAGCTTCCAAAGGTGAATCTGAAGTGATTCTGCAAACCTTTTTCCTCCTTTAAAAAAGTCTATGTATGGGCCGGGCGGTGGTGGCGCACGCCTTTAATCCCAGCACTCGGGAGGCAGAGGCAGGCGGATCTCTGTGAGTTCNAGGCCAGCCTGGGCTACCGAGTGAGTTCCAGGAAAGGCGCAAAGCTACACAGAGAAATCCTGTCTCGAAAAACTAAAAAAAAAAAAAAAAAAAAAGAATCTCTTATTGTCAGAGTGTAAGCTCAAAAAACTGCTCTCAGAGCCCAACCCCTCCCTCATGAGGAGCCAACCCTGCCCATATTTCAGCAGCACAACCTCAAGATACCAGAGGTGGTATGAACCAAGCTGCTCAATCACCATGTGACCTAATTTAACCCTAGTGTTTCCACTTCCACACTCCTTTGCCTTGGATGGTTACTCTCTCTCTCAGTGGTTCTGAAACTTCAGTGTGACTGAAAACCACCCAGGAAGCTTTAAGTTGCAGATTTCTGAGGGAGGCTGATCCAGCTATCCAGAGGTGGGGCCGGGGAACCTGCATGTTCAATCAGTCTCACTACAGATGCAAGGAGTCACAAGACCCACATGGGAAGACAGACTTCTCTAAATCATGGTGGTATTTCACTCCCAGAAGCTGGCATCTAAATGTGGACCAGGGGAATATTCTGATTTACAAGAAGGCAGATTTTTACTGGCAAATGAATTTGCATCCAGTTACTTTATATGCTGTTTGCTGCTAACGGATTGTAGGCAGATGCACTCAAGCCATATTTCAGCCTGTCCCTGAGATGTCCGTGCAGATGAAGTACCAAATATGACTTTCAACCCATAATGACAGTCATTGTAGAATTAGCTGGATTAGTTTTGGCAAGGCCACACAATCAGACCAAGTTTCAAACTTCCTGACTCAACTGGGCTCCTGCCCTACTCCCTGGGCACAGGGAATGGGCAATAACAAAACACAGAGAACATTCGCTTCCCAGCATGTGGGCACCCAAAACCCAAAGTGTCAAGCTCAGCATTTGTGTCTTCATGTCCTTATCTCCTAGAAGAGAAGCTGAGACCAACGCCCCATGACAAATACTCCAGTCAGTCGCCAACATGGATATCAGAGACAGTCACGTCTAAAACATAGCATGTGTTCCCGGTCAGAGCGGTGCCNACATTGTGAGAGACATCAACCTTACCAAGCCCTGCCCCCTCTGCAAAAAGTACTTGTGGTTTTAACTGTGAATAAGCTTCAGCCTAGAGAAAGCTGGTTATTGAGTCTCATCTACAAACAGTTATTGCCTGGTTGTTGGCAAACCATGAGGAGAGAGTGTGCGGAAGGGTAAGGGTACCCTCTCTTCTATCTGCCACATGTTCAGTCCATCAATAAGCAGGTATTGGTGGATCCTGATTAGGTTCTTAAGGGAGGAGAGATCAACATCAGGTAAGACATCAATTTTGATATGTTATGAACTGGTTGTTTGCCCNTGACTCAGTTTACCCTACTAAGATTGGCAGCTCTGAGAAATTCATCAAATTTTACTTTTCTTTTTACATGGGGTCTCACTGTGCAGCCCTGGCTGGCCTGAAACTATCTATGTGGACCAGTCTGGCCTTGGACTCACAGAAATCAGCCTGTCTCTGCCTCCTAAGTGCTAGGATTAAAGGCACACGCCACTCCGAGCTTCCTCAAATATTTTCTTAAATAATCAGATAGCAGGCACAAGTCTAGAACATTTGACTGGGTCTTACCTCTGAACGAGTTCTTTGCGTTTCTGAGCCAGGTATTTCTTCTTCAAAGTCACCAGTTCATTACCAAGTCTCTCAATCTCGTACTTGTACTCCTGGCTCTGGGATTCATACATATTCAGCTCTGATGACAGAACCTAAGAGCAAGCAAAGCAACATTAGTGAAGGATGTACAGCGACATCTGTTTTAACCTGCTACCAGTCATCCCAGGNACTAAAGGTGCAGACCATTGTGCAGGTTTAATAGTTCAACAGCACACTTCCACAGGCTAGGGCCCATACCTGGATATTAATCAGGCTGAGGACCAATGGCTTGTAATCAAGTGACACACATAAATGAAATATCATGCCATACTTAAAAAGAGAGCTAGCAGCAACATTCAAATGGGTCCAGATGAACAGTGTAATGCGTTTCAAGGAATATTGAGTGGAGACAGAAATACTCCCAGACACACTGTCTAGGATAGCTCTTAGCCTTTTAAAATATATTCAAAAGAAAATACCACTAGGGAGTGAGACTCTGAGGATTACGGTAAGAGCCCTTCTGAAAGCATCTCCCCGTCACCACTAACTAGACTTTCAATTTATGTGTTTGCCAGGGTGGTTGTTCTGCTAAATGTCTATCATCCTTTTCATTGCATTCTCTGGGACTATTCCCAGGCTCACTCTGTATNTCAGCAGTGGGACATTTTAGCTCTTAGGAGCAGGGAGCTTGGGCCTTAATGTTCAACACAAGATCTTAATGCAAGAGAGAGGCTGTAATAGGAATCCTGACCCCCACCTCTCTCCATGCCTGGGTTCAGTGAATGCTAAGAGATATGAGCTACACTAGAGCAGGGATGTACTCATCTAAACAGNGCATAAAAAGTATGGCCATACTAAAGTGTGCTCCCTTCCGGAATCCAGGCAAGCAAAGGTAGCCCATTGTTCTAAGGGCATGCAGTCACTGTTTTGAAGGTATGCATAAAAGCGAGATGATCATTTTGCCTGTTTATTTGCTTCTGAACTCTTTCCTCTTAACTGTTGTGAATATAGTTATGGCCATGATGGCTGCACTGAAGAACATGATTTTCATGTTGAAAGAAAACCTGTCTCAATGGTTTGATTCTTCGGAACAAAGACCCAGTTTTGAAAATCCAGATAATGGCATTGCTCTGTGGGACTTGCTCAGAATATCCCCGGTCCCTCTGCTGCAAGGTGTTGCATTTTATTCTGAGCTGAAGACAAGGGTTTCCTGAGGTAAAGGACTGCGGTAATATACCACCCCTTGGGGAGCCATTGCGGACTATCCAGAGCTAACTGTGGGGAAGACAAAGAAGGCGTATACTTTTCTAATTTATACTCACCCTGAGAAAACAAGAAGAAAAATATTTTGTTGCTTGAAATATTCAATTGTTTCAAGAAACAAAAGTAATCAAAACCGAGTGCCTATTGCAAAATTCAAATTATGTCTCTGGGTCCTCACATGAAATGAGCACTCACAGTCATTTGAAAATTAATATTTTAATTAGATTGGCTTCATCTGTCCTTTTTACCTAAAGGACACAACATTATAACATCTCGTTGATGCAAAGATCAAGCCTACATTAATACGGTGCCACCTATTTTATCCCCGATAGACGATACAGATTATTACCCTCGTGGGGCAGGTAAGTGCCAGAAGTTAGCTGCGCTGCACACAACTCCATAGATGTGTGTGAGCACAGAGCTTCTCCGGTATTCTAAGAGTTGTGATTGCTTGCTCAGGAGATAAAGCCGAAAATATGGTTTGAAGATGTACGGTGTTTGAGAAAACTTTCAAGAGGCACACAGAATAATAAAACAGTCCATGTCTCCAACTGAGGCTTCTGTGTCACTTGGAAGGGAGTTATGCCAACAAACATTTTTGCATGGTTTTATCTCCCTTTCATGACTATTTACGTGGTAAGTGGACATGAAGCAAGGCCCCAGGGACCGGTTGGCACTTCACAAACATTTATTGTGGGTGGAAAGGAGCAGCAGAAAGCTGCTTTGGTGTAATAATGTGCTTCGGTTTGCAATGGTGTTTAATGTTCTTTTCCGCCATCTGAGCTGTCTAAGCCATTCTGTGACCCTCCTCCATTACACTGTTGCCATCCTTCCTCAGCTCCTTCCTTCCTGCTCATTCTCCCCCTTTTGGGATCACTAGAATCTAAAGAACTCTGGGAAACACTGGCTTGGTGGGAGCCTGGCTCACTGAGCAGCCCAGGAGTACCCTCAAGACAGCTGTCCTACCAACCAAGAGCAGGGCCTGCCTGCCGCTTACTTTCAGCTGCTTAGTCCTCTCCCGTAGTGTGTGCCTGTAGATCTGCAGCTGCTCCGCAGCCTCGGGGCCAGGCTGCCGGGCCAAGATGTGCTTCAGTTCCACATACAGCTTCTCCTTTTCCTGGGGAAAGCAGAACCAAGAGCAGAAATTAAATAGCCTGTCCAAACAAGGAAAGGGACTTTCCCCAGAGCGCCTGTGGTTCAGGAGCCGTCTAAGCCACTTGGCAGGTGTATACTGATTGCATTCTCTCTGGAGCTGTCACAGGAGCACCTGTCACAGACCTAGAATGTGTCCAACACTTGGAGTCAAGTGACAAGGAACAAGACAAACAAACAAGATGTCCCTCTCTATCTGGACATATGATCACAGGGCAGTGTTGTAGGGTCTAGTGACTACTATCAGAGGAGGTGAAGGGAAGGGTTGGGAAAATGCCATTTGAGTGTCCTCTCTAAACATGAGTAGACACTTTCCCATACAAAGACAGAAGAGATTATGTTTAGGCCAAAATCCCATGGTAGGAACCAGGTATGGCTTTAAGAGTTCGTGTGGTCTCAGAAGGAGTTACCTCACAACAATGAGTCTGGGGGACAAGTCAGGAAGAAGAAAGAAGAGCCCAGATCATAGGGAGTCTAAGCTGTATTAGGGAACACATCCTTGGGTAGCTGGGGGCCGGGAATGAGCACGCCTGGGATGTCTTCAGAGAGAAAGAGCAGCAGAAGGAGGAACAGACCCGGGGCCTCAGGGCAGACAGAAGACAGGGAAAACTGAATCTCAGGTAACTTAGGAGGAAACACAGGTAGATGTGAAGATATTACTGGGGTGGAACCCGTGGGCTTTGGTGAGTGATCTGACTAGTGTGGAAGGCAGGAACCCAATGACTTTTGAGTCTTTGGTGTCCACCCCTGCGTGGGGGAAGGGAAGGTCATGGTGATGGAGAGAGCAGAGCAAGGCTGGACAGGAATTAGACATTCCCCCAGAGGCTACTAAGGAGACAGAGGCTGAGCTCACACTGTGCCTGGACCATGGGGCACATATCTGGGAGCTGAAAATATAGCCCAGAATTGAGAAGCCCAAAGGGCAAGCTGGACCAGAGCACCCAGCTCCCTGAGATAACTAGTATACAGGGGCTGGGTGTGGGACAGGGTGAGGAAAAAAGAACTGAAGGAGAACAACTCAGAGCTCCTCAAAGCAAAACAAAGCAGATGCCTTAGGAATAGGAGAGATGGTGTGAGTAGTCATCAAGAGAAGAAACCAGAGAACCTCAAACACACCTGAGGCAAACTGAAGTCAGCAACCAGCTGACCTCACTCAAGCTGGCTGCAGTGACGTAGGGGCATCAACAATAACACACACGGAAGAGAGTACCTCAAGAAACACGAGGATGCGGAAAGAAAGCAGATAAGGAAATGGCTCACAGGATGGATAGCAATCCCAGGAAAATNAGGGCAAGCATATTTACAGGACTAAGAGAAAGGATTTCCCAGGAATGGAAAGTGTACCGGCTTTCCACAGCTTTATTCAACACTAAACAGTACAGAATTCTCATTGGTAGCCTAGAGTTTAATCACTGGTGATGCGTTTTCAGGTCCTTAAACTAAGGGTGTTGCACTTGAACAGTGTGTTTTAGTATCATGTCCCAGTTCTAGATGCTCACATGCGTAGAGCGGGGTAAACGGAACAAGCACTAATAAAGGCTCGTGTGTGCTCNTTCATTAGTCACCGAGCACTCTGATTTCCTGGAGGTAATTATGCTAAAGGGAAAACCATGATATGTGCAAGCCTCATGTTAAATGAGACATCCAGTCAAATGGAAACTGATTTCTACCTAGAGCTATGTAACCTTGGCATTGCTATCCAATGATCTATTTTTACCAGGGCACTCAAATTTCATTTTTAAATAGTAAAAAAATCCATTACCATGGCATTGTTACCATTTAGTTTAGGTTTTTCCTTTCCCCTGGCCAAATTTGAGAAATTTTATTATAAAAACTTAGCTCAATCTACGGACTAGTGTTTGTGGCTTCAAAATTAGGTGAATGGAATTAAAGCGTCTCAATAAACACATACACTAAAGCAACAAAAAGCTGTCTTGTAAGACATTCTTCCATAACTGGCAAGGAAACCCTGAAGCCCATATTAAGGAAAACACAGACAAATAGAATTACAGAGGGGTGATTTTCCTTTGTCATATAACCCATCCTGTCACACCTTCCAATAGAGTCCTCGCAGTAAATGGATGTAGCAAGCAAAAAGAATGGCGTCAGGAGGTGAGTTTATTTCCTATAGCCTCTTAACACTTTCTCTGTTGGAAAAATAACACTTCTGACAAGGCTCCAAGATTCAATTTGGAGAGGCTGAGACCTATGTGGAGAAGCCCATGAAACTGTTTTTGTTCATTTCTTTCAGCTCACCTAGCTTTCTTCCAGACACACGGAGGGTTGAAAAGTAAAGAACCCCACGATGATGAAGAGGAAGCAATCTGGCTCAGGACAGAATGATGTCTTGGCTGAAAAGACCATCTGACTCCAAGGACCATGAACTATTTCCCATGTGTAATGTTTTTCAATTACTTGTGCTCGGCTGGGAGTCAAGAGACAGAGAAGGAAGTTGGGAAGAAGCAAATGCCGTTACCTCACTTCAGAGGAGGAAATGTCAAAGTCAATGGGGATTAATAATGTCCAAAGTTCCTCCCCAACCATGTAGCTATGCTACCCAAGAATCACATTCCCTATAATTCAGGGGGTTTAGAGACACACTATTGCATGGAAGGGGGCAGGGAGTTGGGATCAAACTAAGCTACAAAATTCCGGAAGACTACTCAGTAACATCAATAAAAGAGTCAATCAAGCCAGAAGGAAAATCAGTTCTAAAGCCACCACAAGATAAATGTCTAGGAAAAAGATGATTCAAGGCCTCCATCTTCTCTCCTACACTGAGTGGGCCTCGCCTATGTACCCATCTTTTGATGCAGAGTGAACAACACTTAATTCCACCACAGCCAGTTTTGTTCCCAAAGTTATAAAATGAATCACAATGGATTTGTCCTAAAGAATAACTGAGCAGGAGCTGGCGAGATGGCTCAGTGGTTAAGAGCACTTCTGGCAGAGGACCACCCAGCTTCAGCACTCACATGACTGCTTACAACCCATCAGTCTCAGGGAGTCCAGCGCCCTCTTCTGGACTCTAGTGGCATCAGCCATACACACAGAGCACCTACATTCACACTGGCAAAACATTCATACACATAGTGTAAAAATAAATCTCAAAAAAAAAAAAAAGAAAAAGAACTGAACAACTAAACAGAGAGGGGCCCACAGGTGTGGAGAAAAGTGAGGGAATTTCCAGTAAAACCAACTATTCAAAAACCAGAGTTCTGAGAATTAAATCACCCAAGATAAGTGGTACATATGTGTGTTTGCGGTGGGTAGAAGAAATGCCAAAGGAAACTCAGGTGCTGACACAGAGGGAAGCAGAAAGTGTGTGGCCATGGTGGGTAGTGGTGGTGGGGGGTACTGACTGCCAGGTTCCAGTTTGTGTGGATTTGGGTCTATANTGACAGAGGAAAACCTGACTGGTAAAACTAGTGACGTCTGATCATCATTAACAGTCTAGCCATGTATATCATACAAATTTGTATTTGGGGAGAATGTGCTGGTAATTTAGATAGATATGGAGAGTTTGATGGATTGACAGTCTTAGGCACGACTGTCTCCCAATTTATTTCTCTCCTAACCCTCTACAAGGTCCAACCAAGCTCTTCAAACATTGTGCAATGGTGTGTATAATAACCCCATTTAGAGACAAAGCATGCAATTCTATTATAAAGAAAATCTATCTTATGCAACAGAGACTCATTAGCTGTCCGATGTGTATTGTCTCCATAAGCCAGCAGTAGCAGAACCAGCTGTCTCATAATACATAGCCTGTCCCTCTTCATTAAGCCACATCCATTTCTCTTTAAACCTAGTCAATTAATTTGTCACTTGGTTAGCAGCTCCGTATGTCAATGAAGCATCGTAAGAAAAATCATAAATACTTTATTTCCTCTCCAACAAATGGTTGCATCTTTAGGTTTTCGTTTCTTATTTATTCAGAGTTTTTATAGTGTGCATCAACATTACTTGGCAGCATGCTTTAGTCTTTAAGTTATTTTATGAGCAGCCATACTGGAATAAAGCTAGACTATTCATACTAAAAGACTAGCTTCCTCTTTGACCGAGCCTATCTTGAGACTAACCACACTATGCCCATGCTAGAACTGATATTCATTCCCCTGTGTGGGAGAGATCACTGGGCATGATAATAGACTATCTGGCTGCAAGAGGCTCCACCAAGTTACAGTGGAGTGTATTGTCTAGATCTGCTAGGTGCACTGTTAAGAAATAATGAAGCCCGGGGAGACAGTTTGGCAGTTCCCAGAGCAAGTGGGGTAGTCCATCTGAAATTTAGCACTGGGAAAGCTGGAACAGGAAATCCTGAGTGAGATGGCCAGCTAGACTGTCATCAGGGAGCTCTGGGTTCAACTGATGGACCCTGCCTCAATGAATAAAGTGGAGAGTGATCTAGGAAGACAACCAACTTCAGCCCAGGCACTTCACAGGTGTGTCCATATATGCTCACATACACTGTGCACACGTGTGTGCACCCACATACATTCAAACATGCATATACACACAGGAACACACACTACATACATACACATGAAAAAGAAAAGAATTGAAAAATATTAACTACACTACTAACTTCAAATAATGCTATCATCACTTGGTGGCAGTCCACAGCCTCAACTGCAAACTGCAGACAAGCAATCACTCAGACCTCAGGTATGTGCAGTTTACCTGACAATAAGTTAAAAATCTGCATTGTGAACAGTGTGTGCTAACAAGAGTGAGTGCTGTAGTAGTGACGATTTGGAGGAAGAGGTTGAGTTGCTCATGGGACTCCTTACCTCCCCAGCCATGGTTTTATGATCACTGTTTATATTCTCTGTCTTTTGCTTTGTATCTTTGGCTGGAAACAGAAGGTAGTTGACATTCAACACGCGCCTCAGTGCCTCTTCTTCCTCGGCTCGCCTACTCAAAGCAGTAACCGACTGAGAGGAACTAATTTATTCTGTTTTCATGCCAGTCTGTGTTTGGCAAATGCCAGTGCTTGATTCTGCTCACCCTGGAACCATCCATTTGCCTGGGCAAGAGTTAGGGATATCTGCCTCTCCTCCCTGCCCCCCTTGCCCCCTCTCCCCCCACCACCCGCCCCCTCTCAGTGAACTAGCTGATGTACTGGAAGCAGGCAGCTTTCCTCCTGGCTAAAGAGGCACACTGATCTGCCTCATTAGGGTAAAACCCACCCATGCAGACTCTTGAGTATCAAATCCTCCAAGGACAGATGTGTGTGGTCTCCTCTTTATTCTAGGCTTACCTGGCAGATTGAAAATACAGTGAATTAAGAAAAATCCTATAGCCACTGCTTCTAAAAATACCTCTTGCACAGAATATACAGAAACAGAAATGCTGACTTTCTGAATCATTTATGGTCCTAACTCCCACACTTGAACTTTGTGAACCTGGGGTCAGAGCTGTGACAGAGCTCTCTGAGTTCTTCATACCTACTCCTGTGCTTCACTCATTTTGGGTGCTTAGTAATTTTGCCNACTGCAATTACAATGACAGCTCTCTGTGCAGCCCATATTTTACAGTATTCTTCAACAGAGGTATGGCTGTATTTGTCCTAAGAATAACATCTTCCGGTGAGCAGAGCTTGCACACTGCATACTGTATGCTGGTGCTGTGAGGCTCGGCACTGTGAACTCGCTTTTTTCATCGTGTCTACTTGTGCATAGCTCAGGAAATTACTTGATGGGCAACCTTGATCTCCTCATTAAACGTTTTTAGAGGTTTCTAATAGTTCTGTTTCAGACACATTTTTGAAATTCATATGACTTGTAAATGTATTCAAATTAATTGGCTCTGACAACACTACTTGAACGTGCATGTGCACGCTGATCACACCAGTATGAAAATGCAAGGGTAAGTCTTAAGCTGCTTTCCTCAATTAAGTAATGTGTTGACTTTTTAACACTGTTCTTAAACACGGAAATCCTGATCACATACATAACTCTTTCCCATAATTAAAAGAAAAGGTACTTTTTTTGCCTCTTGGCTTAAAATGTCCTTTTTCTTAGTTTCAGTTATTTCCCCCCCCCTCACACCCATCCACAGTTCTTATAAGGTACAAAGTTAGAATTAATTTTAAAACAAATTACTTCCCCCCCCCACATGAAGGCAAGTCCAGAACACTGCCTAATGTATCTAAAAGTGCCTGCTTTCATTAGTAGGAAAATGAATTAGAAACTCTGTAAACATATTACATTTCTGCATGGCTTTAGAAAAGGAAAAATAATGCTGGTGTCTGGAGGCTTTCTTGTTTATTGACTTCATAAGGAAAATGTCGGCAAAACTGAACCCTGGGCCCATCTTGTTTATGATGTCATGAAGTGCAAAGCCCCCTGGAGGAAGTACAAGATGCTAGAATTGGGTATGAAACACAATTACACAGCCTCACTCCCTGTGAGCAGAAAACTAGTCCGTTACATAGCGGGTCTCNGCTTNAGAGGTGGATGATTANGTGTCTTATGAGGCATTGAGAAATTTGCATGTTTTTTTGACCTTCACCATGTTTATAACAATAGGAAAAGTGCTTCTGATAAAACCAACACAAATTTTCAAGAAGGATCTCTTTGTAAAGAATTATATTTACAAAACACAAACAAATGTTTATGAACTTCTGCACAAAGTGGATAGTCCCCTAGACCAGCCTGCCCTTTGTTAGCTGAGACTGCTTGCCTGTATCACCTTTGAGCCTGACTTAGCAATTGTTATGAAGAATTTGCTACTATTAAAACACCANAGNGTTGACTTTTCTAAAAACCATTAAGGAACTAAATCCAGANAAATCCAAGGCAGGTAAGTATTTATCTATGCAAGATTCACACAGAGGTACAAAAGTCTGAAACTGAAGTTCACCATCCAGTAATGGAAAAGCAAACAGCTCATTATAAAAATTAAGGTATGCCAGGTCCCCAAAGACATGGAAGGTATAAGTGTAGTGCATGGACAGGTTTGGCAGCAGAAGTGACATCTAGTTGNTGGGGCACAAGAGAGACACTAGGTATGTCTTGTATATTAGTAATCAGNATAACAGAAGTAATAGAAGTAATGTGCATTTATGAGCCAGAAAACACCTTTGCTATCAAAGGAAAGATTTAATAGATAGAGCCCTTTGAAGTCAGTCCATTTAAAATGTGCCCATTGCCTCCTAGAGGACTGTTTCTAAAAATGTACCCAAATGCTATGTAGGGATTTGACACAGGGAAGGTAGTTGTTATTGATGCTCTTCTTAGACTGATGGCATCCAAGCTCATCACCCTCCGTAAATGGTGCCCACCATTTATAAACCATTTTTGTTTGTTTGCTGCTTGCTTGCTTGGTTGTTCACTTGCTTACTTGCTTGCTTGCTTGCTTTTTGATGGCAATATCTCATGTGGTACTTCCTCTTGGGAATTTTGTTGCTATAAATCTTGGCATCAAGAAGAGAATTATTGGGTCCCAATTCTCATAGCTGGATCACTGGGTTCCAAACACAAAGTAATNAAAAAGGGGTTGGAGGAATCAAAAAGGGTTCATGGATGAGGGTCAGGTCACCAGGAAGATGAGAGTGGTTCNGTTCCAAGGCCTGGGATCTTTTTTAATAATTCTCAGTCTTCCAGGGTAGGTAACATTTTGGCAGACTCATCTCATTTTTTGGTTGTTCTAGCTTGTCTGAAAATTTCATACATTCAGGTTGCTGTTGACAATTGATGGTGATTGGAAGAAGAGTCAGTCTTCTTTACGAATGTGGTCAAGACCCATGCTTCAGTAGGCCCTGCACCCATGAACAAACTTGCGGCACTGAGAGGACTCCATGGGTTTTTTTGTTTGTTTAAAGCATATAAAGTTGGGAAGGAAAGATGGCTAGGGGGCAAGGGAAAAGTTGAAAAAGAAAAAGTGGGGTGTGTTTGATCATGTAGATTGTGTTTTAATTCATCTTAATTAACTGTTCAAAAGATTTCCCCTGGGGGCTGTATGGATGGCTCTGTGGTTAAGAACATTTGCTGTTCCAGAGGACCCAAATTTGGATCCCAGCACCAGTGAAAGATGGCTCACAACTGACTTGTAGCTCCAGTTCCAGGAGATCCAACACTGTCTTCTGGCCTCCAAGGGTGTACACTGGTACAGCCATATCTGAATGGAATGGCAGAAGTCATAAAGCCAGCACAGCTGCTTGACAAAGATCCAGCAAAGCTGAGCTGCATGATGACTGCCATGCCACTTTTGGTTGTCATCTCCACCTGTTGCATACTTGGGGCACTTTTAATATTTGTACAATTTGGGGATATTGGATTGATGGAAAATTCTTTATAAATCATTTATGCTTTCTCCCAGGAATGCTACCTCTAAGCTTCCCCAGGACAGTCCTGAACATACTATTCCCCCTGCTTTTAGGGAGATATCCTTATCTACTTGAAGGTCTTCCTTATGCCTTGGAGATTGTGACACATAAAGAAGCCAGAGGTCTCTTCATGAGGCTATGAAACATTTGTCCCTGTACTTACACAGGAATAAGATATTCAAAACAAAGTAAACTTAAAAAGGGCAACAAAGATTCGGTGGGCTAGAGCAGCTGGCCACAGTTAAGATTACAAGCTTCTTCCCAGCACACACTCAAGACAATTTTGTGGCATATACCTCTGCCCTACACAGAATCATATTGATGAGCAAAGTATGGCGTAGAAAGATAAAAGAATAAGATGTCAAGACCTCCCTTTCTTAGAAAAGTCAGCACGTGCAGAGCCACTGTGGTGTCATATGACCAAGAAACAACAGAATGCCAAGATTAGACATATAGACAAATTCTATAAAAATATAAACATTGTGCTATGCTAGAATTTGAATAATAACTGCAGCAGCTTTGGCCTGAGGATTTTTCTTGGACACTCTGACTACTAAGAGTTAATAATACACTGCTTGGGATATAGCAAAATGCCCAGGATGGCTTGAAGATTTTGTTTTGGTCTAGTGTCCTTGAAGCAACCAAAGCGAACAGCCTGAGAATAGGCTGTCATATGCCTCCAGATTATCAAAAATTGGGCTATGGGGTTAATGAGTAAGAATGGTAACTCTGTTTATTAATGATGTCAAAACTTGAGGTAAAATGATTAGAAATGATAACTCTGTTCTGTCAGTTTATTAATGATTAATAAAAGATGAGCAAAAGAAGTGAAACACATGTTCAAAAACAAAATGATATAATCTATGTTTTGAAACATCATGAATGTATCCTTTCTTACTAAATTCTGTATAAATTAAGTAGCATTTTGGCTGCTAGTCAGTTAGGTGGCAAGATTCACCCAAGCACCATGGCCTGGCTCACTTCCTTCCCTCACCAACTCCTTACATCCTCTCTGGGACCTGTCCCACTGGGGATAACTCCCATATGCTTCCTCTCTGTCCATCTCTCCTAAGATGAAACTAAGAAGTGTCCCATGTCTGATTCCTCCCATCGCTGCTCTTGCATCCACCCATATTCAGACTCTGACCTCATCCAGAGCTGGACTCCGGCAACACACACACACACACACACACACACACACACACACACACACACACTCAAATAAGCCCTTAAGATACACAGTGGAACTGTGGGGATTTTGCTTTACTCTTTTTTAAAGGGATAAACAGGTATTTGAAGCTATGTACTAAAATAATCTCCCTGGGGGAATTCAGCACACAGAGACAAGAAGCAGCTAAAGGGGAAAAGAATTTGTTTAAAACAGTAAGTCACTCAACCATTGGGAGAAAGCAAAGCTGAAGCTGAAGAATACATGCCTAGATGACTATTGTTTTACTTAAAAAATGTAAGTGTTTTTAAAGAATTGACTAAAATGAAATAAGAAAATTTCATATATAATAGATTTTATTGGGCCTTTTGTCGTTGTAAGTTTGTTTATTCTAACTCCAGAGATTAAACCTGGGGCTTTGAGCAGGCAAGCACCTGCCACTGAACTGCACCCTTGGCCCTGTTCTGTACTTTTCGTGTTGAGAACCATCTCTCTAATGTGCCCAGGCAGGAATTAAACTCTGGATCCAACTGTCTCAGCCACATAAGTAGCTGGAGTTCAGGTCTGTGCCACTAACCTTAGGCTTAAAAAGTAATTTTTGAGCCAGGTGGTGGTGGCACATGCCTTTATTCCCAGCACTCAGAAGGCAGAGGCAGGCGGATCTCTGAGTTAGAGGCCAGCTTTGTCTACAGAGTGAGTTTCGGGACAACCAGAGCTACACAGAAACACTCTGTCTCAAAAAAACCAAAGTAATAATAATAATAATTTTTGATGAAATTTGTTTCTCCTGTAAAGTTAAAGTAAAATTTATTTTTAAAACTGTCTCATAACAGAATTTATACTGTAACTATAGCAATGTATGATTTGGAACAAATAATTAAGACATTTACTAATAGTCATAGTTACAATAATCAATGAACCATGAACTTATGGGATTTGTGTTATTGTAAGCTATGAGATATTTGTAGTAATGTCCAGTGGACGTATAGGTAACTAATATGGACATCTTCCCTTTTATCCCTGAAATAGTATCTTAATATGGTTGTGGACCTCATTTCCCCATTGTAAAACAATGTTGAGCTTTTTATCCAAGCTTATTCCCCATGTTTGTTTCTTCTTCTAGCCTTACAGCACTAGACAGGAGAGCTGTGGGTGTCTCTCAGGACATGCAGGTGACTNCGTCCTCAACTACAGGCAGTAGAAAGCCATTGAGAAACGTCTCTTCAGACNTCATTACCCTCCTTTACTGCAGAGTAGCTCTTCACTATTGATCTGTAATTGTTTATATATGCTGAAGAGATGAATTTTATGCCTTAACTTTCTTTATGATTTCCCTGAAGGAACAGATGGTCTTAATTTTAGTGTAGTAAGATTTAGCTATAATTTCTTTTATNGTTAATGCTTTTCGTGTTTCATTTAAGTACTCTGGCCAAGTGTTTTTAGAAGATTTCCTTCAGTAGAAATATTCAAAGGCCTCATTAATTTCTTGCAAATCTCTTTCCAACTCCTGGATCTTTAACATTATCTTCCATCCTCACTTACGTTTTGTTTAATTTGTTCTCTTCCTACCAGATCCCAGTTTGTCACTGGCTTTGAATATGATTCCAACATTTTCCNGGTGACACCTATGTTGGCATCATGACATGACATCTAGTATAAAGATTATAATTTTACCTTCAGCTGCCTTGCATTGTGTTTTCATTGTACTGTTGGATTGTAATGTGAGCGGATAATCTCACTGAATGACAGATATCAATGCTGTCAGCACAGGTCACTGGTGCTGGTAGAGACAGGTGAGCAGGGATGGGGCTAACAGAAAGCTTGTTAGTGACCGTAAGTCANGGCATACTCAGTTCCCTGAACAATATCACAATTTGGGNAAAGTGGGCAAAAAATACTAGGGGAGAAAAAGGTAAAAGAAGCCAACCCACCATTCACACAGAACCAGTATTATAGACATGCCAGGCACAGCATCCCCTCAGCGTGTGCTATTTCACGAACTGGANGTCGTGTTTCAGATGAGGAGGACGAAGCTAAGAAGGGTGGCGCCTTTCNNAAGTTAAACTACCGAGCAGCAGAGCCAAGCTTGGAACTGACCGGCTCCAAACAGAGTGGTTCAGATTGGNATGAAAATGTATGTGTNCCTTGTTCTCAGCCANTACATGGAAAAGGAGAACAATTCAAAGCAAGGCACGGGAGTGAAAACGCGAGAATTTAAGAGAGTCCAGGGAACAGTCCAAGGTGGCTCGAGCCAGTGGGTGTGCAAGAAGGGCTAAAACAGCTTGCTAGACTAGAAAGGAGGACTGTATGTGTCTCTAAGGACACAGGACGNGTCTATCTTTAATTCTAGGCAGTAGGAAGCTATAGAGTTTTCTTGGTGCTAACATTATCCTTATATTAATAGCATGGTATANTGTCTCTGTACTGTTCTGATGAGTTATTTATATCGTGAAACATATATAAGTCAGGGCATTTCAAAGACTGGGATTAAAATGCATACACATATAGATGTTCTAGTATTTTCTTCTAACAGAGTGGGTTGTCTCAGGTGCTCTCAGATCGCAGAGNGGATCTNAATGAAGACAATGCCCATTGAGGGCAGGGAAAACAAAGCAAAAGGCTGGAGACAGATGCAANAGTNCGTGTAAATGGAACTGAGGTGGTCAGCANCTGGCTGGAATGGAGGGAGAATGGGNGAGTCAGAGTGGTCCTTGCACTTCATGCTATGAAGCTTAGAGAAGCCACCACNCCATAAATGTTCANAGCATGCCAGGGAGGAGGCAGTGCCAGGGAGAAGAGAGAGGGTGNCNGGGCTGAAAGATCAACAGGACATCCTCANAATGTGCAANTACCAAGAAACCTGCGACCAGGATGCAGAAGAGTCTAGAGAAATCATCNTGACTTTCACNCTCCTGAAGGTGGTCCTGAAGCCTTGACAGGGAATGAGACCNGTGAGAGTCAAAGCAGTGTTCNAGAATATGACCTGGATAATGGTTACCANTGGAGAACAGGACANNAAGGGACACAAAGCAAAGGAAGAGGAGAGAAGAAGAGTTAGATGGGAAGGGAATCTGCCAACTTCTGAGACAGGAAAAGGGAGAAGGTGCATGTAAAGGGAGTGGATAGCATGAAATTCAGTAAGCCTTGGGGGACAAAAGAAGCAGCTGTACTCCATTTATTCACACTTGCAGTACTCTGCCATTCATTTGCACTCTTCTATACACACACTTGTCTGCCCCCGGCACTGGGCTACACACCAGCATCATCATCTCTGCAGCCACAGCTACCCTCAAAGTTACCAGCTATCATTATTAAACAACTGCNAGTCCCATTTTTTCCCTTTTACAAATGGTATCCAACCCTTTTAATGATTCTACAATTCACNATCTTCACCTTACTGATAAGGAGATGTGACCGGAACAGGATCACTCATCCCACGGCTGTGAAGAAAGCCCAGTTCCCAGAGACCATATTCCTTCTGTGATTCAAGGAATTTGGAGAAAGACAAATGACTCCAGGGTGTGCTGAGATAAGGGAAGTTCTCGACAATAACAAACAGACCTTAAAAAACAGAGAAGGGACATCTCTGAACAGAAAATTCCCTAGCCTTCCATCACCCATAATACTCCATCACTTTCCAAGAGTGCAAGGGATTCCATTCCACAGGTCCCCTGGCTAGGACCACACGTCCCTTTTCCCCTGCATCAATCTCTCTAAAACTTGTTTTTTGGTGATTTGTACAGGAGTAAGATAAATCAGGCTACACATGTGTTGTTGGCTTCCAGAGAGAGATAGTCAGGGGACACATTTCATTCAAACTCAGATTCTTTGGTCCTAAAAGCTTATTCCTCTGGATCTGTCTAACTTCTCTAACTTAGAAGTATANCCCCAGACCTCAGACNCCCTCCTCTCTAAAGTCTAGTGTCAAAAGTCANCCCAGGCAGTGAACTCCAACCTCTTCTCTCTGAGATGCACCTGAAGTAGGAAACACAATGAAAATTCTAGAACCATAGTTAACTTGACCTGTGATATGAATGATCTCTGANGATTAATAAAGGAGAGGCTGATGCCAATTACTTAAGAAAGAGTAGTTATGAGAATAGCTAAGCATTACTGAGCACATGCCATAAGCTCAAGAGAAACCACTTTCTACACATTAACCATGTGCCCCTCTCCCATCTATTTCACTTTGTCATTGAGAAAACAGGGACTTACTGAAGCTAAGCCATGTGTCCAAGACCACACGCCTATGAAGCACAAAGTGAAGACTTGAACCAGGACACTGATTTGCTTTGGGGCAGAAGGGTTACTGGGAATTGAACCCAGGGCCTCACACTTGCTAGACAACTACTCTATCACTGAGCTACATCATCAAATTCTNTTTAAAATTTATTACCTATTTTGAGATAGGGCCTTACTCAGTTGAACCTGGAGCTCACTTTATAACATAAGCAAGCCTTGAACCTGTCATCCTCCTGCCTCAACCTCCCAAGTAGCTGGAATTACAGGCTTGTACCAGCAGGCCCAACTTTTCTTTTTGATTTTTGCCCCTTTTATGATACTTAGTTCTATTCCTGCTTCTAGAGAGAAGCTCATATATCATTCAAGGACACTGACCCAGGAAAGCCCACTCAAAACTTTTACAGTCACAAACACTGAAAAGAAAACGTCCTAAACTAAATCACATCACTTGAAAGGATGGCTATAGTAGAGATATACAATGAAATTATCTACAGNTTGAAGTGTATCCACATAGATACGTCACAGAAATATAATGTGGAGTGGGTATAAAAGNAAATGAATAACAATGTGTGTCGTATAATACCACGTGCAGGTGTAAATGTAAAATACATCAAGTACTCCTGTCTATTGCTGGTAGGTACATCCATTTGCAGTAAAAGTTCCAAAATATGTGGAAGGATCACACATCAAATTCATGATCATCGTTGTCTGTAGAAAAGACAGGGAAATGAGGTTTTGAAAGGGAGAAAAAGAAGTCTTCACTTAATTTTGAAAANCTATTCAGTCTTTTAAAATCAGAAGCAAATATGACACAAAGTTAACATTCATCATTTGGGGCCAGCCTTAGTGGTTCACACCTTTAATCTCAGCACACAAGAGGCAGAGACAGTCAGATCTCTGAGAGTTTGAGGCCAGCCTGGTCTACTTAGAGAGTTCTGAACCAACTAGGACTATAGAATGAGACCCTGTCTCAATAAAAAACAAAATTCGGTAAACATTTGGGGGGGGGGTTGCAGAGATATCTCAATGTTAAGTGAGCTTACTGTTTGGCAAATGATCCAAGTTCAATTCTGAGCACCCTGGAAGTATCTTGCAAGTGCTTGGAACTCTAACTCCAGGAGGATTCAATGTGGTGGCCTCGAAATGCAACTGCATTCACATGCACACACCCACATGCAAACANACACATGCACAGAATTTAAAATAATAAAAATAAATCCGTTTTTCTAATTTGCCATTTGGGATTGATAGAGGGTATATGTGTAATGCTTCTCTGTATATCCAAACCTAAAACAAATGCACACATACAAACACACACACACACACATGCACAGAGTCTCCAACCCCAATATTACATACAAATTTACCATGTGTTAGTCTTGAACTTTTGTGATACTTCTTAAAATTTTGTTTGCACATGCAGAAGAAACCTAGCCTAACTTTTTCAATAAGTTGCTAACATTGTCTATCATTCTGTGTTTCCTTATCATACTGTAGTTATTGGCTTACACCCTTTTCTTTTCCATGAGATTTGCTCATACCATAGTTAAGGAACATTTCTGTGCCTTTTGCATCATATAATAACATAAGACTTTGTTCTCATTTGTTAAATAAGTGGATGTATTAAGGGGATGGATGGATGGATGGATGGATGGATGGATGGATGGATGGAAGGATGGATGCATAGTGTATTGTTCCTTGTTGCTATGAAATACTCTGACAAAAGCAATTTAAGAGAGAAAAGATTTAATATATTTCAAAGTTCCTGATTATAGTCATCACAGAGGGAATGTCATCATGGCAGGAGGTTGGATGAACTGGCCACATCCTGTCCTGCTTAGTTTTTGTCAATGTGACAGAAACTAGAGTCACCTGGGAAGAAGGNATCTTGACTAAGGAATTGCTTCTATCAGAATCATCTGTGGCTATTCTGTGGGGCACTGTCTTAATTGCTAATTGCTGGAGGAAGACCCAGGCCACACCTGGACAGGAAGTCTTGTGTTCTTTAAGAAAGGTATCTGAGGCTGGGTGTGGTGGTGCACTCCTTAAATCCCAGCATTCAGAAGGCAGTGGCAGGTGGATCTCTATGAGTTCGAGGCCAGCCTGGTCTACATAGAGAGTTCCAAGACAGCTAGGACTACACAGAAAGATGCTGTCAAAAAAACATAGTACCTGAATGTAAGCCAGTAAACATAGATTTTCTTCATGTTCCCTGCTTCAGTTCCTTCCTCCAGGTTCCAGTCTTGAGTTCCTGCCTTTGCTTCCCCCAATGATGGACCTGTAGGACAAATAAATCTCTTCCTCCCCACCCCACCCCAAGTTGCATGTTTTATCATGTTTTATCACAGCAACAGAATGCAAAGTAGGATGCATTGCATCCATAACCAGGAACCCAGAACAAGGAATGTGTGTGTGCTGCTCAGCACCCTTGTACTCACAAGTTACAAGACCCAGGCAGGGAATGGTGCTGCCCACGGTGTGTGGTTTTCCCACCTCAGCTGACATATGATAACCCCCCTGGCATGCTCACAGGTCCATCCTCCAGGTAATTCTAGATGCTATTGAATTGACAAGAAACACTAGCCATCATGGATGGATGGATGGATGGATGGATGGATGGATGGATGGATGGATGGATGGATGACTCAAATACATGACCAAACAACTCTTTGCCAGTCCTATGAAGACCCTCATTCAGATTACATCAAACAATCTCAGGAAATCAGAAATAACTTATAGCCAAGGTGATGCCTAATTAATGTCCATGAAACAGAACCTTGCTAGGTAGTATGACAGCCACTAGCCACTTGTGGCTATCAAGTACTTGAATTCACTGTAAGTCTTAATACACATCAGATACTACCTACTTTCTGCTCTGTTGCTATGGTACCAGAAAATGATGTAAAATAACATGTTGGTAACTTAAAGTTCATTTTGTGTTGAAGTGGTATTAGTTTGAATAAATTGAGTTAATCAATATACATTAGCAAAATCAGTTTTACCCAGCTCTTTCCACACTTCCTCATTGTAGGTACCAGGAGATTTAACATCACAGATATGGCTCACACTATAAATTTATTGGACAGCCCTGAAATCAAGCAACAATGTTGCCTTACATCTAAAATTATAAAGAAACCCCTCCAGTTTCTACATGTGCCTAATCTGAATGCAAACCAACCACCTCTTTATATAAATAATGGCATGAAACTAGATGAAAAAGTATGAGGTCATTATGCCGCACAGCCGACAACTTGGAAAATTAGACCTTGTGCAAATTGTTCCATAAAGCACTTAATAAAATTTTAGGGAAGTGGAAAATTGTGTATTAAGTTCTGTAATGCAAAGTAGATTTGTTTCCAAAAGAACACCAGAAGAAGAGGAGGCAGCATAAAAAACAGCTCCAGATGAGGGGAGCATTTGTGCTCAGGCTTCTGTAGCCCGTAGACTGACGATTTCCCCCTACACAGGTCAAGGATTTCTGTCATCCTGGGGTTACTTAGTACAAGCCATACACATTAAGACCCATGTGATCCAATCACAGAGCTATCATGGGCAAAGACAGTGACTAACAAGTATCTCTCAGCAGTAGCCAAGGAGATGTCCTACCCACCTACTTAAAATTCCCCTTCACTCTTAACACAGCTACTCTCACACCCTCAACTTCAAATGTCCTGGAAACCTCCTTTTANATGTGCTGCCCCTCTCTGTTCCCATGATTGTGTATCTTAAAAGCCAGGAGAACTGGTTAGCCTGGGTAGTTCTCACAGAGGCTAGCCTAGAGTCATGGCCCTCTCCAGCAGGCAAAGACCAAAGGCTATGCAAATCTGAACGTCCTGTCTAGTCAGCCAAAGCTGGAGCCTGGAGTGGGAAAGTGAAATGATTCCGTGCATAACCTTGGGGTCAGCACAGGAAGCTCAAAAGACGGGTTTCCGTGAATGAGAGTGATGCGTGATGTCTACATGCACTCGAATCATTTTTGACCTAGGAGAAATTCAAGTTGTGTCAGACCTGGTAGAATGAAGAGTATTTCACAAGTCAGAGAGTGATAGGTGTATTAGATATCAAAGAGGGATGGAGACTTCCCCAAATAGNTGCCATTTGGACACATATCAATTTCACAGACAACANTCATTGAGAGATCCTTAAACANCAAAGCCATTGTGATGAACCGTTTGAGGGACTGGGGCTACTGTGCTCCNGGAGGCACCAGTGTATATTTTTATTATTTTTGTTTTTATCTGGTGGACAAATTTATTACATCTCCAGTTCNAAAGCCATCTGAACACCAGTGTCATTAATCTGAAAGCTTGCTCAGCAGTGCTCCTTAGAAGTCCATGCCCCTCTGGCCANTGTCGCCTGCCCCACCTCCTCTGCTCACTGCGCTGGCTGACACCTGCAGTCACGCCACCTCCCACTCCACTCAGCCCATCAGCCTCCTGGCTTTGCTCTTCTGTTNCTCCTTCCTCAGGCCCACAGAGGAAACTTCCTAGTGCCCCAGGCAACACTTAACTCTCTCACATGGCAGGCACACCACAGTGGCACCACGTGTGTGTGTGTGCGTGTGTGTGCGTGTACAGGAGTGGGTACACGTGCACATACGTGCACGTGCCTGTAAAGACCAAAGGTTGTCAAGTGCCCTCCTCCATCACTCGCTACCTTTTGAGACAGGGTGAACCAATTCTGGAAGGCTAGCTGGCTAGCAAGCCCAAGGATCCTTCCATCTCCACTGCCCAGTGCTGGAANGCCAACACGTGTCTCCACGGCCAGCTCTTTAACATGAGTCCTGGGGATCCAAACTCAGGTCCCCATGCTTGTGCAGGAGGCACTTTACTGACTGAGCCATCTCTTCTCACGGTTTGTGCTTTGTTTTGTCTCTTGGTGCTGTGTTCCATAAAGATACTTTCACACAAGCATGTAACGTACACTGAGCGTGGCTTATTCTGCATTGCAGTTCGGCTCTNCTACCAAAAACGTATTTGTGGTTTTTCTGTTTTTAAGTACATTTGTCCTGGAGTCTTTCTTTCACAACTACATGGCTAGGACAAGATAACCAAGAACTGAAGTCCACTACCTCCTTTCTCTCGTTGTCCTTTCCCTTCTGAGCCTGTGCCAGCCAAGTGTCTATACCCAGCTCTCATGCATAACTGGGCTCTGCAGGGGCATCTGTGGTGGCCTTGTGGCCATACCCTGCCTCAGTTCTCTTCATTGGCCAATGTCTAACAGAGATGGGCTGCTGGCTTCTTGGAATCTTCTCCTCTTCCCCTCTCTTTGCCCCCAAAGATCCTGCCTTCTAAAGCTCCACTGTAAATCAGGAGCATTCCATGAAAGACCCAGGAATCCCCAANGGACTTTACCCTCCTGACTGCTAAAGTAAAGAGTGGTAGGGTTATCTGAGAAAGGGATGTTTTGAGAAGGGAGGTGCAGATTAGGGAGCCTCTAGGTGTGCTCATGTGTGCTGCATATGAAGCCCCACCCTCAGAAGAGGACGCTGCACTCAGCCACACAGCCTGCTCCCACCCAGAGTTGTCATTATTGGAAACACAAAGTTTCTGCAACTCCCAACGTTGCCCATGGGCATGCTTGTCACCTTCCGTCTTCATAAGTCACCAAGGGCCACAAGACAAGGTCTGCTCTTCTTGAGCCACTGGGCCCAGGCTTCTTCTCCCTGTTCCTACCCCATGACTTCTGTATATGTGAGCAAAGCTCAACAGCAAGGTCCAACCTGGTCACAGACTCTAGGATTCCCACCCCCTGANGAAGGAATTCCATTTCCAACAATAGGCGGTAGAACAGTGATTTGACCAATGTTTTGGATGTATGTTTAGAACTTAATAACTGTCAATGGGAGTGGGAAAGGTGGAAATGCTTTCCATGCTTTACAAAATATAGCTTGCTGGACAAATGTTGGCTACTTCTAGCTTCACCCATCCTGCAGAGCTGTTAAAAAACCAAGTGAGACAATCTATGTAAAATTGCTTTGTCGACTGAAAGCACANCCATAATTTGTAATTATTCTGTGATATTTTGCCTGTAGCTAGACCAGGAGTCAGATTGGGGCAAGTCTGGGGAAGATTTAAATATCTACTAATTTCTTTTGACTCAAAGTTCCTGGAATTGTTTATAGACTGAGAATTCTAATTAATTTCCATCTTCTCACCTCTTTTCAGATGTACAGAGTGCAATAAAACTCAGACTCTGTTATCAACACAGTCAAGTTCCTTAGGACTTTCACTTAGGCCACCAGACTTTGGTGTGAGCCCTGACAGCTATCTTTGGCCCACGATTTTCTCTTCCAGTCTCCTTCATTTCAATCTCCCAAGGCATTATAAAAAATATCAATTTCCCCATAGTCACTTCCTGGCCATATTGTTGTTTTCCTTTGCCTCTCTGCTTTTCAGGCAGTCCTTCAAGTTCCCAATTGATNGGAGAGAAACAGTGTCTTCTGGACATGACAGGGCTGCTACACTCATGAACTCACGGGAGTTGTTGCATACGCAACAAGACCACAACAAGACCAAGCCAGTCAGCATTCTAGAACTGAGGAAGAAGTGCTCATGAGCCCTCCAGACTTACTGGGGAGGAAGAGTCAGGCCCCGGTTGGTTTTCTACTCTCCAGTGGATGGTCCCATACACAAAAGTATATGAGCAGCACAAAAGGAATTCAATTGGCTATCATTTTTTAATTAAAAGGACACAAAGTTGGAGGGGTAGGAAATTGAGGATGAGCTGGGAGTAGTTAGAGTGGGGAGGTAAGGGAAGTGAACCTGANCAAAATACATTGCAGGAAATCCNCAAAGAATTAATATAAATATTTTTAAAACAATATTATTTTCACTATTNCAGGTAATATTTAATGACTGATTTTGGTAAACAAAAATATTAAATCACAAAATAAAAACAAGTCTAATATTATTTTCCAACAATAAAATCATTNCTTCTAGTTAAGAAGGANAGNTATGTATCTTGAAACCTCAGAAAAATGATTGAGAAGGTATTTATTATGATAAGTTGGCTATAAATGAGCATGCAGAAGCTGAGCATGGGGNTATCTTAGTTTCAACTGCCAAGTAGACACAGTCTACAGTCATCTGGAAAGAGTAAGCCAGCAAGCAGTGTTTCTTCCTGATTCCTGCCTCCCAGTTCCTGCCTTGAGTTCCTGCTCTGACTTTCATCAGTGAAGGACTGTCACTTGGAATTGTAAGANAAATTAAACTCTTTTCTCCCATGAGTTTATTTTGGTCAGAGTCTTTTATCACAGTCACAAAAGGAAACCTAGATCAACAACACAGGCCTGTACTCCCAGTAGTTGAAAGGCAGAAGCACAAGGATTGCTCTAAGTTTGAGGACAGTCTGCTCTGAGTTCTAGACCAGCCAGGGCCACATAGCAAAACTCTACCTCAAAGGAGCTGGGGAGATGACTCAATGGTTAAGAATGATTGCTGTTCTTCCAGAGAACCTGAGTTTGGCTCCTAGCACACACACTTCAGGTGACTCAGGGGATCCAGCACTTTCTTCTGCCTTCCATAGATATCCACACTCGCAGGCACACTCAAACCCATATACAGACATAACCATACACATAAATAAATTCTTTAAA
>LZPO01068676.1:189097-220279 GCA_001675575.1 Neotoma lepida
AAAAAAAAAAGAAAAGATGCAGGAATCAATCTTTTTTCCAACAAGACCATAGTAACTCACTGGGATATGTATAGGGAAAGGTTTGTTCCTCATAACTGCCTATACCTTACCAGAGGTACCATTAGATATTGTTAAATATGTTCAAAGGGGTTTCTGGTTTTTCTGTGATTAAGAAATGGTGGGAGGACTGGAGAGATGGCTCAGTGGTTAAGAGCCCTGGCTGCTCTTCCAGAGGACCCAAGTAGAATCCCCAGCACCCACATGGATGTTCACAACAACTGCCTGTAACTGCAGTTCAAGGGGATCTAATACCTTCTTTTGGCCTCTATGGACACCAGGCATACAAGTGAGTGCATAGACATACGTGCAGGCAAAACACTAATACACATAATAAAACAAAAATGGGGGAAAGGGTGTGTGTGCCTCTGTGTGTGTGTGTGCGTGTGTGTGTGCGTGTGTGTGTGTGTGTGCGTGTGTGCACCATGGGCTTTGTTTCCCTGGTTTATTTCTTTTCACCATCAGCTTCTCTTTACTGGGGTTTAAAGAGCATTAAGGAGTTGGGGGAGAGGAGCCAGAGGGTGGCTATGGTCTGGATAATGGGCTTTCAAGGTGGCTTATTAGCTTTGCCAACTTTATAGTCATCACAGGTCAAGAAGAAAATGGAAACCACCCCTTGCATTTTGTCTCTTGGCCTTTGCAGACAGTCTTTGCTGGTGTTTTCTTCCACACATGGTCCTTTGAAGATTTTAAGAGTGTCCTCCTTCAGACACATAACCAAAAAAAAAAAATACGGATTAAAAGAAAACCTGATACCTTTTTGTNTATAGACAAATAAGGTTCCATTGTGCTTTCCTGTATTTAATAATGCCTTTGTAACTATAAATGTTAGATATTAATTCTTTTCTATGATATTTCACATAATCCTCTAAAGACCATTCTTAATCAGATTGTATCCATTTTATCCATGTAAAACTTCATCAGTTAAATATATGTTTAGAAGTATAATTTTTTCATCAAGAGCATTTTCATAGTTCACATAAACACTGGTATCTTTACAGAAATTGTACCATATACAATTTTTCTAAAAAGAAAAAAAAAAACAGCGTCCTCCTTCTCTGCATCCCAGCTACTGCCCCTCAGCATCATCTTTGCTGCTTTGGCCAAATTACAACTTTTCCTTAGCTGTTCCTTCCTCCTTGGTCTTGACCTCTGCATTACTTCAGTCTTCCTTCCCCTTCATTTTCTCTGTGTCCCATCCAGAACTAATTAATATCCTTCAGAATGTAGGCTAAGAAGGCCAACCAACACTTCCTACACCAGTCTACAGGGTTTTCGGCCACAACTTGGTCACTGAGTATTTATGTGGCCTTGAGCATGTTACTAAGATGCTCTGAGCCTCGGTTTCCTTCTTTATAGCACTGGGCTAATAATAGAAATGATTGTAATGGTAATNCACACCATAGCTGTGATACAAAGACCTGTTACAGGAGTGGGCACATGCCACACAAAGGCATTCAAGCCTGTACTGTTATCATAAGAGTTGTGGGTATTGTCATGATGGAGTCCACAGTTGTCTTGCAGATCAAGGCTACCAGGATTGCTTGTCTCTAAGACAATGTATGGTTACCCATCGTATAGCCACAGGTACATCCCAGCACAAGAGAGCCCACTAAAACATACCCCCGCACAACAGCTGTACACATCCTCTCAGAACTGTGACTCCATCTTTCCTCAGCCTGAAAAAAACCTTTGCATTTATTTTCAACTTCATCTCCACCAAGCAAACTTTACCTTCCTACATGTGTGCTTCCATATCGCCTTCTCCACCCAGTCCTACCAGCACCACACTCCTTCACTCTCACAGCCCAACACCTTTGGTTTGTCCTGAGCACATGAAATTACCTGACCTACTTAGTTAATAATCTACCTGCAAATCAGGCACTGCATTGCTCTTAATAGTGAATAGTTCTAGTAAGGATAAGACCCCAAGTTGGTTCTGAAAAAACCAGGACTCAGAACTAAATAAACTCCTACTCTGGCATCCTGCTGCAATGCATGTGTGGTGGTTTGAAAGAAAATGGCTCCCAAAGGGAATGGCACTATTAAGAGGGGTGGCTTTGTTAGAGTAGGTATGGCCTTGTTGGAGGAAGTGTGTCACTGTGGAGGTGGGCTTTGAGGTCTCATATATGTCAAGCCACACCCAGTGGGACAGATCACTTCTTGTTGCCTGTACAAGGTGTAGAACTCTCAGCTACCTCTCCAGCACAGTGTCTGCCTGCACGCCACCATGCTTCCTGCAATGATGATAATGGACTAAACCTCTGAAACTGTAAGCCCCCACCTCAATGTTTTCCTTTATAAGAGCTGCTGTGGTCATGGAGTCTCTTCACAGCGATAGAAACCCTAACTAAGACAGCATGTTTCTTGGAAACGGCTGGAGGAGGCACCACAACACTCAAAGCCCAGCCCAACCCTATCTTTTTCATCCTGAAGGGATCCAGTTCTTCACCGCCCTACTCTTATCCTTCTTGTCCAGGTGGCTGATGTATACAGCAAACACTTTATTTTTGCTGTCCCAGCAATAACGCTGACCCATAACTAGGAACTCACTCTCATCAATATCCAGTATAATGTGAACAGATGTAATCACGATTGCTCACTAAATGGAACCATAAAGTAATGATCTGGGTTTTCACGCACTGCTCTTACACACCAATCTCATTTCTTCCCAGATATACCTCAGGAATCTTCTCAAATAGGCTATAAATTTCTTACAGACAAGGACCATGTCTCATATTCCTCTGTGTCTCACAAACTTCTGGAGCGAGATAGACACCCCAAAATGCCTTTTGAGTCACAATTAGTCTTCTAAGCAGACTGTCCCATTTGAGGGCCCAGCATATCTCTGAAGACGCACAGGATAAAAATCCCCCATCATCATCTCGTAACAGACAGAACACCAAGTCCCCATTCCCAATTGTCAGAAGCTAAAAGCAAACCAGGTTTGATGGCCTCTCTATAATGCTTAATATGCTACATAGTTGGCATCTGTTCCAGAAGAGACTGTGTGTCAGGAACTCAGCAAATGGTCTCCTGGGCATATAGGCAGTTCCAAGTCTGTCTCCTCCATTAAATAACACCCAGGGTAGGGAATGTGCATCTTTAAATGCATGAAACATGAGCCAGACTTGACACCCATCTATCAGGGCAGCTTTAGGATAATAAAACCAGAACTGCCATTATAAGGAGAGGGAACTTGATGACCCACTGGGGATTTCTTTCAATCTAAACGATTCTATAAATTCCCCTAAAATCATAAAAAAAAGCAGATTAAAGATTCATGTAGGTACCTGCACTATAAATACAAATTAATTTTTGCTCCAGCAGCAATTTTTCTCATCCCTGTGAGAAGCACCTCCATCTCTGAGATATTTTTGGGTGAAATACCAACCAACAGAGGAGCTGAAGACAGTTAGGACTCCCCCAGGTCCTTGTAGGCAACTGTTTTCTTCTAATTTCCCAAATAAATCTGTATCTTGAAATAAACGGAATTGAATCTTGCTGCTGTCCAAAAACATTTATCAAGGAAAATCTGTTTTGTTTGGGGAGTAAGATATAATTGTACACAAATTCAATAAGAAGCTAAACACTCCACTGAGGAACTCATTCCTGAAAACGTCTGGACTCTGAGTAATCCATTTATTTCCTTTTTCAGTTACTGGTCATATTGTTGTTATTTGTTTTTACTGAAATTTCCTGTTTGAACACTCCTCTTTCAAAAACCTTGAGTAGTTCCTGAGGTCAGAAATGTATTGTTCTGCCTCTCACCTGGGTTCATGTAACTCCATTCAAAATGATCTTTGCAGAAGTAAATAATAAAAAACNAAAATTTAGCAACCTCACATCNATTATAGCTCAGTAACCAGAAATAAAAAAGAAAATAGTAAATGGCAACATTTTTTTCAAGATTAATTTAGCAGCTACTGCAGTTTTAGCTCACGTTTTCTCTGATCCAATATGTAGTTAGAGACCAAAATAGAAATGAACAAATGGGTTGTAGATCACATTTCCAAATGTGTGTGGGGGGAAGTGTGTTCAGTTATGACATCACAGCTGTTTCTCCTATAAAAAGAACCACGTCCTGTGGCAAACTATAATTTCCAAAATAAAGGGAATAAAAGATGAAAGGAAAGAAAAACATGTCAGCAATAGAATCCAACAGTATCAACCAGATGCCAGGCATATTAAAACACCATATCCAACAAAAGATTTTAATTCGAGATGCTTAAATACAAAATGTTTCTACTGAAAGTCACCGAAGAAAGGAGACAGTGGCACAGGGTTATAATAAGAGCAACTTCTATCCTTGGTCCTGAAAACTGCCATGTTTATTCTGGGCTTTGCCACNTGACTTGTGTCGTCCAATAGGACATTAGGAAACATGACACATCTAGAAACTCAGAAGTCACTTGGACATTGAGATTTAAGCCTTCTTATTGTTTTGGAAACAACATGGTTATGACCATGAAAATCAGCCTCCATCAACCCAGTGGGGACTTAAAGCTCATGGTCACTCCCATCAACCTAGCCAACTGCCAGTGACCACCACTGGACATGTTCAGTGATGCCTGAAAACCACCCAGCTGCTGCCCTATTCTTCAGCAGGCTGCAAAAACATGAATGAGAACAGAATAATCCAGCTGAGCCCTGCCTACATTGCCAGCTGACAGAATCACATTTTGTAAAATGATTGCTGCTCTAAGCCAAGAGGCTGTAGCTGGTCTGCTATACAGCATAAGCTAACTGATGTGAGGTCATCACAGAACACTATCACGAGTCCAGTATGAATGGGCTACTCCTCCCCAAGAAGGGAAGGGAGAGACTGCCTGCTTCACTCGTGGGTCTCAGCAGCTATTCCTCAAAGGGAGATCACAAATGAAACTCCGAGCTGTAGGTTAAGCTCTTTACAAACCACCACTTTGGAAACCCTTCTGAAGTCTAAACCTAAAGTGCAGTGCCATGGTAACAACCATCAACATGTGTTAAGTACGAACACTGAGCCGTGGGCCTGATGAAGACGCCGTGTTTACACAAAGCCTTCCTTTGAAAGACAATGTCATCATCTCTGCTTTACTCCTAAGAACTGAGGCATAGGGTAGTTACATACACTAGCAGTCAGCACAACAGGAGTGAACCAGAACTCACAAACGTGATCTGTTCAGCAGCCTGACCCTTCCTTCCCTCTGCTTTCTACCAGACACAACCCCAAGAAGGCCTCTCCTGCCCACTGGCNANGGAAGTTGTCTGTCCCAGAGAGTCTACTCTCTCGCCCTTGAATCTTAGATGGCCAAGAAAAGCAGACTCAAGGAAACTCCAAGAAACAGTTATTTCAGTGGACTGAAGCACGAGAGCTTCAGCACGTGGCCAGGGAATATTTACCACACAGAGGTTCATCACAATAAATAAGTGGCCAACCAACCAGCAACTCCTCCTTTCCCACTCATTGGAGGGTGAAGGTGGAAAGGGGATGGTCATTCCTTTCTTTCTATACATGCAGGAGATGATGCTGTGAGGAAAACAGAGGATTCCAGCTANTGCTAATTTAATATATGTGAACCCTTTATTAATCAAACATCTAGACTAAACCCACTGTGTCCTGGATTTCTGACCATTTAAAGTAACTCCAACTAAACTGAGGTAAAAATGTGGGTAAAGGTGGGAATTCAGTGAACATGGCCCTCTTTGAAAGTACTTTATTTCAAAATAGAAGGTGAACAAGACTTGCTAACCAAACCAGAGACAGAGACAACCAATCATCGATGCATCTGTCTCCATGGATTACAGGTGTTTAAGATCCTTACAGTTTAGAGCATAAACTGGTTTTTAACTTCTTTCTGCCTAATTGAGCCTAGCAGAGCCAATCTCTTCTTAAGAAACACTAACACTACCGGGAATTGTTCCTGGCCCATTTATGGAGAAGCAGTGAGAGGGAATATGAGAGGCGTTTGATAATTGAGCANATGAAATACACCTAGGCAAGTGGGAAGAGACATGGGTGGAAAAACTATTCCCCTCCAATGATGCTGAACAGGACTGTAAGAAAATCTCCAAACATCTGCATACTAAACACTTGCTCTCCACAGGGANGCTGAGAGTCCNTGACAACCTACAATGCTGCCCTTCTCTTAACACTGCCAGCCCTGGANGAACTGGCTTCTGAGGGCAGATGAATCTCTCTGAGCCAAAATTCACCCCATCTGTTGAACAGAGTTGCTGTGACGTACAGAAAATGAAATAGTGGCTCCTGGATTGTACATTTCTTCGACCTGCATAATTCTCCTCAAGTCTTGGGAGCACCAGCAGGCATACTAATTTAAGTTTTAGGACTAAACACACACATATACACACAAAGAGAGAGAGACAGAGAGAGAGAGACAGAGAGAGATCAGTGAGTGAGGGTGCTTGCTAAGCAAGCCTGACAAGCAGGTTTGATCCCTGAAACCTACATAANGGTGGAAGGTGGGAATCGACTCCACAAAGTTGTTCCGTCCTCCACAGGCACACTGTGTTCCAAGGGTCCCCATGCACACACACACAGACACACACACAAGCAGACACAATATAATAAATAAATTTTTAGAAATCAAGGAATGATGGACAATGTTGTGACTTAAATATAAGAAGTCCCCCATAAGTTCACGTTGANTGGTGCTTGGTTCCCATCNGTGGTGCTGTAGTTGTCCTGGCAAAAACAAGGGTGTTCTACAGAGACACTTGCAACCCCCAATTTAACTATCAGACTAATGAAGTAATAGACTCCAAGAAAGGAGAATTTCCCTGAGGAGTCTCATGCTGAGAGAAGGAGCAGAGTGGGGATCCTGGTGCCAGTTGGAGGGAAACACAATTGTAACAACTTGTCAAGGCCACCTTCAGGATGAGCCTAAAGTACAGACAATGGTAGGACAACAGTGATCAAGACCACACCTTGACCAGGACCCTCAGGCATGCATAGCCCTGACCATCTAGTTGAACTTTAGTCTCACATCAGGACTCCAAAGGTAAACCGAGGGGGCTCATGGGATTGCTCTATCCCTCTTCCCAATGTGGCCCACATTGTATAAATCTCCCTTTGTTTTACTATTAATGTGGTTGTTTTAATTGGCTTCTCAAGGACGGACAGGCTGCTGAATTAGACTTCTTAGGAAACAGACTGTGTCCCCCTCTTGGGGAATATTACTTTAACTTTGTAAAGGTATGTTACATTTGTTTATGTTGCAGAATATTATTTTAACTATGTAAAGGCATGTTGCATTTGTGTATGTTGCATTTGTTTAATTATGTNAAGATGTGTTGCTGTTTACCTTGCCTACCTAAGGCACCTGATTGGTCTAATACAAAGCTGAACGGCCAATAGCTAGGCTGAGGAGAGTTAGNTGGGGCTGGCAGACAGAATAAGTAGGAAAAGGAATCTAGGCTCAAGGCAAGAACAAGGACAGAAGAGAGGGAGACACCCGGGGCCATTGGTTAGACAGACAGACAGACAGAGAGGAAGCAGGGTGGTAGGACACACAGAATGAAAGAAAGCTCCAAGGCAAAATGTAGATGAAGAGAAACAGGTTAAAATAAGTTATAAGAGCTAGTGCAACAAGCCTAAACTAAGGCCAAACATTCATAACTAATAATCAGTCTCTGTATCATGATTGGGGAGCTGGCAGCCCAAAAAAAGCCAGCTCCACCCTCAATTTTGCTAACAGTGCTACTTGGGGAAGTGTTGAAAATTTAGGAGGCAGGGCTAGCTTGCTCCTCTCCTACTCCTATAGAAGCCTGTACAAGCAAGCAGGCACCCCTCCAGAGCCCAGAGAAGAAGTAATAAATAATTGTGACACTGTAGGACGCTGGGGAGGGGTTCACAGCTATTACTAAATCTTGCAATGTCCTCTGCCAGACCAGCGAGGCTCCAAAGAAACTGCCTCTCTCATCCCATTCTCTCCCTGCTCCGTTCTATTGAAGAGCAAACATCCACCAACCAAAAGGTTCAGCTGACAGAGGTCTCAGCTGACAGAGGTCCCAGCACTACTCTGCCTCGGTCTCTATAGCGAGAGAACATCTCCAGTCACTCCAGCTCAGCTCTCTAGAGTGGGCCATCCCTGGTTTATACACTAACATATCAAACAAGCCTTATGTTCAGTGTAGGCTACACCACCAGCCACTGGGGCACAATATTAAATTCAGCCTTCCAAATCNTAAAGAGGTTGTTAAATAATTGAACAATTACTTTGGAATGGGGACAGGCAGGAACTCATCCCAGAAATGAAATGTTTAGTGATGTGGAGGCAATAAGGAACAGCAGCTAGGGGCTGTGTTCTGCATTCCAATGCCTAAGGTCTGTAAGAGGGGTCAGCAAGCATTTGCTGTGTGGGGTCAGATGGTAAGTGCTATATAGGGGCCTTATGAGCCATTCAGTCTCCATCACAACTACTCAGCTGTACCTTGACAGCATAAGGACAGCCATGGTCAATATGTAAATAATATGTGTCAATTAAAGCTTAATTTCTGGACGCTGACTCCTGAATTTCATAATGTGTGTGTGTGTGTGTGTGTGTGTGTGTGTGTGTGATAAGAGTACTATTCTTTCAGGTTTTTTTTTCTAACTACTTAAATAAATAAACAGCATTCTATCTGAGGGCCAAATAGAAACAGATAATGGGTCAGGTACAGCCCACGTCATGCCTTTGTTTCCCAAACCTTGGGTTATAATCAGAGTGCTGGCATTTCTGAGCAGTAAATGCTTGGCCAGGCTTTGTTTTCCCTCCTGGATAAGTTCATGGCCAGGTTCACTTCCCTCCCCTATGGAATAAAAACAGCAGCATCTACCTTATCTGAGTTTGCTGTGGATGCAGCCAGAACAGAATGGTCAGCGCAGGTGGCTAGACACCCACTCAGCATTCAGGACACGTGAGCGGTGCCTGCTAGCTCCCATTGCTCTTCAAAACTCTGAAGCTTCTGCCAAGTCCATCCAGGCTCCCAGCAAACAGCATCAAAATCATCATGTCTCCATCAACAAAGAAACACCTGAGACTTCTCACNCTAACGTGGGCAGTTTGCTGGTCCAGCAACAGTCCTTAAATCCTGGACACTCACTCATTCNCCATCTTCCTCCTAACGTTTTAAGTGCCTGGAGTGTGAAAACTGAGGGCCACAGCTTGGGGTTATCGCCACTGCAAACTACCAAAAACAAATCATATTTTTTTAGCATTGCCTAATTCCCAAGCTTTCTCCTAAGCATTTCATGCAATTCTTTCCCTTAATCCCCCAACAACAGGAGAATGTTGATAAGATGATGAGTCCCAGGTTTCAGGGGAGGAAATCAAGGTAAGGTGACACAATATGGCAAAGCTGGCCACGAGCCCAGGATCCCCAGGTTTTCCATACCAGGGCTCTTGCTTTGGAGCACTGAAGTCTCCCAAAAAAGAAAGGTGACCAACTTCTAGACCTAAATGGTATCCTGAATCCTGAGGGTCTTATAGTGATGAAGACTGTAACACACTGGCCCCGGAGAGCTCTCTATTGCAGCATTTCTGCAAAGCTCTCTGGGGGTGCCAGTGCTCTTGACCTGGCCCTAGACTGTGCCTGGAATGGCATGTCTCTAGATGCTGTGACAAACATGAGCTTTCTCCGTGAACGCCTAGGGTGGTCTGTACATGGTGTATGCAGTGCCCGGGCTGTTCCTACATTGCATGCCAGGGTAGAAAAGAGCCGTTGGAGGCTGACTGCCAACACGTAATTCCATACTTCACTAGGTTCTAGGTATATGGCCTTGGGGAAAAGTCTTAACCTTTCTGTGCCTTATGTTTTTCTCCTCTGTGACAGGAAATGGTACTAGCTCCTCTTGGTTTGTGATGACAGCTGAATGGCACGACACACATAATCATACCTATGGCATTTAACAACTTTAGTAAATGCCTCATAAAAGTGGGATGGTCAGGAGGTCACAAAAAAATGCAGACTCTTTGGGGGAGAATGATCTAACAATAGGCTATGTGAAGCTTGTTCCCNGATACAGCAGGAGACTCATGCAGAACTGTCCACACCCTCCTCTTATTTCAGCCATTTTACAGTTAAATAAACTAGATTTCTGTCCAATCAGTCATAAAATTAAATTAAAGGGAAAGTTCACCTTGAAAGGGCAGCACCCATATGTCAGCAAAGAAGCAGCGACTTCCAATTCAGTTCACGATTTATGCATCGGAGGCTATGCCCACTACCCAGGCTTCTACGTGCCTGTGAAAGAATGTGTGTGATGATTTCCTAAGGCAAGACACGTCTGAACTCCTCCAACCTCACATTCTCACCCACATCACTGCAGAGGAATCAGTGTTCATCCGAGTCTCTGACCATATTAACACCTTCTAGTAGGACATCACTACTGCTACACCTCACAGGAGAAATGTCATCATTCTTATCTGTATAATGGGTCCTCTAGGGAAACTAACTCAGTGAGAACATTCTAGAAGGTCAACTTTATTTTCTTTATTCAAAATGGTAGCACTCCTCAGGTGACTCACCCATCTCTTTGCCCCCACTATATGGCGTGTGGTTCACTAAAGTCTCTGGGGAGGGCAAGCATGGTGCCTGACACACTGTGAGCATTTAGTAAAAGAAGGCTGTGATTAGAACAAAAGTGAGACTCCATCTTAAAAGTATGCTCTTGTTGTCTGGCTACTGGATAGTAGCTGAAATGGCAGCCAGTGGGACCCAGGGGAAAGACCCAGAGAGAACTTGATTGGCAGATGCCACTCTGCTTCCAAAGCTGGGTGGGCAGTTTACAACTGAGATGAACTGCTAAGGGGTCCAGGTAGGATGGGCTGCTGGCTGACGGTCTTCAAGACCCACCAGGAAGCTGGACCCCACACAGCGGACACTTCTCGTACCCAAGCCCTGCCNTCTTAACATTCTGAAAGCCATAATTTTGAGCTGGCATGCCTCAATCACTGGGATGGCAATCAGTTCCCGGAATAGTCTGGCCACTCTACCTCCAGCACACACAGACCCGGCTTTTCTGCCTCCAGCCAGGGCTCATCTAAGGAGATACTGGAGGCAACAAAGGCCCCTCAGCCTACANCTTAACCAAGGAGAGGGAACAGTGAGCAGATACCATAGCCTCCTTCACCGTGAGGGCGCTGCTCTACTGCCATTTCTATGATTCCNCTGAAGAATCCCAGAAGCCACTGGGACTCCCACAGCTCCCTTCTCTCCCTCCAGTGGCTCTTCCTCTCCTCCTGNTCACTTACACCCAGTCCCAATAGCTTTCCTCCAGACTACTGCAATCCAGATTCTGTCTCAGCATCTGATTTGGGGTACCCAAACTGAAATCCCCGCCCACTCCCAAGTGTTGTCCAAGTCCCATAGCATCCTGTGCAGAACTACAGCTCTTGTCACTGCAATTACAGTACCAAGAGGTCTTTTGACACCAGGATGGAGTTGCCTTTATTCATCNTGGAATCCAATGGCCACAATGGACCCTCAGGCACAGAGGGCTTCTGTTGCCCTTGCATAAGAGGGTGAAGACCATCCTTGAAGGTCTTTCCCATGCTCCAGGACACCCCTTTATGTTTTTGGAATGTTCACAAAATAAAGCAAGAATGTTGGCAACAAGGAAAGAGATAGTGTAGGGAGGTTCTTCTTTCATAGAGCCCATCCACCCTGTGCAAGAAAAAATTTACCTCCCCTGCCTCTCCANTGGATGCTACAATGACTCAGCCTGTTCACCTCCAATTGCCCACACCGCCACGCTACTGCAGCGTGGTGCCTCACCTCCTTCCTCATCTACTTGCTGCCTTTTTCATTCTTGGGCTCTGCCTTTCCATCAAGGAATCACAGCAGCGAATGAGATCTAAGAAATCAAAACAAGTAAAGCTGACCATGACTTTCTTTCTTCGTTTCCCCTTCCGCTCCAGGCCCTGAAGCTGGGGGTTACAAACCACTCATCTGCCACCCAAGGTGCTGGTCAGGTTTGTTCTGTTTTTGTTCAAGTTGTTTTAGTATTTTTTAATTTTATGTGTATAGGTGTTTGCCTGCACATATATAAATGCACCATATAGAGGCAGTGCCCATNGAGGTCAGAAGAGGGCATCAGATCCCCTGGAATTGGAGTTTTAGATGGTTGTTGGCTGCCATGTGGGTGCTGGGAATCAAACCTGGATCCTCTGTACAAGTAGCCAGTGCTCTTAACCACTGAGCCATCTCTCCAGCCCAAGACTTAGTTTTGAAAGGCTCATTTGGTATACTTAAGGTTTGCTAATGAGTAATACTCAACATACCAAACACATTTCTAGCTATCCTTGAAAAATGAAGTGACCTATAAGCCTGGATTTGGCTGGATTCTGATAACTGTTTCCCAGAGATGGGACCCACAGGGCCCTGAGCTGCAGTCCTCAACACTCCCTTTTCCTTCTGACTCCAAGAGCACCAACAATAGACATTTCTGATCCTAATATGCAAAGCTCACTTCACTGTTACTAATTTCTTGCCTGGCCTTGAAAATAAAGTTATTTAAGCACTTGAGGGGAAAATCCCAGCTGCTCTAAGTGAGCCTTATGCTTGCAAGTGCCTGCAGCAAGAGGTTAAGCTTTCTATACTTATAACACCTTACCTTATGCTTATTATTTATTTGGGATGCATGATGATGATGATGATGATGATGATGATGATGATGATGATGATGTAATGACAGACATCACCATACACATGCTAGCCTGATCCCATAGATGTCTTTAAAGAAAACTGTCATTAATCCTGTGGATTGGAAAGGTATGAGGGCAGAACGGAACAACAATAATGGCATATGCAGACATGTTTCGAATGCACATGCTTCCTTGAAGGGGAGAGAACCCTGGTAGACAACAGCAAGCTAGTCTTCCCATCCGTATCTAAGTTTCCAATCCCAGCAAGAATGCAGACTTCTCCATCTTTCCACCAAAACTGTGATGTGAAGCTCAAGGACCATTGTCTGCTAGACCCACAGCAAGGGGCAGACTTTGAGCACACCCATGGGAGTCAACCTGCCCCTGCACACAAAGATAACACAGAGAGATCCATAAACCAAAAGTAAATCCCAAACCCCTGGAAAGTTAATAGCAAAGTGCCAATGCAACAGGAAGAATAATTCCCTATCATGTTGGCCCCAAATTAGAACCCAATGTCTGTAGGACGTATAACTTCTCAGAGGCTCACCATTCTTCCAGGATTAACCAGTCTCTGGACAGATACTAGTAGGGATGATGCTAGGGGNTTGATAATCAGTAAGAAGACTGAGAAATCCCCTTTGGAAGAAGAACAAATGCCACTGTGGAGCTTACAGCCTAGCATAAAAGTGTCGAAATGCACAATGGTGGGCTTGGGGGGAAGTTCTGTCAATAAAGTCTAAGCCCCAGAATTTACATGAAAGAGTCAAGTGTTGTGGTATATGAATATAATCTCAGCACTGGGAAGGCAGAGACAGGATCCTTGGAGCTCTCTAGTTAGCCATCTAGTTAGCCTAATCGGTAAGTCTAGGCTAATGTCCTGCTTGGTAAGTCTAGGCCAATGAAAGACCCTCTCCCAAAACACAAGGTAGACAATGCCTGAGGCACAATAACTAAAGCTGACCCCTGATTTCCACAGATATCTCTACACACATGTGCACTGGCACACATGAACACACATACAAGCATACACACAAAACACAGTTATAATGATTTTATTAATCATTATATGAATCATTAATCCATTAATCAGGTGTGATGTGAAAGGGACAACAAGGCATGTGAACTTCATCAAAAACACTAACCAAGGAAGAGAGGGCTTCCTGAAGAAGGAAAGAGCATTCACAGTAAAAATTCAAGGATAAGGAGTTGGCTGGGTGTTTATGGCTTGAAATGTCTTCTGTAAGATNATATGTTTGAACTCTTGGAACCCATCTGGTAGCACTCTTTGGGAAGACTGTGGAACTTTAAGGAGGTGGAGCCCCACTGGAGGAAGTGGACCACTGGGAACAAGCCTTGAGATGCTATAGCCCTACCGCACTTCCACTTCACTCTCTGATTCCTGAGTGCTGGTGTAACGCAAGAAGCCAATCTCTTGCTCCCACTACCACACCTTCCCTGCCTGCTCTCATGTCTTCCCTGCCAAGATGGACTNTGTCCCTCTGGAACTGTGAGCCAAAAAAGAAAACAACAAAAGAAACCCTCTCTCCCTTAAGTTGCTTTTGTTGTCTCATTTTATAATAGCAACAAGCAAGTGACTGAAAAGTCTGTGTTTGCAGAGCCCTTTACAGGGAGAGAAGCCAGAGAGATAAATAGGAAGTGCCTTTCTTAAGGAACTCCCCAGTCCAGTAGAGAGGAAATAGTCTTCATTTCATCTACTTCTTAGAAATAGTGGAGTCTCTCTATTGCCAGGACACAGAAAAAAATCACCACTTAAAAGTTATCCTGGGACTCAAAGAACTCAACCGCAGATCTTCAAAACTGTACAAAATTTTCTTCTGTAAGTGCTGGGAACTTTTCTAACAGTTTAATAAAACACCTAAAACTATTCTCTTAGANTTAGACAGATNGTTTGCTTTTTTATTTTTTATTAGGTGAATAGCTCCAATCCTGTGGAGCATCTCATGATTGCCAACATATCAAGGCTTGTTGTCTGGGGACTGCTAAGGAACTTTGTAGCAGCCAATCACAAAAAAACTGAATGAGAGATTGCTCAAAAAGAAATGAGACTTTGAAGATCTATAAAACTGCTTGGTGACAGATAACAGCATAATTAACAAAATTATTGATGTTGATGATGACATTGTTAATGATAACTGAATACTCTTCTCAACTTGGATGTCCATTAGTACACTCAAGTCTGTAGGCAATTATTGTTATTGCCCCAAATTTACAGATGAGGAAGAAAAGAGGTGAGGCCTCTATATTAGTTACTTTTCTACTGTCGGTGACCGTGACCAAAGCAACTCACAGAAGGAAGAGTTCATTGGGGCTTATAGTTCCAGAGCATAAGAGTCTATCATGGCTGCCAGGCAGCAAGCAACAAACAGGCTTGGTGGCAGACACAGGAAACTAGAAGATCATATCTTAAACTCATCAGAGAGTNCAAAGAGGAAGCAGGATAAAGCTGTAGCTCTCAAAGCCCGCCTCCAGTGACACACTTCCTCCAGCAAGGCTGCACCTCTTAAACCTCTCCAAAGAGTGCCACCAACTGGGGACCAAGTGTACAAATGCCTGAGCCTCTGGAGGGCATTTCTCATCCAAACCAACAACACAATTACTATTGATGACCATTTATCAGACTAAATAATCTGAAATTCTAAACTCTGCTGTTTACAAAACATGAAACNCTCTAAACAAAGCAACACATGCATTTACCACAAAGCAGTCTACATGTGGTTTGCTCCAATGTCAAAGTCAAAAGGTGTCCTGNGCTTGAAGTAGTGACCTATGAGAGCCACCCCTCAAGGGGACACTCAGTGAGTAAGGAACCTGGTTTTGAGAGNCCACAAGATGACAAGAGTGAGGGTCTGAGCCTGTGTGAAGTGGAGAGCTGTGAGTGAGACCCCTCCACATAGAAGTTACAGCAAAAGCAAAAACATCAACAGAAATGTCCCACCTCTGCCAGGAAGACCACAAGACCCATCTCTCTTGTGCTCTCATTGGAAAAAACATGTCTCCTCTGGGAATGAAAATCTACCAACCTCCTGTCACAAGTCTGGGATCTCAACACATGTTAACCAAATGGTCCAAAGAGTCCTAAGTTGAGAGTTTAATATAAAAATATTACTCTAAACAAGTGGCATTGCCTAGGGAACCTGGCAGAAACACATTCGGGTGCCTGGGTTCCCAGATAAGTAACATGAGTTCCATCTGGAGATCCCACAGTGGGAGGAGAGAGCTGACCCCTGACTGCCACACAATGCCATGGCACATGCATGCCTGCACTCACACACNTGAGGTGCGCATGCATGAGTATACACACACACACACACAAATAAGAATACTGTGAAATAAGATAGAAAGGAACCATAGTAAACACTAGTGAACTAAGTACATCACCCAAAACATAAACAGAGACAGATNGTTTGTTTTTTTATTTTATAAGGGATTTGCCCAAAATACAAAGACCACCACCCCCAAAATTCAAAGATACACAAATATTGTTTTAAAGAGCCCNGTGGCAGGGTTATACTAATATCAGATGAATTTTAGCATTCTTGTGAGAGATTCTATATAGTATTGAAGAAATAATTCCCCCAGAAAGGGATAAAAATGATACCCTTTTACTCACCTTATGATCATACCAAAAGTGTTTGAAGTTAAAAAATAACACAGCTAAAAGAAGGAGTCAAGCTGGCCATGACATGAAAAGCACTCGCCTTTAACCCCAGTACTGGAGAAGCAGAGGCGGGTGGATCTCTGTGAGTCCAGAATGTGTAAAAGGCATGTATCTTTTTCAAACCCCGGGACCATTTACTTCTAAAACGATCGCGTATGCTCAAAGGCAGGATTAGATTCCAAAGATGGCATCTACTACAGTCCTCGGTGAAAGGCAAAGACCTGAAGGAAAGTTTAACCGAAATATGCATGGATCTGAAGACCTTAAAGTGCATTCTTCATTCTCATGGAAGGAAGAACAAAGATCCTTCAGACTTATTCTCAATGGAGGAATAATTCTTAAAGGAGAAAAGATTTACAGCTAAATAAAAATACCATATATATCAAAACCTGTGGGAAGGGACTCGGGTGTTACTTAGAAGATGCTTTATGGACTCAGGTGCCTATATGTGAAAATAAAAGGGCTGTGGGCGTAGTTCAGTGACAGAATTCTTGTCTCAAATATGCATGGTTCAATCCTCAACACCAAAAACAGAGAAAAGATAAAATGAGAAGGTAAGAGAGACGAGAAGACAGGAGGAGAAAGGGAAGGAGAGATTCATGACTGTGCCTCTGCTTTGACAAGTAGAAGAACAGAGAAAACTCAAAGTTTGTAAGAGGAAAAAATAACAAAGTTTTAGTGTCCAGGGGCTGGGTAGCTTGCTCAGTGGTTAGGATCACTTACTGCTCTTGCAGAGGACCAAAGTTTGGTTCCTAGCACCCCAATCAGGAGGCTTACAACTGCCTGTAACTCCATTTCTAGGGTATCAGAGCCTTCTGGTCCCCACTGGCCCCTGCACTCACGTGGTGCACATTAACTCACCCAGGCACAAACACATTTTCTTAGTTATGGCACCCAATATAGTATAGAACAAACTCTTTATAAAATACAAGACAAATTATTTTTAAAACTGAGTTTTGACACAACACCAAATTGATTCTCTTTAAATTTTACAGAGTGGCAATCGTAACAGAAGAGGCAAGAGAGTGAAGCCAAGGAAGGTGCAGGTTCTGGGGTGACTGGCTGGCTGGAGTCTCAAGCCTTTGCTCTCTAGCTACCTGGCCTTGGGATGGTGCATTGTGCTAGCATTTTTGGAGTCACAGTTCATACTCTGATNAGTCTCCAATGCCTGTGCTTTAATTGGCACAAGACCCCTAAGTTAGGTATGTTCCTTTCATAAGAACTGACTAAGATCCCTGCTTTACAGAAGGGGAAAGCAATGTTTGAAAACTGTCTCTGATTCTCCCTNAGTCATTGAACATCAACTCTTGAAGACAGTGCTTCCCCACTCCAGNACCTGCCTTCTCCATCACCATGCTCATCTTCAAGAGAGGAGGGAAATATGCTCACTCCATGCAGTGGCATCCTGATTGCTGTGTGCTGTACTGTCCAGCCAACTTTAGGAAAAACACACCTAAGGTCAAACACAAAGTAGAAGTGGGACAAAGGCTCCTCTTGCACATGTGTACAAGTTTCTACTCCTACAAATGGTCACCCAATGGTTAATGTCACATTGGAATGGATACCTAATATGAACTCCGTGTAATACTAAGGTCTTTCAGTGCCTACGACATTCATTTTCATGGATTCTATTGTTGTTCTTAATGCAGACTGAGACCCTCAGGTGCAGATAAATAACAATCAAATAGCTGCAAGCCAGCAGAAGCAGAATGCCAATCCAGACCACCTGATGCCANCACTGCCATTCTTACCTCATTGTTAAATTTCCAGGCCTCAACTTTCTTACCACCAGCTGCGGGNGGTAAGACTCACACATGAGCTGCTCAGATGAANTGAGACCGGACAGCTAAANCCTCCACACCACACAGTAGCCAGCACACAGTAAGGGATGTCCTTGTAAAGGTGGAGGAGAGGCAGGGAGAAGGGGACGAAGAAGGGGGAGGGGCTGAGGGGGAGGANGAGCAACANTGTCAGCAGCAGCTGGTGGTGATGGTCCCGATGACTGATAAAATGCCAGGATTTACTTCCTAACATNCTCAAAGCCAGGACGGGGAGATGGTTCAGTGGGTGAGAGCTCTTACAATCCAAGTGTGAGGACTTGAGTTTGAATCCTCTACACCCACGTAAAATCCATGCATGGCCACGCATGCCGGTAACCCAGGCATCAGGAGGATTGAGACAAGTGGATCCTGGCATCTTGTTCACCAGCCAGCCTAGTCAAGATCCAGGCTTACTGGAAAAACCTATTTCTAGAGAATATGGTGGATGGCTATCAGGAAGACACCCAGCATCCTCACCTAGCCTTCCCATGAATGTGCACTAGTGTGCACACACCTTGCCTGGTGCATACACACACACACACACACACACACATACATCACATCCTCAGACACATCCTTCCGCTTCACTCACACAGATCCTCCTGTGGGCAGATCATTTGTGCTCTATGTGAAAACTGTTTTCGAAATTGAAATCACAGCACTTCACACTACATGAAGATAGGAAGAAAAGTGGTTAAAATAATTTGCCAAATAATAGAACTGTAGGAAAGTGAGAAAAATGTTCACATTACCCGACTGCAGTAAGTCTAGCCTTGAACTTAATTTTCTGCAGTTCTTGAAATATCAGTGATCGCAGCATAAAAGAACAATTAATTAGGCTGTTTGTTCTCCGTGTGTGAGTCGCTGTTGCCATCTACAGTTTAGGATGAGGCATGCAACACTGCCAAGTCACTAGTTCTGAGGATCCTGGAGATGGCCATGCTCGCTTGGGGCACACAAACAATGACACGGGTACCTGAAGGAGAAGCTCTTTCTCCACCACCTCTTCTGTCTTGCTGATGAGTCTCTTCTGCAGGGTGTGAATTTTCTGAATCAGTTCAAAGGTGCTGGGGTCACTGGCCTGTCCAAGGAGAACAACGGGAGAGAGCATCAGTTTCAAAGCACTGTGGTCTTGTGCGCAGTAATTAAATATTAAAATGCCTTTCCCTCTTGAAGACCTAGTACATAAAGAACTAAAACCAAAAAGAAAAAAGGCATAGCAAATGACACTGCCACAAATTCCTGCTCCCAAAAGCAGAACAGAGTTTCCTGCTGTCTGGACCATGGCTCTGATTAACCCANGGATGAAAAGTGAGCATGTCTGTTCCGCCAGAAGAAAAGACCCCAATCATCACACAACCATGTGTGATGCTCAGTGCTTCGCAGGTAATATCACATTTTAGCCACGTGACAGCTGTGAGGTGGTATCAGTCTTCCCCTTTACAGATAGNAGCATTTAGTAGCAAAGAAGTCATTTGCCAAGGCTGGGAAGGATCCAACCTGGATTCAAGGCGTGCNCTGCTCCATCTGTGGTTTTCATTATGATGCTCTGAGCTTTCCCTGGCACCTCGAGTTTCCATAGGACTAACTTCCAGAAATCAATCAACTCTGGAGTTCCCCCTCTGATTATTGTCAACCAGAAGATTCCATAAAGCCCACAATGGGGAAGGATTCCAGGATGTGGCATCTGCTAAGGGGAGGCAGCAGAACACAGCTGTGGCATTTAGCACTCAAATGGAATCAACCGGGACAGCTTTGATGCTCCTTCAGTAGCTACGTGTGTTTCTCCCAAACAAGAGCTACAGGTGTAAGCTGATCATTTGCCCTCTGGACTTGGGAGTCAAGGCTTTTATTTCAGCCATACTGACACTTTGAATTAATCTAGCAGCTGGATATTTTCAACCACCTCTTAAGAGTCCTTAATTTTTTTAAATAGAAATTGACGTGGAGTTGGAAATTTCCAAGATCTACATGAGAACACAGGGAATAGGCTAATGTGATGTAAGCAGGTGTGAGATCTNNAGCTCCACTTCCCAGGCAGATCCATGGTAATCACTGGGTTAGTAAGCTGTGCCACTTGGACACTAAAGAGGAATAAAGATGACACTTCATTGACTCTGACTTTGCTTACCCAGCACCAGCTGATGCCCACATAGCTGGACAGGATTTGGCACACATTCGCTTGGCAGCCCTGGATGTTGTTAAAATTCAGGCCTTGTATTTACACAATTTATAATGCATTAACTTTAATACTTTCTTCATTAAAAGAAAATAATAAAACCCTATTTGGATGATTTTCCACCTCTCACTGAACTTTCTTGTGCCATAGACTTATGTTTCTCAACATTGTAATTGGTCATTTAACCAAAGTCCCTTTTGGCACCACATGGCTATGTACAACTAAGAGAGCGGTTCATTCTTGTCTTGACCAAGCAGAGCTTGTCTGTGGTTGTTATTTGCAGGGTTGGTCATGATGCCTAGCATTTGGCTCTGTTGCCAGATCCTAAGAGAAAGGGCGTGGCTAACAGTCTAGGCCTTTGAAAGGACTGAGTCACCAAACCGTATTTCCTGCAGGAAATGGAAGAATGCAAAACCAATTTGGAAGATGGCTAANACGTTGGTGGGAGAGATTGCTAAAGGCAATTAATAGTCAATCCAAAACTCAAAACTACCTGAAAAGCAAAATACATACCCATCAATGAAAGCAATGCACAGTTTTTACAGGGTCTTTNTAGGGGCAGGTAGGATTTTTGTCCAAGACTTTTAAAGCCAAACTCAAATTAACCATCTGGTTCTAAAACAACCCAATTTACATTTGATCCAGTTTTACAACGTAGGTGACAATTTGCATATCATTAAATTAAAGGGAACCTCTCATCCTGCTTTAGGTTAGNAGCCTTGAGTGGGTGGAGAGGAGGACTGGGGACAGGAAGGATGCTCCAGCAGGTGGTACCTCCAGCTTCCTCCATCTGTGCACATTCATGGGGTTCTCCAGCTCCTCCTCCAGGGCTCGGCATCTCGTCCTTTCCTTCAAGAATTCTCTTTGCATGTGGAAAAGCTCCTGCCTGGATAAGACAAGCTTTGTTTGAATATGTTATCTTTGCTACAGGGTGCTAAGGGATGGCCTGGTGCATAAAACACTTGCCCTGAATTCCTAAGGACCAGAGTTCAAATTCCCAGAACCCATATAAAAGCCAACCAGGTATAGTGGCCCACCCATAATCCCACCACTGGGAAGACTTAAGCAGATAATCCCCCAGATAAACTGGCTAGCCAGTCAGGCTATATCTGTGGGCTCTAGATTCAGCCAGAGAGCTATCTCATACGTAAAGTGGAAAACCATTGAGGAATGCACCAGATACCAGCCTCTGCTCCTCATGTGCACACTCACATGCGTGCCCACACACATGCATGTGTACAACACGCATTAAAAAAACAATGAATTTATTACTATAGACACACTGTGTCTGGCATAAAAAGCTGGAACTAGGAAACTTGTTAGCCCTGAGAGAGGCCAGCTTCCCCAGCCCAGGCAGGTCACAAAGAATACTAATTCATTTGCAGTTCAGGAATGGCCTTAGCTCTGAGCCACAGCAGCCTTTAGAATCTTGATTCTGAATGTTCGAGGAATTTAGAAGCATATGAAAGGAACCAGGTCAGGAAGTGAATCCTGAGAGTCCCAAGATACATTTCAGTGTTTCTGTCTCTACAGTAGCGGTCAGTGAACACTCTACATTGCAAGCTCCACACCTGACTGCAAGTCACTGGAGCACGGGTGAAAAGCCAGCACTAATTATGGTCCCCTACTTCCATCTTCACAGCATAGTGGAATCAGATAGAGCGTTCCCATCATCCCCTTGCCTGGACCCATTCCCCAGAGGACTTTTGCTATATGGGGTATGCTGCAGGGCCTGCATTTCATAGGTTTGAAAAGCCCTGCAGGTAATTCCAGTTTGCAGCCTGGATTTGGAGACGCTGAGTTTGGAGCAATGAAGATATTCCACCTTATGTTCCACAGCCACCAAGCATAGGTGGCAAAAAAAAAAAAAAAAAAAAAAAATCCCTGAAGTCCCAGCTCTGTTTCAAACGCATTTCTAAAATCTTCAGGCATCTCTAGTTAATAGGTAGACTATGTCTTCCACCCTCAGCATCCTGAGCGATTCTAGTCACCAAAACCTTTGTTGGAGAANGAGAAGGGACGAACGCTTGCTTTGACTCACNTAATAAAGACATTCCTATCTGTCCTCATCTGCTGTGGGTGTGCAGATTACTAACANGAAGCCATCTCTTTTACTTAATTGCTTCATTTAAACCAATAATGCAACTTCCCCTCATTAACAAGACAAACCATTAGAATTAACTGCATGATGTTCACTCAACAGGGAGTGCAGAACAAGCTGCTTAGAATTGAAAGCATATTTTTAACACTTTGCTTTTCTAGAACCTCCCTGGAGGAGGAAGGAAAAAGCATGAGCCGCGCCATACTTGGGGCCTGACTGGGGAGGAGACTCTGTGAGGCTCATTGTGTTCGTTTCTACTACCTTTAACTGTCATTGCACATCGTGTTCATTTCTACTACCTTTAACTGTCATTACAAGTCCAAACCTCAGAGACCTTTAGCAATTTGCCCAAGGTCACACAGCTGGTGGACAGCAGGGCTGCTTGCTCTGCGTCCTTTCTGAGANTGCCCTCTCCTTGGAAAGGGAAATAAAATCCGTTATCAGCAAACTAGTAATATTGACTAACAGCAGATCGAATTGGGTCCTTTTCGTATGTCATAAAAATAACTCATGGCTGACAAATGTAATGACAGCCCTTAGGATCATTCAGTGGCCACTTAGAATGAGCCCCCTTAAGGGTCTCTGAAACATCAATGGTGTTCTCTCTGAGTAGTAAAGTTATGGGCGATGTTTCTAATCCCTTCTGTGTGTTTTTTCTGCATTTCCCACATTTTCTACAATGAATATGTNCTACAATCACCATCTGAAAGACAAACAACTCCCAAAACAAAAGGATCGGTCCATCCTTGATAGTGGCAAGCTCCCAACTCCTGCATCTGAACATCAATCAGAAGTGCTTTTTGTTTTAATTAATATAAGAAGAAGATCCAAACCGCATCCTTCTCCGACAGTGGCCAAGGAGAAGCTGCACTTCTCCAAGTCTATGGGGACTAAGGGGAGTCACCGAGGCATGCCAGGTCTCTCCTTCAGTTCCCTGCAATGGCTCACAGGAAACACGAGGATGTTTTCCCACAGGGAAAGCAGATGCCATGCGGTGCAAGATTTAAAGAAGGAAGGTGAAGCTCAGTGAAAGCCGCAGAAGATGAATCGNAGAAGATGAATCGAGAGGCAGGTAGGAAATTTGGCCACCTTTTAAGGAAACAGATTTTTAGAGAGTAATAGAACTAAATTTCTCACCTCTTTCCANGCTNTGTGTTATTCCGAGAAAAAGACGTGCATATATTAGCAAGATGGCATTTAAATACCGATGCTCCGTCTCTTGCATGCTGCCTGACTAAAGGAATTCCAAAGAACTCACTGAGGGGGAAAAATTCTGAATTGTAACTGGTTTGTATTTGTTTGTGTTTATTCTTTGATTTGAAATTTCCTTTTGAAAGAGCCAGAANGGTGTTTTAATGACCCTTTGCTGTCTTCTACACCCCCTGGACNGAGACTGGCCTGTCTCTGTGACACAGCGTGAGCACCCAGAAGACCTTATGGAAAAGTTGTTCTTATTCAAGGGACCCTTTCATCCTATAAATTCCATTTTGTGTCATTTGCTTAAAGCCTTGGAAGACCCACACAAGGTCATTTTGCAGGGCTCCCCATAGACCTCCCTGACCGCCTTTTACCTGAGTTCCTCCACGTTAGCCACACTCCTGGCAAGGATCCCCTTCTCCCTGCGCAGCTTCTTGATCTCCAGTTTGAGGATGCGCATGTCCTCCACCCTCTGGTTGTACTGGGTCTCCCCTTTGTTCAGCACTGACTGCTGGATCTTGATCTTCTCATATAACAGGGCTAACTCATCATTGCGCCGAACAAGTTGAGACCCCAGGATGTCTCTCTCGCTGATGACCTGGAAAGACACGGCCTCTTGGAATGAAAAAAAGCCCCCCTTTCAGCCATGACAGCAGCACCCAGTCCATCCACAAATATCTACTGAGTGTCCACACATGCCCCGTGGGCAGGACACTGGAAATATCCCACTAGATACTCAACTTCTCCAATTGTCATAGCCATGGTCTGGTAATCTAGTAATGCTTGGCCTGAAGCTGTGTCCTTCTGTTTGCTTTTCCCAAGCTATTTTTTTTTATTGATTTATTTTTATGTGCATGGATGTTTTCCCTGCATGTATATCTGTGCACCTGGTTCGTGCAGTGCCCACAGAGGCCGGAAGAGGGGAGGGCATCAGATCCCCTGGCATTGGAGTCACAGATGGCAGTGCACCATCACTCAGGTCCTGAGAATTGAACCCCTCTAGAAGAATAACCAGTGCTCTTAAGCCCTGAGCCATTGCTCCAGTACCTCCAACCCATTGTTTAGAATGTTTCGATTTAAATGCCTTTCTAGCAGGCCAACTCTTGTCAAGTTCCATCACTTCTTACCTATCACACTGACCAACTTCTCCCTCACAGGACCCTGAGAGCATCTGGGTTTCTGACTTACAGTAAGTAGAGTGTGGTGACACAAGCTTGTAATCTGCAATCCCAGAATTCAGGAGGCTGAGGCAGAAGGATGACCAATTAAAGACCAGCCTAGGTTACACAGGGAGACCATTTCTTTTTTTTTTTTAATGTTTTTCTAATTCTAAAATTATACACTTGAGTTTCTATCATGTAATTATGAATGGCATCTATATATGGGCAGCTCTATAATGTTAGAGCTTATGGTTCCGGAAAACAGAGACCTATGGTTTTATTGGCCAATGTGTCCCCAATGCTTAGAAGGATAACTGATACTAAGAAGTGCTCCTAAGTGTGAGAGAATGGGTGATTATTTCACAGTCAGCCCAAGACTCTTCAAACACGGCTTGCAAAGGACAAAGGACTCATGGTTGCTGGTGGGGTGACAAGGAGCTTCTACCTGGTCTAACTCCTTCTTCTGCCTCACTCTCTCCCCGTCAGCCTCGGCGATGATGCGCAAGAGTTTCCTCTCTTCCACTTCCTGCTTCTCAATGAAGTGTTTGGTCTCCAGGGCTTGCTGTCTCAGCTTCTGTAGCTCAGCCTGACAGAGAGTGGATGATTCAGACACATTGCAGTGAGCAGTAGCCTCAGCAGGACCAGTGGGCTGGATTTGGCTGCACAGCCATGCTTCTTATGCGTTCCTCTCATGCTCCATTTAACAGAGTTCAAGCACCATCATAACCCAAGCAAGCTGAGTGTGCTTGTGCATGCACACCCACTAAGAACCAGCAAATCAGCAATGCCCATTACAGTAATCCTGGTCATTCTGGAAGCTGTGCCCTGAGGGTTTCCCTATCGCTCTGTGTGAGCACAGAAGGGGCCTCATTGGAATTCAATAGCACATCCCTTCCTCCTCACCACAATTCACTAAGAACAGTTCAGGAGGAGGGAGGGAGTGAGAACAGGGAAGGTCTCTACAGGTACCAGCTTCTCTAGTGGTCCTACCACAACCAGGACACTCACTGCTAAGAGAAGGTCTGTTGTGAAAAAGAATTAAATTAGTCAAAAGTAACAACTAAGCATCTCTCTTGTGAAACACTTTGACAGGACAGAAGGGATGTTATGATATTTTTTTAAAAAAAAAAGAACATTCTAAGACATCTCCAGTGAGGAAATGAAGATATGATATACAAGTAGTATGCAAATAATATGCACATTGTTGAGTTCAGGCAACAATTTTCAGTATCATTTTTATTATTTCTGTTTCTGTGAATGTTTGGGTGTGTGAGAGCACATATATGTATATGCAGATGGACATTTGGGTGGAAGCCAGAGGTCAGTGTCATATGCTGGTCTCTCACTGGGTCCCAGGGCTCAGCAACTGGACTAGGTTACCTGGCCAGNAAGCCCTAGGGATCCACCTGTTCCAAACTCTTCAGCACAGGGATTACACATGTGTGNCACTATCTATGCCCAGCTTTCTACATGAGTGCTAAGGATCAAACCAGCATGCTTACACAGAAGCACTTCCCTGACTATTTCCCCAGCCTGCCCCTCCACACACACATTGGTCTCTTTTCCATTGTTTAGACAGTGAGTTGGTATCACAGGAAGTCAAAGAAAAAGCCATCACTGAACAAAGACCTCAGGGATACTTTCTCAGAGAGCTCACACCTGAGTCAAGGTTAACTGGAGGCTAAGATGGAGTTAACTAGAAACACAGGAAAATGGCGAAGGGGATATTAAATTAGGAAAGGAAAATTCCTCCCATCAAAGCCACTTCTATCTACTGCACAGCATGCAAGTGACTTACAATATGCCAAGCATGAGACTATGTGTCCCNACACAGAGACAAAGGGAAGCACATAATTTAGCCAAAGTCACTGAGTTAGTAAATAGTGAAGTTTAGATATCCAAGCAAGATCTTTTGATGCAAAAACCTGTNCTCTGTCTACTGCCTGCATCCAGGAGTTACAAATCAAATACAAAAGATGAGTAAGANAGTATTCATTACCCACTGAAGATGACTGATAGAGCTAACAACAGCAGGAACATGCCATCTGCTGGTGCAGAAGAGGGTGTGAGCACACACAAGAAGGAGTTTATGTGCCTCCTTGGGGTTGACAGAGAAGAATGAGTCAAGTCCTTGGCAGGTGACAGATGATGGCCAGCTGGAGAGGTGTGTGTTGGAGGGAGGCATCCAACAGTCAGGCTATATGAACTAGCACGGGCAAANGGAAACATCTGGTGTGTTGAGCAGACAGAACAGTGCCCCCTATGTGGCTGGATCAGAGGGCCAGATTGGGGATGGGAGGAAGAGAGGCTGACAAACAGCTGGGCAGGCCTGGGAAGATTGACTACACTGTGGAGAGTATGCATCAAGGAACCAGCATTTCCCATGNTAAAGNAAAGAAGAATGTGTCCTGGGGGGAAGGGGCTCCATGCCCAGCCAGGAAGGACAGGTAGGACTGCTGACCAGTTAGCGCAGGGGAAAGGAATGAGAAGGAGGAGCTCTGCCTTTCCTCCACCCTGTAATCATAAGGGTGGTGATGGGAAGATGTTAGGCCTCCAATGTGTGTGCAATTTGCTACAAATGACAGCACACGGCTTGTACTTTTTTCTTTCAGGCAACTCTTGGGATCCCCATACTCAAGCTTGCCAAAATAATAGCAGGCATATGAAGCAACCCAACTGAGGTCAAAGCCTGATTCTAGCCTATGAGGGCCAGGAGTCATGAATTCCATACTGCAGCTTATCCAAGCAGTAAGAGATAGTGCACACCCACTATCAGATGTGTAGTGTACNTATTAAGTACAACTAGCTACTCTAAAGCCAGGCTTTCTTTGATGACATTTTGTGTGTTCATTCATGAAATGTGTTTTGATTCAGGGGTAAGCAAAATGAAATACTGATTGAAAAAAAGATCTGGTCTAGTATTTAGCATTCAAGGGGAGTGCCTGTTAGAAAAGAGAGTGAAGAACCAGTTTTTTCTGGTTCTATAATCATTTAAGGTGACAGTGAAGACAGCAATGAAATACCTGTTTGGCTCATGCTTCCCTTCATAAAACTTTTATTTTCCCATATCTGCACACTCACTTCTCTGTTCCTAAGTGCCAAGAGTGGATCAGAATCCATCAGCAGAACAAAATGAAACCCTTGTTATATTAAAATGCAATCAACAGTGTGTAAAAGTATCTGTCTGAGATGTAAAACCAGTCACGCGTCTGGCATTGCTGGGCGCCTTTTTCATAATAGATCAAAATTCTGAGTGGTCTCCTTATGTCATAAATTTATGGGCTGTAAACAAGATGTGGCATTAGGCATTGGCAGCAAATGTTAGCATCAACAAAACACCTAGGGCCTAATACATTTAGCAGTTATAAATCTGAACTGCCTCTCAGGAAGGGTGACAACCGCTATGGACCCAACTGCTGTGCACCCATCAGGCAACATCCTAGGTAGGACTTGACGTTCCTGCACCTGCCAAATGCACTACTGGTGGCAGGAGGTGACAATGAGATGATGAGACACACCCCTCACTAGCAATTTTGTTCAGCTTCAGGATTATACAATTTTGAAATCAGTGCTTATGGACTGATTATCATTAAATATGACTCTAGGCATAAATCATCTCTCAAGAGCCAGATTTGGGAGAGTCTGGCTCATGCATGAACCACCTGAAGCCTTCAGCCACAGGTATAATTAGCCTTTGTCTTACCCCTGCCCCACTACCTCCCATAGATGACAGCTTTCCATTCATGTCCTGGGACAGAATCACTAAGCGGAAGTATGTGGTGCCCTGAGGCCAGTCCCTAATGTGCTACTGAGCTCTGGAGGCAGAGAACTTGCTGCTGCATTATTCACAGAGAATCAAAGCACTGTCAAACAGATGCAGGATGGTTGGGAAGAGGTGAGACAGCATCNGGGGCTTGTTAGGACAGNAAGGCAGACATTCCCAATGAGACGGCTCCTTCAGNGCACATGAAACAAGATGAACTGAAGGATGCAGATTGAGCCTGATCTACAGAGATCTACTGGCATGCTGTCAGAAGTGTGATGCCCTGACAGTGTCTATGATCTGAGTGAGTAGAGACCGATGCTAACAGAAAAGGGAAAAGAACGGTGCAAAGAGCAAAATTGTTCAGCTAAGGGGAGTGAGTGGGGTGCAGATGACCCCCTGTGACAACTCCAAAATTGTTCAGCTAAGAGGAGTGAGTGGGGTGCAGATGACCCCCTGTGACAACTGTCTGTCTGGAGGCTTTAGGAAGCAGTCAGTTGGGTTATCCTATAAAAGTGAATCTCATGATCTACTGAGTCTGTGAGGCTGGGCCCCTCCAAAGGGACGACGTACCNACGTAGTCTGGAAAATAAAAGACAAATATCTTTGGGGGCAAAGTTACTAGAGAATCTGCTCTTTCCTCTGGGGTTTTCGTTCTCAAACTGAAGATACTTGCAACCCAGAGGCCTGTGTGGAAATGTGATTCAAATTCTTAGTCTAAATCAGTCAACAGGCTGGAACCCCGAATGTGAGCTGTCATATTGTTCGAAGGGCTGTCAAACAGGCTTAACGAGAGGCCAGAATCACCCATATTCACAGCACCATGACCAGTCACCCTTGGATAACCTCAGATAAGAAATCAAACAAGCTTAATTCTTTCTCTGTTCCTCANCCTTACCTCAGTGAGAAATGCTGGTAATACCATTTCTACAGCCCATCCAAAACCACCACCTTCCTATAACCAGTGGCCAAAAGCCATCCAGACCTGAGACTCCCCANTNGGAGTTCACCTCCAAAGCAGAAGCCTTTTAATTACCCTCATGTCTACTATTTACCCACTNTGCTTGCCTAGGGATACATAAATAGACAACCTACTGCCCTGTATTTTATTATGATGTTTCTTTGGTGTTATATTTATAGATGCCTAATAATGGAAGGCACCATTAAAATAGATACCATCTAACAACAAACTCAAAGGAATTAGAAGTGATTGATCTTTTGTCTGGGAGGCTGTTTATTCTAGAGTGAGATTCTGTAGGAAGCACTTAATTCCAACTTGGACTTCACTGTGGGCTGATGTTTAATCTTCTGAATTGGGCATCACTTGGGAAATAGAGATGAAAATCAGTGCATCCTCCAAGAGAAAGAGATGATATACCAATTAGCAAGGCTTATTACACCAAAGCCTTGCTAATGTGGTCCAAAAGGCCCCTGGTGCAGCAGGGTTTATAATGAGAATTTTCTAATTTGTTCAACAGTAACTAAACCCCATCCTGCTATTGACTCTGGGATAAAACAAACTGTCCCCCATTTAAGCAACTTTTGAACAAGAATAAGGACAAAGATGCAGAATATTTTCAAAGTTTGTAAAGTTCTTTATATATCAATAAACTTCAATGAAGAATTTTCCATTCTTTTTCATGAGCTGGAGTGATGGAGATGAAAATCCCAGATAAATATATCAATTACCACATCCTTTTCGTAAAGGCACTTTTGTTATAGTTTAATCTTTCTCAAACCAAATGTGCCTTAAATTAATTTAATGCAACAGTTCCATTTCCATGAAAACCTATCATTAGGGTGCCAAGCCTGTCATTAAATTAAGAGTACATATTTCAAACTATGGCATTCTAGAATCAAGGAAATGTGGCATTAANCCTGTGTGATGACGCATGCATGTTTTCACGACAATGTCTATCTTGGAAAGCTACTGTTTGCAGAAACCATGGCACGCTATCTCTGACTCNCTGTAAAGGTTCAGGTGGATCTTACAAACCCCTAAGTATTGTGCATGTGTACTGTTTACATAAAAATTCCATCACTCTCTTCGATAGTCCTCCTTTTAGTTCCTTGGTCAGATGGAGTAGACAGGAACTCTAGCTCCATTGCCTCAGTGTACAAGAATGCTCTAAACTAGTGGGTTTAAAGGGCTTGCCTACTAGGATGTGGAGGTACCTGCCTGTAATCCCAGAACTAAAGAAGTACAGACAGTGAACTGGCCATCTTCTGTGACCAGAATGGTACCTAGCCCAATTGTCATCAGAGAAGTGTTATCCAGTAACTGATAGAAACAGATGCAGACCCACAGCCGAACCTTANGTGGAGTTANGGGAATCATGGAGACTGTAGGAGCCAGAGGGGTCAAGGACACCACAAGACAGTTCACAGAATCAACTAACCTGGNCTCACAGGGGCTCACAGAGACTGAACCAACAACCAGGGAGCCTGCATGGGACTGACCTAGCCACTCTGCATATATGTTACAGTTGTGTAGCTTGGNCCTCTTGTGGGACTCCTAACAGTGGGAGCAGGTGTTGTCTCCAACTCTTTTACAGGCTTCTGGGACCCTACTCTTCATATTGGGTCACCTTGCTCAG
>LZPO01068676.1:250979-265933 GCA_001675575.1 Neotoma lepida
TTGTTATTGTCAACTCTTATAATGAGCCCTGAGGAGATGTCAATTTAGGAAATTATTTATCTAATGTATCCACTGGAGGGCTATGATGACAACTAAGTGTCTAAAATAAAGCATAAATATAACCAAATAATACGCATTGCCAATTTTCTTTCCATTCACCCAAAGAAATTAGTTTCTCCCAAAGGGGGAAGCCCACAGAAAATGNTCCCCAGAACCAACTTTAAAATGAGGCCTGCTGCTGGTTTTTCGGAGAGCCTGTGATAATATTCATTGATTTGAATTGTAAACTAAACAACTCCACATTACAAAGCCCATTCCATATGACTTGCCATGACTTCCCACAGAATTAGTGNTTGTCGGGTGTGAAGCTCTGTGTCCGATGGGACTTTTGCAGCACAGGAAACCCAGAGGGAGGCAGCAGAAGCTAAGAACACACCCCGCAGAGTCTTGCAGCTGACAGTCATCAAGCAAGGCCGCAAAACATAGGAATTTGACGATGCTCATTTAGCAGCGTCTTTGATATGACATAAATGTTTAATAGGGAACCTTCAAACCCATGCCCAACTGCATCTGCAGAAATGAAACCTCAACTCGAAGGTTTATCTGAAGAGAGAGAACCACAACTGAGCACACTGTCAAAGCTCGAACTACCAACTGCACCTGCTCCACCCATTCCCCTCCCCAGCCTCTTCNNCTTCTTGTTAAAACGCCTCCTGTCTGAACTGGCTCTCTCACATGGCTTTATCACTAGTTCTTCTACCACAANTCCAACATTACAGAGACCGTGTTTGGCTTTCCTATTTCCTCCCCAGTGCCTGTTTATACAACATCCATCAAAGTTGGATCAATAGAGCAAGAAATACAAGAAACTGAAAGAGCAACATTAGGTTTGGTGAGGAGTGCCCTAGGAGGTGCACAGCCGTTCCTGGTGTGAGGCTCTGTGTGCCCTGCACTGTGCTAGATAGACTCTGACAAGGCTTATAAAACTCTGTTCCTTCAGGAGCTCTCAGCTCAAGTGGGCAAGGTTGTCATAGTTTGCTTTTCTGTTGCTGTGATAAAGACCGTGACCAAAAGCAGCTTGGGGGCAGAAACCTCTCAGGTCCATTATGAAGGGAAATCAGGGTGAGATCTCCAGGCAGGATCCTGGATGCAGAAACTACAGCAGAGACCATGAAGAGGTGCTGCTCATTAGCTTGCTCCTCATGGCTTGCTCAGACTGCCTTCTTATACAACCCANGACCACCTGTCCAGGGGTGGCACCACCCACAGTGGGCTGGGCCCTCCCACATCAATCATTCATCAAGAATATGTCCCCAGAGACTTGTCTACAGGCAATCTTATGGAAGCATTTTCTCAACTGAGGTTCCCAGATGACTTAGTTTATGTCAGTTGGGGGAAAAAAAAGCTAATCAGCACAGAAGCATTTTAAATCCTTTTAAGACGCTATAACAANGGTCANNCTGGAAGTAGATGTTGGATTCTGTAGAAATAGAAAATACGGCAACTCTTCCTGCCTAGTCCCTGGGATCTGGAGGTGGAGAGGAGGTGGAACAGAAATTCTGATTGTGACAAAGATGGTGTTCCAGGTGAGTTTTAAAGAATGAANGTTTACCAGGAGGAGAATGGAGAAAAGGCATCTTTGGCATGGGGGGGATGCTTGTGCAAAGATGGGGGTAGAAGCAATAAATGAGGGATGGTTAGGCATGAGGCTGGAGAAGCAAACTGCAGCAGACATTTGAAAGGCTTTGAATGACATGTTCAGGAATCTGGCCTTTATCCTTTGAGTATGGGTAGCCGAGCAGGGGTAGTGACAGGTGATGTGTGCTTCAGAAACATACCTCGGGTTGCAATGATGGATAGAGAGGGAGATGTCTTGCTTTAGACAGAGAGGCCAATTAGAAGGCTACCGCTGGTGCCANCAGGGAACAGAAGTGCAGGCCAGACAGCAGCACCAGCCACAGGAAGGCAAATCAACGAGACAAAGATTAAGGGATGAAGGAAGGAGTGGCAGGATGAAGAGCAAGCCAGTTCCTGCCCGGAACCTGAGTGGGTAGGAAAGATGGAGATGGGATTAATCATGGAGGTTGGTGAGAGCTGCTGGGACGGGGCAGAGAGGCCAAAGTTCCATTCGATACAAGTTTAAGAGAGATGACTGCATTCTGAACACGGATCCCCGTACTGAAGGCCCGAGGAAGCTTACAGAGGAGCAGGTAGAAAGAATTTAAGAGCCAGAGGACTGGGATGTCTGCTTCAAGATAGTGTCTTCTGTTTACGATAGGGATCGTACCCATGAATTATCAGCAATATGTTTGCCTAAACAAGGCCTGAAAAATGACCACACCAATAGGCATGCCAACATGGATGGGGAAAATCTCACAAGGCCCCACCCCTAAATGAAGAGCTACAGATGGTCAGTGGTTACTGAGACAGGGAAAATCAGTCTTCTCCAAGGACAAGCCCCTTGATAGGTTATCCAATGTCAGTAGTCAGCCCTAAACACATGTACACATAAGCAACACTAAATGAACTCAGCAGGTTGCATTTATAAAGTGTGTGTATGTGTGTGTGTATGTGTGTGCTCATGCATAACATCAATAATTAAAGAATAAAAGGCCAAAATAATAGAAAGGTAAACCTAAAATCTCTACTCGCTCAAAAACTGTAGTAGGGTTTCTTCTAGAGAAAGAGGTATAATATAATCTTTGGGGAGGACAAAGGGAGTCTTAAAAAGAAAATGTAGGGGGCTGGAGAGATAGCTCAAAGGTTATAAGAACTGGNTGCTCCTCTAGAAGACCCAAGTTTGATTCCCAGCACCCACATGATGACCCACAACCACCTGTAACTCCATTCCTAGAGGATCTGATGTCATCTTCTGGATGCCATGGGCACCAGGCATGCAAGTAGTGAACNNACAGACATACATGCAGACAAAACACCTATACAAATAAATTTTAGAAAATAAATAAATCTTTAAAAAATAAAAACAGGGCTAGGCAGAAAACAGTTTTTAGGAACCCCGCAAAGGGGAATTATGCAATACAGAGAACCTTCAAGGAGGTGCAGGTGCCAGGCTGCACCAGGCCGCTGCACACTGCAAAGGACCCTGCAAAGGCAGGGTCACACACTATCAAGAAGACTTTGACCTACTTGCTGTCCTGGTCCATTGACAGTCCAGACCCCTGCTCAACTAGTTTGGTCAGGTTCACTATTTCCTCTTTCAGGGCAAGAATCGTCTCCTTGGCCTTTTGCTCCTTGTCGTATGCCGAGTCCACCATCTTCCAGGCCTTTTCAATTTCCTGGTGGGCCAGAGAGTATCCGTGAGAAAAAAACAAGTGGGATTTCAGATTCAAGATAAACCAGCACAATGAGCCGGGCGGTGGTGGCACACGCCTTTAATCCCAGCACTCGGGAGGCAGAGGCAGGCAGATCTCTGTGAGTTCGAGGCCAGCCTGGGCTACCGAGTGAGTTCCAGGAAAGGCACAAAGCTACACAGAGAAACCCTGTCTCTAAAAACAAAAAAAAAAAGATAAACCAGCACAAAGAATAGCACCATGGCTACAGTGTGATAGTCACTTACAGGAAAAGAATTGTATATATTATACAGGATGTGGGGATTTGGACTGACTAAATTGTTCAGTGTGAGTAACCAATGGAAGAGCAAGGTAGTTCAAGGAGTGTTTTTCCTTGTGTAGAGGAGTGAGTGTGGTTAAAAGGTTCTGCAGAGGCTGCCCTACCTAGAAGAATTATTTCTGATAAAGAAATTAATAAATTTTTAAAATTTTAAATGGAGTCTTATATGCTTAACATATGCTTAAAATGGCTCTATTCCATAAGAGANGATCATAGATGCAATCCTTAAATTAATAGATTGAAAGTAATTCTTGATAATTTTGCAAATGAAAAAATATATTTTTATCAAGCAGGGGAATCATGAGTTTAAGGCCAACCTGGGCTACATAGCAAGTTCAAGGCCAGCCTGAAAACATTTATATACATGTACATACATGCACATATGCACACACTTAAATAACAAACATATGTATGTATATGTATATATAAAATATATGTGTGTGTGTTGTCCTCACATCCCAGGCGAGTGCCTAAATGGCAAGGTCAGCTTTAGAACATCCCACAGGTCACTTTGCTTTGCTGGCACTGGAGTGTGCACAGGAATCTTAGAAATTCCCATCTTCAGAGGCTCAAGCCCAGATCCTCATCAAATGCACCTTAGGCGAGCACTCTACTTCGGCCCTTGGCTTTTTCTGAGAGAGGGAATCTCACTGTGTGTCTCAGGCCGGGCTGTTTTCTTAGAAACAAATGCTTGTGCTCATGGAGGAAAATAAAGCCCATAGCAGGGAATGAAACTGCCCTGACTTTCTTACTGNTGTGAAATGCAGTGTGCGATGTTTACATACACACTTAAAGGTGAGTTACCGCTGTGTGAGTGAAGGAACAACTTGAGCATTTGTCTGCAATAACCTTGAATTCGTCCTGCCACTTCACTATCTTGAAACATTTTAGTCAAGTAAAATTTGGGTCCTTTATATAAATAAAAGCCTATAAAGTTTAGATGAAAGTATTTAGTTCTCATATTGACAAGGAATAAAATGGATGGAAGAGAATAAANCCAAACTTTCTATTACAGCACACAGAGAGTCCTTTTGTGTAACTTAGTGACTCAAAGCAAAATGTCAATTTGTGGGCTCTATCCCGATGGAGCAACNGTATGCATACCTGGGCAAAACAAGTGAAGGATATCTAAATGAGAATATGATTGCATAATGTTTTAACCAAACCAATTTCACCAATTAGATTTTCATCAATTTGTAACATTCATCTCCAGTGTTAAAGTTTATAATGAAAAGTGTTTTTCCAATTATAAAATGAATTACAGTTTCCTTATTTTACTTTTCCATCAAGAAGAAAATGACAGTAGAGAAAAATCATGCAAAAGGAGAGTAGTTTCTAAGAAAATGGGTCAGTCATATCTTGTACTGGTCTTGGAAGTTAATTTGAATCGGATGACATCTGATTGCAAGCTATCAAGGGAATTACCTAAAACATTCATAAATTATTTCTAAGAGCTAGAGATTTAACTATGAATTAATATGTCTCAACCTCTTATGACTTTGAGATCAACAGGGAACATTTATGTTTTATCTTCGAGATAATGCAACACACTTAAGGATGAAAAACACAGTAGAACAAAGGCAAACTTCCTGCAGATTTCTCAGACCATATCTCTAGCATTTGAGGGTATGAGAGGACAAGGAGAAGGACACTGGCAAGAACGGTCATGAAAATTACTCCCTGAGAACTCACAAAACAATCTCTCCTGGAGCACGAGGAAAAGTAGAAATGTAAAAATATTTGTAACAAGGTATCAGGGCTAGGGTGATAGCTCAGTGGGTAAAGTGCTTGCCACGGAAACACAATGACCTAAGTTGCATCCCCAGATTCTACTGGTGGCCCAAGCTTCAATCCTAGGAGGGGATTGAAAGGGAGGCAGAGGCAAGTGGAACCATGGGGCTAAACCGGGCAACCAGTCTAGTCTACTCTGGAAGCGCCAGGCTGATGAGAAGCCCTATCATTAAAAACAAGGTGGACAGCGCCTGAGAAACAACTCTAAACCTCTGGCCTCCACATGAGCACACCATGCATACACACACACACACACACACACACACACACACACACACACACACACACACGCTGTCGAATGTATACTCATCTTGCATCAACACAACATTGACAGAGCTGGGCAGGAAGAGGAAGTGATGTAGCTGAGCTGAGAGATCCAATGAGAGAACAGAACAGAAAGTCATATAGGTGTGGATAGACAGGAAGTAGCTCTCTGGAAGCTGCAGAGTTGGTGAGGTGAGGTTAGCTGTGGCTCTTCCTATTCCTCTGATCTCTCTCAGGCTCTAACCCCTATTTCTGGCTCTGTGTTTTTTATGTAATAAGACTGTTTAGCAATTTGTCTACAGAACATCCCAAGAGTCCCAATATTACATTTTATCTCTAAGTCTTTGGCTAACCCATCATTTTCCAGAAATTAGTCAGTAAAATAAAGTTCTCCATTTGTTTTCAGCATGGTAAGCCTCCCCAGGGCTAATTACTTTCTTTCTCAGTGAATACTCTTCCCTAGGCTTAATGAATATCTACATTATGTAAATTTTTACCTAATAACTCATGTCTTACCACCCAGAGAGCTATCAATATAATGGACAAGTGGTGTTTGAAAGTCAAGTTCATCGACTTCTAGATCACTGACCTTCTTGAGAGACGCGATCGTGGTCTGGTCGTCCTGAGAAAGCTTCAGGGCAGTGGCCACCTTGGCAGAGTTCACCACAATCTCTGCATTCAGCTCTCTGCATTTGGCCATTAGACGCTTCTCATTCTCGTAAGACTTTTTCATGACACCATGAAGCTTCTCATATTCAATCCTGAATTTTTCCAGACTTTTGTCTCCTGAAAGTTCACTGAGAACCTCCTGGAAATCTCTTTCAATTTCTTCAAATGCAGTTTCTTCCAGCATGACTTTTTCACCCTTTTCCTGCAAGCAAGAACAAGGATGTTACTCCATTACTGTCAAGAAATGGCTGCTGGTACCCCAGAGTGAAAGCCCCCTACACTCGCAAACCTAAAGCTACCAGCCAGCAGAAACATTGAGACTATATGTTGGGAAGGTTCCCTCCTCAACCTCTGATGTATTTTTATAGTACATATGAATACATACATGGCATTACAATTAGTTGATATGAGGTCATACCCAAGTAAAGTAAGCTTTAACTCCAATAAGATAGAAACCCTTAGCAGATTTGAGCAAAGACAAAGAGAATGTAAAGACGGCTTGGACTGATGCACTTGTAATCCAAGGAAGGCTAAACATTGTCAACTACTACCAGAGACTAGGAAGAGACTAGGAACGATTTCACTCAGGGTCTCAAAGGGAGCATGCCTCTCCAACATCTTTACTTTAGACTTCCAGCATTGAGAACTGGGAGACAAATGATTTCTACTGTTTTAAGCCACCCAGTTTGTGGTACTTTCTTATGGCTGCTCTCTCAAATGAACACCTACTTATTAAGTACAGGATAGCAGCACTAATAATGATAAAGGTATGGCTAATGCGTGCATTCATTCATTCAACAAATGTTTTTTCCCCACCCTCTATCGGAGAGTTCTGTGGTGAAGCCTGTAAAGGCAACCAAGGTAGGGAATAAATGGCCCACCCACAGGGTATTTCTGTTTTACTAGCTGGTCGAGTATGTCCTGTTGTAACAGAAATATTCAGTTCCTGCCATAAAATGTATTCTATGTTCTTTAAGAACTCATAAAAAGAGACTTACTCCCAGCAGTGAGAATAAAGCACACTTCATGAAAGAAGGGTACTCAAGCCACTGAAGGAAGAAAAGGATTCTCACAGGTAGCTCTGGAGAAAAGATCACTCCTAGCAGACGGCAATGCCTGAGGCGGAGCTCATGGCCACACAAATGTCCAAGATGCCCACATATAAGAGGCATGACAAGGAGAGGCAGAGACGGGCTGGGAGCACGTAATGACATGCTGAGGAGTGTGGATTCGTGTTCTGTCAGCTGCAAAGACCCACCCCNAACTTCTAAGGGGAGATACAGTTTGCAAGATTTATTTCTGCTTTCCACACTGCGCTTTGATAAGTCTACACAAAAAAAAGGGCTTAACATCTGCCACTCACTGCTCATCAAAGAAACCAAATGAGATGATCTTTCATCTCAATAATAATAAAATTCTAATCCACCCTGAAGATTTGAAGCAGCCTTCTTCGCCTTTTCTCTTGATGAGCCTAGCTTGGAAAGCATGAGGAAGGTTTATAGTCTTAGTTAAAAAACAAAACAAAAAAAGAAAGAAAAAACTTGTAGTGTTAATTAAATCCCCACACATGACGTGCAAGCAAAACACAGTGTTTAGAGATTTAAATGTGGCTCCTGTAACACTTGGCTTAACAGCTTTAGGACTATTTTAAACCCAACAGAGGTTTCCTTACTAAAAGCAGATTATTGCACAGAACACAATTCAGCAAATGCCCAAAGGAGGAAAAAACGTATGAAGCAAATGTGGTGGTACTGTTGCTCTCTCTCATTGATGCAAAACCTGAGTCACAAACACCGACTCATCACGACGGTGTTCTACCCTCCAGCCTTGAAAGTGATATTAATGTCAGCATTTGGTGAGCGGTGTGAAGATTTGTTTGCACCCAGGTTCTCCCTGTATGCCTGCAATCAGTACAGGAATGGAAAGANATCAAAGAAACATTTTAAAGAAACTTCTATGAACAAAAGAGATGTATTTTCATGTTGTCACTTCAAAAAGTATTCTTCTATTAAGGCAAAGCAAAAATAATCTCTTAGCTCTGACCAATGGGTGGTTGGTATCTTCTCCATTGTGGGCAANCGTGATGGTGTGCACTTAAGAAGGATGTCAACACGAAGTGATCGGATCAGAGGAACTGTGACATTCCATCATTTGCCTACAGAATGTCTGCCNTGTGTCAGGCAGTGCCCTGGGGTCTGAGGCACATGCACTTGTAAGGAGGAGAGCTTCTTCGTGGAGAATAAAGGANCATGAAATGAGACAGGACAGTGAGTGGAGGGGAAACACTCAAAGCAAACAATGGAGGGTGTGAATGAGAGCCAGGGGCACCAAGAGGAGAAGCTGGGAAGCAGGAGACGTGAAAGAGACCAGGTAGTGGGAAGGAGTGATGTGGCCATAGCCTCATGGCTGTCATGAGATGAAAGTGATGGCATCTGGGAGTGGGGTCAATGTGGGGGATAAGGAGCCATAAAGAGCCATTAACCGTGTGGAGTGGATCTTACAAAGGACNACCAGGCCTGGAGGAGGCNGAAGGACAAGGAGATGCAGAAACAGAGAGAACATAGAAGAAANAGGGTGGAGCACGACAGTGCTAGNAGATGCTGGGACCAGGGCTGGCTTCACAGGTGTGGGCCCATTCAGTCGCACAGGGTCCAGAAGACTACTGCTTTGGTTAAATCCTCTNCTGTCATGTCTTAAAATTCTTAATAATTTTAACAAAAAAGTTTTTCACTTTACTCTGGGCCTCACAAATTATGCAGCTGATTCTGGCTGGAAATTGTGTAATAGGTAAGGTAGGGGTGGGCTCTGAGAGAACGATGAAGAATTTAAGACCAGGATAGATGAGGGCTCTGAGTGTCAAGTGATGGCAAGGATGTAGGGCTGTTGAGGTTATAAATGAGAGGGCTAATGGACAGACAGGTTACTGAAGGATGCAGAAATGACCCCTCATCAGTGAGGCTGAAGATGAAGTGTCCTATAATACCGGTGAGAGATGGAGGCTGTGAGACGTTAACACGGGGTCAATGAGAACACAGGGTAGAGGGATGGGCTGAAGGACCTTGATGAAAGTGTCTGACAGCTGGTGATCATATGTTAGAGAATTAGGGTGTGACAAGTGGACAAGTTAGTGAGCAGGGTGACAATGAGTATGTCAATGAGACGTTTTCAATAGCCTCTCTACGGTATCACCTGCAGTTCAGACTGTAGGGTGCAGGTCACAGTCTGGGAATTCCTGAAGAAGCGAGGAGTAGGACAGAGCCAAGCGAGNAAAGCGCGAGGGTGCAGATAGCGAGAGTGCTGGTAAGGGAGGACCAGAATTAGTGAATGAAACAAAGGATGAGTTCCAGTAAGAGAGAGATGACAGGGAGAGGTCGAAGCAGAGAAGCAACAGAGGGGCGCTGACTCCTGACCTCCGACATCCTGACGCTCTTTGAATGCGGCCTCAAAGGCTGCCGCGGAGATCAGAAAACTGGGCTGGAGTCTGGAGAAGGGGCTGTGTACTGCCCCCAGTGTCTAAAAGGGCGACACGTTTTTTTCTGGTGGCCAGCCCGGCGCCGAAATCCGGCGCTCGGGCGCGTCTTCGGTCGCCTGGCCCCCGCCGCTGAAGGAGGGCAGACGTTCGAAGGGGGCGGAGCCCCGTAGGTCCATACCTGGGCAGTGGTCTGCAGAGAAATTTGCAAATATATCCTGAAGGGGGTGTATCCAAGGAAATTTAGGGGCGGTGCCTCTGAGAGGCTGAGTGGAGTCTGCAAACCCGGGAGAAAAGAGACCTATGTGCACTTTGAAAACAAAGAGCTGGATAGCCAGTCTTGTTAGCGAATGGCCCTATTCCTAACCCTCAAACTTAGCCCCAAAGGTCATTCAGTAAGTGCTCTTGTGCTCAGATATGTATTTTTTAATCAATAACATTTTTCTAGTATGTTTTTTAATTTAATATGCTCTTGAACACTAGAAATCGTCTTATGTTCTTTTTCACTCAGCGTTCTTTCTTAGGAACTATCTTTTGTTTGTTGTTTTGGTTTGGTTTAGTTTTTCTTGGTTTTTTTTTGTTTTGTTTTTGTTTTTGTTTTTGTTTTTGTTTTGAGACAGGGTTTCTCTGTGTAGCCCTGGCTGTCCTGGAACTCTCTCCGTAGACCAGGCTGGCTTCAAACTCACAGAGATCCGCCTGCCTCTGCCTCCTGCGTGCTGGAATTAAAGGCCTGCGCCACCACTGCCTGGCTATGTAGGGTCTATCTTGATAGCACTCATGCCCATTGCTTGTGATGGCTGCTTGGCATTTCAAATTGGGGATCCAACACGTTATTCCCTTTCTCAAATGTTGACTAAAAAGGCTGCCTCCAGTTCACGTTCACCAATGCCGCTAGCAAGGTGTCATGGCCATTGCTGTCTGATGTTCATTTTATGGACCTATATGTAAATTCTCCTAAAAAGATATTGATGAGAGCAAGATTGTGCATAGGGGAATCCTGGGGACATCACATTAGAACAGGTATGTGTGTCCTGCACAAAGAAATCCAGCCAAGGGACCACCGGGGATAAAACAGAGCCTCTACTTTCCCTTTCAATGTCCCTATTGTATGATGTATCCTTCCACCTACCCCATTACACACAGGCAGCAAAATCTCTGTTCCACAGCCAACTCATGAACCTAGGAAGCTGTGACCATGTGACTATCTGGAGAGTGTACCTTTTCACTAATCTGCTTGAAGGTGAACTCTGCTTTCCAATTTCAAGGGTGTCCGTATTATTCTAGTGGAAACCAGTTACTTAATAGCACCAAATGCTGTTAGATTGTGATACACAAGCACTGCCCNGATCCTGTGTCACACCACAGTGTGTGTACCATAGTCTACAGTACTTTATATTCATAAAGACCCATAAGGCGTTTATTTAGCATCAAACAAGGGCTTTACGAACACTGGTTCATCCAATTAGCCTTTTTTCTAATTCTGTCAATGGCAGGAAGAAGCAGGAGCACGTTTTTTTNGCTTTCATTTCTGCTTTCTCCACTAGAGAACTTGAGCATTTTTTTCATATGTACATGAGCCACTTTGGGCTTCCCTTCTATGAGTTTCCTATTCATAGCTTTTGTCAACATTTATTTTCCTTTTCCTTTAAACATCTTAAGTATTTACTGAAAGTTAAGAGAATAAAAATAAGCTGGGTGGTGGTCCATGCCTCTGATCCCAGCACTCCNCAGGCAGAGGCAGGAGGATCTCTGAGTTTGAGGACAGCCTGAGTCTACAGAGTGAGTTCAAGGACAGCCAGGGCTACACAGAGAAATCCTGTCTTTAAAAAACCAAAATAATAATAATAATTAGTAGTGGTAGTAGTATACGGCATGAAAAACATTTTACTTTTGTTTATTTGGTTGAGTTTCAATAGGCATTAATTTGGGGGATACTTAAACTGTTTTGTTTAGCTTTGTTGGCAATAGTTGAAATCTATGTCAATCAAGAGGTTAAAAAACTCATCTGCACATCACCTTTATGACTTGTAAAAATTCTCCATTTGTGTCTGCTTAAAGAGCACAATACTTTAGCTAGTGAGAAAGCTCAGTGTGTAAAGGCATTTGCTGCCAAGCCTGATGACTTGAAGACAATCTTCAAAAATTCCACGTAGTAGAAGGGGAGGACTGACTCCCCCAAGTTGTCCTCTGACCTCCACATGTCTGCATCTGTCATGGCATTCACACACACACACACAGACACACAGACACACACACACACACGGACACACACGGACACACATGGACACACACGATGTTAAACCATCGTATTTTGTTCCTTCAGTTGGTCTTGAAAAGGACCATTAAGTTAGGCTGGAAAGATTGCTCAGGTTAAGAGTACTGGTTGCTCTTCCAGAGAATTCAAGTTCAATTCCTAGCGCCCACAGAGTTGCTCACAGCTGTCTGTAACTCCAGTTCCAGGGATCCGGTACCCTCTGGTCCCTGTGGGTACCAGGCATGTACACAGTGCACAAACATACATGTGGGCAAACACTCATGCACATAAAATAATTTTTAAAAGACCGAAAGCAGTATGCATGTGGTGTATACACATACACACAGGCAAGACAGTTATACACACAAAAATAAAAATTAAATAGTTTTTAAAGATGCTGGAGAGAGAGAGAAAGAGTACAGCAGGCACGGAGAATGGAGGTTCTATAACCACTGTACTTTCAAGATGGGGGCAAAGTATCAGGAGTTTGAGGCCAATCTAGATTACACAGTGCAAGGGTGAAACTCCAGAAAAGCGTTAACATCAGTGTTGGTTTGCGGTGAGATTTTTATGTTGTGCCCACTTTTCTACACATCTTTGTCAATGGAGTCTGGACTGGAGTCTGCCGTCAGAGACTGAAAACTGTCTTTGTGTTTCAATGAAACAATAATCCTAAAGTTTGATACTGTAGCTTTCTATCTTTTTTCCTCCCTTTTATTTATTTGTCTTTTTGTTCTTTCTCCATCAATTTGTTCCACAAGCCTCACCATTTTACCTTCTTACATGCACTTCTGAGACCCATCTGCAGTCTACCTTTGTGTTTGGTGGGAAACAGTAAGGCGGGGTCATTGGCCTTTGCACTCACAGTGCGCTACTGGGAAAGAGACAGAAAGGAGAAGGCGTGGCTAATCNTGGTGCAGTGTGAAAGGATTGTTTTGTACACAGCTGCTAGGAATGTGTGGCTATGTTTAGCACCTGAACGTGGGGTTCACAAAATTTTATCGACTGTGAAGGGTTTTTAAAGGCACAGGCCAAAAACTAATTCAAAATCAAACATAGAAGGAGCTGAGGTGATTCTGGAAGTGCTCACCCCAGTTGTTTCCCATGACTGACTGCAGCCTCAGTTCTGAACACACAACACCCGTACTTTCCATAGTGTATGCCAGCACACCCATGTAGTGCAAACCACACGGCCTGAAGCACCTCTACCCAGACTCGACACTATTGAATGTTACGAATTGCAGGGGTTTTACTGCACATGCAAGGTTTTGTTTGTTTGTTTGTTTTGTTTATTTGTATGTTTGTTTTTCCAGACAAGGTTTCTCTGTGTAGCCCTGGCTGTCCTGGAACTCATTCTGTAGACCAGGCTGGCCTCGAACTCAAACTCACAGAGATCCTCCTGCTTCTACCTCCCCAGTGCTGGGATTAAAGGTGTGCACCACTATCATTAGCTGCTAGGTTTTCTATTCTCTCTCTCTCTTTTTTAACTTTCTTTTTATTTATTCTTTGTGTCTTGAACATCATGCATCTTGATCCCATTCATTTCCCCATCCCTTCATATCTGCTCTCTGCCCTTGCAACCCCGCCCCCCAAAAAAATAAAATTTAAGAGGAAAAAAGGAAAAAAAAGTCTCATCATGATGGCTGTAGTATATGACATAGTGAGTCACATAGTAAACCCTTTTATCCATATATCTTTTCTTGCAAGTGTTCATTGCAAAGAGTCAATGGTCTAGTTCAAGCCCTCTAGTTTCTGCTACACTATCCATGCTGGGTCCTCACGGGGACTCCTCTTGGTTATCCTATTGTTGCCCTGTGTCATGGAGATCCTGCAGCTTTGGGTCTGCAGGACTGGCCCCTTCACGTGCTCCAGCAGATCACAGATGGGGTGGATGTTGGGGTGTGCCAACTCATAACCCTGGTTCTGGGCCCAGGCAGCTGCAAGGTTGGTCAGCCCATCAGCTCTCCCCGGTCCTCATCACCAGGGTGAACTCTCCAGCATTGCCCCCCTACCCCACCCCCCATGTAGTTCACTTCTTGCACCAATGAGCAAGGGGTGGGGCCAGTTCTGCTTTCACACCCTCAGGGTTGGCTCTCCCACACCTAGACCATCAGGGCCAGCTCTACTGTGTTGCTCAGGCGACGTTCAGGGGCCACTCTGCCAAGTGCTGCAGCTGCTAAGGGGCAGAGACAGCTCTCCCGATCTTATGACCTCAGAACCAGCTCTCGCACCTGCCACGGACAGCAAAGGGCAAGAGGGGCATCTCTCCCCTGCCCACACCACCATATGGCAGATGAGGGGTGGGGCCAGATCTGCCATGCTCACGTTCTTGGTGTCTGTTTGTCCACACACCCCAGTCAATAGGGTCAACTCTACTCTTCTGTCCAGGTGAGGTGCAGGGCCCACTCTTCCTAGTGCCATAGCTGGTAAGGGGGAGGGTCAGCTCCCTCACACACCACAGTTGGCAGGAGCAAGGTGGGGGGGCATCTTTGCCTTGCCCTCACCACCNTATGGCAGATGAGGGGGGTGTTCTATTCTTAAAGAAACAAAATGATTTAATTGTGGGAAATTACTTTTAATAATTTCCTACCAGCATTCCTCAGGATGTAAGTATCAAATTAGTATATCTTTGTGTTAGAATGTTTGGTTTTTAAAATTGCTGTTTGAGTTGCTGGCTTGAGTTTCATTTAAAAAAAATTTACCTAAATTTTGACTTGGGATTAGGACAGAATTGCCAGCAATTTTTTGAAGTGGCCCTAAACAGAAACTCCAAATATATGTTTAGTGGCATTCTCAGTATTGGTGATCTGTCCTTCCCATTAAATGTTAGCTGAGATTAGCTAAAAATAAGCAAGCATATCCATCTTATTAGCAAGC
>LZPO01068676.1:273204-286193 GCA_001675575.1 Neotoma lepida
TGCATAGGAGACACTCAAATACAAAGTCTGAGGAATGAATGGGAAGTACAATTACCTTATACACCCAGTAATTACTCCTTAGGGATTAGGGAATGAAGAACGCAGAAAGCATTAGAATATAAACATTTAAGTGTTGTTTTGAGATAGAGTCTCCCTCTGTTCCTCAGGCTGATCTCAGAGCTGCTATGTAGCCAGAACTCAATCCTCAGTCTAAGTGATGAGATTACAGGCGTGTGCCACCTGGCCTGATTGAGATGTTTAAGGTAGGAAAACAAAATCATGCTAAAGTCATACTAGGGNANCAAATAGAAGTATCAATGTTATAATANAATGAATTTATCGCATTTCTCTGCCCATTCTCATTATAAGCAAACAGCACTTATTTCTTGCCCAGAGGCCTGGATACACTATAGGTGCTCAATAAAAATCAATGAATGAATAGGCATGCGGCCTCTGCAGCAACTGCTCAGAGATCATCGTTATAGTACACAAGTAGTGTGGAAACGAAAAGACAGTATATAAATGAATGACATGGCTGTGAGCCAATGAGATTGTATGTATAGAAACAAGTGGTGCTACGGGGTGGGTCTGCCATCAAATTCCTGATTTAGCACAGTGCTGAGAATACAGCAGTTGCCATCTGTGGAATGAGTAGATGAATGAATGAGGGAAAGGTTTTCCTTAATGTCCANCATACTCATTTGTACCATTTTTAATCATAAACTACAGGAAGAGAAATGAATGCCTCATAACCAGAAATAATCTCGATGAAAACCCCAAGTAGAGTATGTTACGGACAATCAACACTTACAAACCAGAACATTTTCATAACAGAAGTGTGAGCCTGAAAGATAGTTCCTTTTAAAGTTTTTCCAAGTGTGGATCTTGATTTTTTTGAAAGGGGAGGGTCTCAACATCTCTNTCACCTCCTCCTCCTNCTGAAAGGCTCAGAAAACATATGGAAAGGGGGATAGAAAGATTANAAGAGCCAGAAGTCAGAGGGGACTGGGGTGAAACAATGTCTTCTAGACAACNCCAGGGCTAGTGCAACTGTGTTTGCCTGCACAGATCCATACCTGATCAAGTCAGTGGACTCTCTATCATGGACAGGGTTGAGGCTGATAGGGTCCCACCCCTAACTGAGGAGCTTTTGGCTGGTGAAGGCTACTGAGTCAGTGTTCAACTCTGAGGCCTATGGTAGGTTGTCCAGGCTTCAGTGGATGGCTGTACACTCNTGCACATACAGGACTCAGTGAGTTACAAAGAAGAAAAAGGAAGAGGAAGAGGAAGCATGAAGTCTGGAGGAAAAGATGCTGGTGGGGTCTGGATGTGATCTAAATACATGTAATTAATGTATGGAACTACTAAAAACATATAATAAAAATTAAAATAATAAAGGGAAGAGATATAAAGAGAAAAGGGAGGAATATTGTCATAACTCACTGGTAAAGCTCGTATCCAGATGACAAAGTCATCATCAAATGGGTCAAACCATCAGCTTCTCCAGAAAAGAAAAAGAAAACTAAAAACAAAAAGAAAAAAATCAAAGCAAAAATGAACAAAATTCACATAGCTAAGTCTTTTAAAACATGNCTTTCAGTTATAGCATACTTACCTTGTGGAACGCACCTGTCTCTTATACACATCTAGATGTGTATAAGAGACAGGTTCCAGCCCTGTTTGAGTTCCTGTTCTGACTTCCTTTGATGATGAACAGAGATGTGGAAGTGTACACTGAATAAACCCTTTCCTCCCCAACTTGCTTTTTGGTCATAGTGTTTCGTTGCAACAATAAAAACCCTAAGACAGTTCCTGTACCTGTCTCTTATACACATCTAGATGTGTATAAGAGACAGGTTATGATGTCTTATCACAGCAACAGAAAAGTAACTAAGACAAGTCTAGTGTCTCTACAACAAAAAGATGCAGTGTAGTGGTTCTGGCCAAGATTCTGGAGTTCAAATGTCTGTCTGCTTTCACTCTACTAGCTGTGTGACCTTCAGTCATTTAATCACTCTGGGCCTTAATTTCTTCAACTGTTAAATAGACATCTAATGCTCTCTACTACATAGAATTCTTATGAAAATTTGATGAATCATTACGTGTAAAATAGAGTAACACTGAGCATGGATCCTAACTAGTCACTAGTGTTGTTCGAATCTTAGATGGTCTTTTAATAAAAATCCCAGAGCCAGATATCAGGGTGAAAGCTGAAAGATCAGAGAAGCAGAACAGCCAGCCACTAGTTCTTACCGCTACAAAATCCTCAGCCTAAAGAGAGTGAATTCCTGTTTCCTCACTCCTTATAAACCTTTCTCTACCCTGCCACATTACTTCCTGGGATTAAAGGCCTGTGTGCTTCCCAAGCAAAGGCATGAGATCTCAAGTGCTGAGATTAAAGGTGTTTGCCACCACTGCTTGACTATTTCTAATCTAGTGGTTGGCTCTGTCGTCTGATCCTCAGGCAAGTTTATTAGGGTACACATTATATCACCACACACTAGTATCTAAACAGCAATGTAGCCTTGAGTAGTGGACTTAACTTCTCCAGCCTTGTGGTCCTTAGCAGGCAGTCTCATAGGCCCTGTGCCTGTGAAAATGGTTTTCTGGAGCTGACTTTCAGGAAAGAAACAGCCCAATACAAGTCATCCATCTCGTCAGACTGACACCTTTGAGGTCTCAGCAAAACAGTATGTTCCAGGGAGACATCCTGTACATGAACTTGCTGTTATCTCTCAGAATTCCAGGCAAGCAGAGTGGAATCCAGGGTGGTGAGGGACCGAGAACATCATGCAAAGTGCCCTTTCCCCTCCATGGGCCCATAACAGCTCATGCCGGCTTCCTGTCTCTCCCACTCTATGCATTTTACTCCACATTTTGGGATCATCACAGCTGGGGGTGGACAGGAAGTCTGTTTGCATGAATTCAATTATTTAAAATTCCAGTGATCTTGACTTTGAAATGTGAGGTGAAGCTGCCCCAGTGTTTGACCGTGTTTGTCACAAGTCACCTTTCACTGTGGAATTTGGAACTTCATCTAGCACCTAGGGACATGAAAATCTCTCTCTCTCTCTCTCTCTCTCTCTCTCTCTCTCTCTCTCACACACACACACACACACACACACACCAACAGAATGCTAGGCAAAGCTGAAAGGGGCTGCTCACAAATAAAGACATAAAAATGGCCAATATAGATGTTCTGTTCAGGGTATCCAAAGACTCCCACAGAGTTGCTTGAACACTCATGTTTTTTGCTGTACTCCTCACAGTAGCCTAGGCATGGAAAGAGATTAGATGCCCATCACCAGATGAGTGGACGAACAGTGTGGTGCATATGCACATGGGATTTTAGGCAGCCTTAAAAAAATACAAGTCCTAACGTTTGCAGGAAAATGGATGTGACTGGAAATCGTTGCATTAAGCAAAATAAGCCAGATTCAGAAAGAAAAATACCACATTTTCCCTCTCATATGCAGAATCTAGATTTAAATTCCTCACCCTCCCCTCCCCCCACTTTGTGAGTAGGACATGAAAGTGGAAAGGGGAATACGAGATGAAAGGAAGAGGGAGGGAGACAGGAAGTGAGAGAGAGTAAGGAGTGCATGTGCTTCAAAGCAAAAGAGGAGGAAGAAGAGAAGGAGCAGGAGGGAGAGGAGGGATGGAAGACGACTGTGGGTGGGTGACCCAAAACAAAATATAGTGATATGCAGGGTACGAAAGTGTCATGAGAAACCTCTTTTCTCTATATGCTAATCAAATGTAAATTTAATAATGTTTTGTACAGCCTCACTCATAATTAAAGAAATGCAAATTGAGACATTGAGATTGTGGTGATTATATTATGTCCCCCAAAATATTGTGTACCCTAATAAAACTNCTGTGGCTTGTTCTGTCTCTCTGATCATTCAGAATTTACCTCAATACCTGGCCTGGTGTTTTCAATTAATAAGACCATTTAAGATTCTTCCTACATGAGATAGCTTTTTTAAGCCTATAAAATGAACAAATGAATAATAATTAAAAAAAAAAATACCAGTAGAAACTGGGCCTGGTGGTGCATGTCTGCAGTCCCAGGTGATAGAGAGGAGGAAAATGGGTTCCAGGCTAGCCTGGGCCACATGGTGAGACTCCTTAGGAAGGCAGAAAGGAAGGTAGAGAGAGAAACCAATGCTCAAAAGGATATGGGGAGACAGGCAATCTCATACTTTATTGTCAAAGAGTTAAGTTGATGAAACCTCTTAGGAGAGCAATCCTGCAGGATCTACCAAAACAGTGAACATGCACAAGCTTTGGCCAGCCTTGAAACAACCAAGACTGAACCAAAGCAGCCACTTGTATACAGGTTTCTTACTTGAGAGAAGTAGATCCCTCATTTGGGTACAAGTTTTCTAGTCCTAGACATATATAACTCCAGCTATGTAGTAGGTTACTTATTAACAAAATACTCCATTTAAAATCCATTTGATGGGGGGGACAGTGCCCGTACTCTGCTCCTCATAACTCTGAAGCAAGCACTCTAGCCCCCTCCAAAGCATTCCTAATTTGGAAAGTTTAAAGCCTGTGTGTGGTGACACAGGCTGAAATCCTAGCCCTCAAAAGGCTGTGGCAGGAGGGTTCTCAGTTCAGCCTGGGCTACACAAGGAGACACATGGAGGGGTGGGAGCAGAGGGAGGGACAAAGGGAGGGAGGGAGGCATTTACCTGGCACTTAGCCTCAGGATTTCCAGCAAGCAGGTTGCTGATGGTTTGGGAGCTGAACTTCACCCTTTGTTTTATTCATGTTGCAGGAGTATTTGTGTGTCTTTGGATGCTGAATTCTAAGGACTGTTTAACATTTGTTGGTAAGTTTTCAGTTCTCTTGTGATCTGTTTGTGCTGTAAGCTGCTGAGGTTCTGTTTGCTAATGTTTTATTTAAGGTTTATTATTTATCTTAATTTAATTTTATTTTATGTGTATGAATATAAGCATATATTTCTGTGTATCATGTGTGCGTGTGGTACCCAGGGAAGCCAGAAGAGTGCATTGGATCCTCTGGAACTGGAGTTACAGACAGTTGTGAGCTGCCATGTCCATTCTGGAAATCAAACCTGTGTCCTTTGCAAAAACAGCCACTCCTCTTACTCCCTGAAGTTGTCTCTCCAGCTCCTGTTTAAGATTTCTGACATAGAACCCATAAGTGAAATTATTACTTTTCTTTCTTTTCCTTTTTGTGAGTTATTTCAATTTTATGTCATTTTTATATTTTAAAAATGTTTTGAGATTGTAATCCAATTTCAACATTTCCCCCTTCCCTTTCCTCCCTCCAAACCCTCCCATCTATCCCTCCTCACTCTCCTTCAAATTCATGGACTCAGGCTGGAGAGGTGGCTCAGAGGTTAAGAGCACTGACTNTTCTTCCAGAGGTCCTGAGTTCAATTCCCAGCAACCACATGGTGGCTCACAACCATCTGTAATGAGATCTGGTGCCCTCTTCTGTATACATAATAAATAAATCTTTAAAAAAAATTCATGGACTCTTCTTTCATTAATTGTTATTGTATANACCCACACACACATATACACACCCACACATATACCTACATATATACTATTTGGTACTGGACAAACAGGTGATGTGTTCTTCTAACATATTTCTACTGTCTTAACAGGAAAANATCCAATCACTGAAATTTTTAAGTTGTAAATACTGAATTTTCTTGAGTATTTGTAGCTTTTCCAATTTATCTATGCTCTGCTGTACATTCTGACTATTGCTGCCCCATTCCCCTGGGACTGGAGANCCAACCGAGGCTCTGAGAAGATGCTTTGCCACTTAACTATAGTCTCATGCAGAGGCAACACTTATATCCCTTTTTTCAGGTTATTCTGTTATTTCAAGGGCTTTNGGGGCTAATGCTCCCATTTATAGGTCTACAAACTTATAAATCTCATGTGATTCACNTCTAATTTGGTTTATAATTTCCTTTATCTTTTTAAAAGTGTTTTTTTATGTGCGTGTGGTTCTGGGTATTGGATATAGGGCCATTAAACTACTTATCCAATCCTTTAAAACAAAACAAAAAACCCATTACTTATTTTGCTACATAGTCTTGATAAGTTACCTGAACTGAACTGAGCTCATGTTGTAGCCCAAGTAGGCCTTGAACTTGCCATCCTACTGGCATTAGGGGCCCGAACCACCTGGTCTCCCTGGGTTCTGGCTTGTTAAGCTCATCTGCNGTGGGTGTTACCTATTTTACTAAGCATCAGAATGAACAATTAAGTTTTATATTTGCCTATGACAGACCAAGGAGATTCAGGGCTTTGAAACTAGCTTTTATATTCTTAGCTTCAGGACTCTCNCTCTCTCTCCCTCCCTCCTTTCCCTNTCCTCANTTGCNCATGAGTAGTGTACTTCACACCCATGCAAGGCATAAGGTGTTTGATTTGTACGGAAACTGTCCTACTTGGGTTCCTATTGCTGTGATGAAACACCATGATCAGAAACAAGTTGGGGAGAAAGGGTTTTTTTTTTTTTACTTACACTTCCACATTGTAGTCCATCACTGGAGGAAATCAGAATAGGGACTCCAACAGGGCAGGAACACTGATGCTGCTGATGCAGAGGCCGTGGAGGGTTGCCGTTTACTGGCTTGCTCTCCATGGTTCACTCAGCCGGCTTTCTAATAGAACCCAGGACCACCAGCCCAGAGATAGCACCATACACAAAGGCTGGGCCATCCCCCATCAATTACTAATTAAGAAAATACCCTACAGGCTTGTCTACAGCCCCATTTTATGAAGGTATTTTCTCAATTGAGGTTCTCTCCTCTCAAATGACTTTAGCTTGTGTCAAGTTGTTGTAAATGATCCAGCACCTAGACAATCTTCTTGTTGGTTTGTCTTTGTTTTACTTTGAAACAAGGTCTTGCTGTGTATCCTCCCTATGTGATCCAGGATGGCTTTGAACTCATGATCGTCTATCTCAGTCTCTGGGGATATAGGTATATACCGCTGATTTTTTTGTCTGTATGTTTTTTAAAATTAGTNCAGGCCCCAGACAAACCATACACTTCCTTCCTATCCAATGCCAACGGAAGGATTTTTCCATCCTTGCATTACTTAAAGAGCCTCCCCAGCATTATAGCCTTGTGCAAACATCTTAAGTCTAAATTTCTGTCTTTCTAGAATTCAAGACTTGAATGGGCTCTAACCACATCACCCCCTTCCTAATGGGTATCCAAACCAGGCAAGGATTCTGGGAGGGATTTCCTTTCTTGAGATCTGAAGACTGAACACATAATTAGGGATGTGTGTGTGTGTGTGTGTGTGTGTGTGTGTGTGTGTGAGAGAGAGAGAGAGAGAGAGAGAGAGAGACAGAGAGAGAGACAGAGAGAGAGACAGAGAGAGAGACAGAGAGAGAGAGAGACTGGGTGGATGTGAGAGTGTGTATAAGTGTGTGTATAAGGAATTCAGTGTGGCACTTGCGTGAGTTATATGCTTGGGGACATGAGAAGAGGACCGCTCATGAAGGGCTTGTGTGCCAGGTTAGGATGATGGACCTAGCTAGTCCTGAAAATAGACAGGGGAGCATTAAAGGGAGCAATGGGTGCAATCACCAGGTTCAAAAGGCAAACAAATTTAACAAATGATCCTCATATTAATAAGTATATGCAGCTTGTTAGAAATTGCTGAAATAGATGTTGCAGGCAGACGACAATCCCAGAGTGCATTCGAGCACAAACCTTGACATTCCAAACATAACACTGAACTCAGCCGAAGGACAGCCTTCAGTGCAGGGCCCCCACCTCCCAGACTTCCCCCACCTGTTCTGCGNGTCCTGTCCATTGAACTTGGAGGCGTTTTGGAAATACGCAGCTCTTTTGATAATTCCCAAAGTTCCTCTCCCTTCCCTGGCCCCCAACTCTGCAGTAAGACTCCCCCACATCGGGAAAGGGTTCTGAGCAGCAGCCAGCCAAAGACTGAACATAAAAGTGCCCTGGGCCAAGAGCCAGAGGGTCTATTTTTAGAACATTTTCCTCATCGCCTGTTTATCCTGCAGACTCGGCCTATGCGTTCTAGGAGAGTGTAAAAGTCACCGGGCTGGATGGAGGAGGAAAGCAAGGTGCTCTAAGAACCAAACACCAGTAGTAAAGTCATAATCTCTAGACATTATTATTTCCTCAGCTTTCCCTGGGCGCTCCTGAAACGAATTAATAATTTATTCCAGGCCTTTCCAGCCACTCCCACACGTTGTGGGAATGTGCTGTTCACAAAGGAAAGGTTGTTGATAAACTATTAAACTTCCGTTTAAAGTACGCATGCTACTACAATAGCTCTGTACCAGCTCTCCTTGCACTAAGGACACTACGTCTAACTTGTCAACTGGGAAANANAGCGCCCCCTACAGCATTCGGTCATCTTCCTCCTTTGTGCCTGGTTACTCCGGCTGAGAGACAAAGCGTTCATTAACCATAAAATGTAATGAACTGTTTCAATCTAGTCAAACTGAAGGAGGGAAAGCGGACGGCCTTGTGTCTCGATTAATATTTTCCTCGAGGGACAAAAATAGGTGGCCCCAGGAATTCCACCGCTTGTAAAACGCGCCACAGAAATGCGGGTTGACTTACAGTGACTTAACCCTTTATATTCTGAGGCCTAAACCAGCTTTTAAGGGCGTCCTTCCTGGTAACTCTGTCTGCCCTCCCTANTCCTCTCCAGCGGCCAGATTTTTCTCGCTAGGTCGCTGTCCAATTCCCCTGTCCTCTCTGGAGCATCTGGGAGACCAAGAGGAGGGTCTCCGAGGCGGACCCAGAGTCCCACTACAGCAACCCGCACGGTCACCCTTAAGGACTTCCGACCGGCGCCAGTAGAGGCGGGTGTTTTGTTCTTATAAGGAGCAAAAAGTTTCCGTGACAACGCGGAAATGAGTAGCTCTGCAGCCCAGTAGCGCGAGGCGGGAGGAGTCCAGGAGGCGGGAGNCGCCACGGTTTAGTCGCCCGCATCCCTGGATCCCCGCAGCTTGCGCCCCGGGACACCGACGCGCGCGTGGAGTGAGGCCCACTCGGTACCCCTGCGGCTGCCGCGGCCCAACGTGAGTGCGGGGCTCNAAGGTGAGGCTTTGCTGCTCCCCAAGCTCAGAGTGTGTGGGATGAAGGGCGCGCAGGGGACTGGGGACTCCCGCAGAGTTGCGCGGTCGTGGCCAAGAGCGCGAGGTGCGACGAATGCGGGGACACTGGCTGGGACCGACCCCAGGAACTCCTTTAATGCACGCATACGAAGTGGGCATTGTCTCCCTCATCACTCTTCGTGGCTAATGCACTGGGGTCTCTCCGCCCAGGCGCCCCGGAGCCTCCGAGTGCCTCCAGCAGTCTGGGAAGCGGGCAGCTTCTGCTCCGGGCGCCGCAGGCTTCGGAGCCCCTAGCGGGGGCCACGTGTTTGCGCCTAGAGCCGGGACCGTCCACCTCTTAAACCTGGTTGGGTACCCGAGGCTCAGTCCTGAAAGAAAGGAATGGGGATGACGTTTTTTTTCTTCATAGCTTGTCTTGACGCAAGGAGGTTGCTTCAGGCCGGATGAAGCCCCTGCCACTTCCTCTTTCAGGTCTCCTAGTGGAGTGGACCCTGTGCTCTGCAAAACTTTCTCCTGGGCTCTAAAATAGTCTCTGCCTTTGATTCCCAGCCCTGTCCTCGAGGCCCACTCTGAGCCTCCCTCGTTCAGGCCGCCAGGTAAACAGACTTAGAAGCCCCTGGCCGATTCTCCATACAAAATGGGAAAATATCGACCGAACCAGGGAAGAACATCGTTTAGCCCACTGCCTAGTATGAGAATGGTCACCCTTCCAAAACAAAAGGGGGCCGGATACTCGCACCATATAAATCAATGTCGAGTGGCCTTCTGTTGTCTTTCGGATTTCTTCTCTTTACAAACCAGCTCTGCTTTGGAGAGGCTGCCGGCTAAAGCCAACACAACTGCCGTGGTCATTGGTCCAGATCAGTAACGAAAATGGTGGCAGAGGCCTCTGTCATCCGCTGTCAGTCACCTCCTGGTGTCTGCCTGACAGCCTGGTCTGCCTGAGTGGCCTTGTTATTTGCTGATTCTCTGTGAATCGCTGCTGGCCCAGGCCATACTGCCTTCAGACTTTCCACTTGTGGGTAACCATGTGGTGGTTATACCCCCTCTGGATGGATCCCTGGGAAAAATGGAAAAGCGTTTGCTCACACACTGCCCTCTCAGTGGGTAATGAGAGAGGCAGCAGTTTCAGGCTCTGGTTTAAAGGGGGCAAAGACCTGAACTTTTAACCCGATGCCATCAACCCAAANGCTGGTAGCTCTCCAGGCCATGAACGAATCATAAAGGGTGTGTGGGTGAACCTTTTAATCAGAGGGCAAGAAGGTGCGGCAGCTTCTGGGAGATAATTGCTCACTGTCTGGAAGAAACCTAGTTTTATAGTTTTCCCTTTTTGGACCCTCTGGGGTTAGTGTACAAAGGGATCTTGTTTGATAGAAGCATGCACTGTCTCCATGGAGACGGTGGTATGCACCTGGCATTCTGCAGCCTACAAGAATAAGGTTGGGCCAGTGGAATACACTAGCCGCTTCTTGGAGGCACACCATTGGCAAACCAGAACTACTCCAGAGGCAAAGGGCTAGGATTATGTGGACAATGGAGAAAGTACATCTGGTTAGGAAAAAGGAATACACCATATGTAACCCAGGGATGAGAAGCATGGGGGCAAGGCTATGGTCAGGTGTTCCAAGTATTGAAACCTTATAAAAGAAAATGGCTTGTTCAGTCTGGCCTCAGATTCCCTGGTTAGAACAGAGATGGGGTTCAGTAGAGCACAGCCACCAGATCTCAATAGANAATGTGCTGGCTGTCAGTGTAAGCAGAGGTTGTGAAGGGGGCGGGGCCTTCTGAGTGCATACCTCCAAGTGTCNGTGTTTGGAGGTGAGAGGTACCTCCAATAAGGATCTGAGGGTGCTGCAGCCTGGGAGGCTGTAGTAGAGACGTATACCAAGTCAGGGCCAGGTTTTCCAAAAATCAAAATGTGATTCATGCCTGATGTTGCTCCGTCTTGGATGCCGTCATCCAGTCTTAATGAAACTATGAGGATGTTGAGAGCTGATGGTAACCTCCAAGGCCTCCAGTACCAACCCGGTCCTTTGTGGGAATTAGAATACACTCCTCACTCTCAGCAAGATGATGCTGTATGGTGCCATTTAACACAAGGGCCTCATAGCTGAGCAGCTGAGAGTTGTCCTCACTCCCCTAGCCAGATTCTGTTGAGCAGGACACTAATTGGACAGTCATTCACAGTAGCCAATTATTAAGAGTTTAGCATGGGCTGGAGAGATGGCTCAATGGTTAAGAGCACTGGCTACTCTTTCAGAGGGCCTTGGTTCAATTCCATAGCACCCACATGATGGCTCACAACCATCTGGTAACTCCAGTTCCAGGGAACAGACACCCCTTTTGGGCATGCAAGTGGTACACAGATAAACATGCAAGCAAAAGACCCATATACATAAAAAAAAAATTTAAAAAAGATGGCCAACTCATTCAGCTGGGAGGAGAGGAAGGAAAGAGACAAGCCCAGCCTTGATGGTTGATGTGAGGCTTGGCCCAAGCATCAAATGACCTTTTTGATTACTGAGTGGTGTGAGGTGGCAGATCCAGTTTGCATCCTAAAGTGACAGGGATGAGTAAGTGTCACCTGGGTGTGGTGCTGAAGGAAAAAGTGACAGCCACATGCAAGGTGGAGTTTCTCAAGAAGTAGAAGGCGATGAGAGAGATGAAACATGCTGACTTGCTCTTCCAGACCTTTCATCCCCTCTGTGTCCCCTTCCTGCCTCCATCAAATCCTATTTATCTGCATGCGTCCTTCCCAAAACCTTGGAGGAAACTGTTTCTAACACTCCCTCTCTCNGCTCAATCTCAAAGATTGCTTAGCTCCTATACTACCTGTCTCAGCACTTAATTAATTGGGAAGAGCACTTTAAAGTGTAGGCCATCCATGGTGACTGGTGCCAACAGATTGCCTGTGTGCCTGGGTGGATCACATCTCAGGCCTTGGCTCCTTATAGCTATACCCACTAAGAAACCTATGTGTGTATTAGAAGATGCCTCCTGGTAGGATTTCTCTCTTTATGTTTTCATAACGCAGCTTTTCCCCTCATTTTATTTACTTATTTGCTTTGTGCTTTGCAAGTGTTAACCCTCAGTTATGTATATTTGCATAAGGTAAACATTTTACAATCTCAGGGTTTCAAGGACTGTGCACTCTGCTACCTGCAAATCAACAGGATAATTAGGTGACCTGGGTGAGTCAATAGAAGCCAAGCACAGAACAAAGAAACATGGTCCTTAGTTAGCACTAAGGTCCTGGGGAGTGGGAGCATACAGGTGGCCACTTGGAACCCCTGCTTAAGCCTGGAAGTGAGGCCTGCAAGGACAGTGTCTGCTTTGGCTGCCTCAAGCCACCTGCCCNGCCCGCTGGCCTCTCTCTCTGTTCTCTGTCTGAGGCCACTCTGGGTTCATGATTAGTGAGTTGTATCCCCAGGTGCTCACCATCAAGATGTGGCCTGCATGTGCTTTGGACNGGACAAGGCTGGGTTGAGTCCCAGGTCCACTGCTCTCTAATTGGGTGTTCTCAGTGGCTGGGCAGGTGCCTTGTCTATTCCACGTCTCAGTGTCATCTGAAAAATCAGGATAAGCCATCTCAGGGATGAGCTAGATAAAAACCACTTAGCACAGTGCCTGGCCCAGGCCACAGTGTGGCTAGTCTAAGCTTTCTCCCAGTTCCCATCAGGCTAATGCTTTGTCCACTGAGGTCTGGATGAAAAAACAAGGCCATGGAGATCCAGACTGTCCCATCAGGACAGAAAGAGAGCTTCCTTGTCTCCCCAAGCTGAGGATAAAGCTGACCTTCTGGCCTAAGGGAAAGCCAGTTTCAAGCTTGGCCTGCAACAGGTGCCCAGACAGGAGAGCAGGGTAGGGAAGGCTCTAGATAA
>LZPO01068676.1:290842-300923 GCA_001675575.1 Neotoma lepida
CCTGGGAGGGCTTTTGTTTTCCTTTGTGTTTACTCCTTGGTTCTGCTCAAGCCTTCTCTTTCTTGACTCCAGCCGCGGGCACTGCTCTGCTGTGGGATCCTGCGTGCACCCTGCAGCCTGCTGTGCCTGCTCTACCAAGGAAGGAGCGCTGGAAGGCAGTGTGTGTTCAAAACTCAAAGTGGAGAAACAGAAAGGATGCAAGTGGGAGCCCTGGCATGCCGTGTGTGTGTGTGTGTGTGTGTGTGTGTGTGTGTGTGTGTGTGTGTGTGTGTGTATGTAGGATTCTACTCTGAGGAGTGCTTGCCTGAGCCAACCCAATACAAGTCTGGGAAGTGATTAACAGGCCATTCCTGTGAGTCACAGTGCCTGTTTCAGCTTTAGAAATCTGTGTGGGAACCCTGGGGGTCTAGAGAGGCCCCTCTGGCCAGTGCACACTCTAGGAAACTCATGGAGAGAGCAGCCAGTGGGAGACGGCTAGTCAGAGTCTATGGAGGCTTTCTTCAGAATGTGGTGTGNCCAGTGTAAGCTGAGTCGTNGGCACTGTGAGCAGGTATATGGCAGGGACTCTAGGGAATGTGAATGCAGAGAAGACACCCCTCCCCTGGCCCTGGAGAAGCCTGACACTTAAGAAATGCAACTAACTGCTGAGGCTAATTGCTCTGCACNGAAGGCATGGGTCTGTTGCTTTAACAGTTGAATGGCCTCAATCAGACTGTTCAACTTTGGTGCCTTGGGCTCCTCCCTGTGAGGTGAGGTTGATGGCACTCTTCCCAAGGGCAGCATCATGGGATAAAACACTAAGGACAGAGGCCCAAGGAACTAGCACTTGGGTGTGCCTATTACTTGTCAGGAGCACCTACGAAGGCACAGACACTTGCCTACATTCAGAGCCTTAGTATATATAACTCCCTCCCCTCGTTCTTTCTTTTCAAATAAGAGGGAACTAGCCCCAGNTGGAGGAACCTGGGAGGCTCCTTGAAATGCTTTGGGGAGGAGAAGAAGAAAATTGGGTAGAATTTTAGCTTACAGAAATGGGGGCACAGAGTAGGGAAGGGTGGAAATGTGCAGGAAGTATTTAGAGGACTGTGGATGATCTGAGGAGGCTGGGCAAGGCAAAGAGTGAAGAGCAGGGCCCCCGAGTCTGGCTGTGGCCAGGCTCTGAACATTAGACCTAAAGCTTTGATCTTGTTGCATGGGAAGAGGAGTATACTGAAGTGGGGGAGAGCTTCAGGAGAAGCAGGCAGTAGGAAAACAGAGTACCAGGACCTCACCCCAAAAGTCTATGCTGTCTGACACATCATTGGTACGTCATTGGTCAGAGCNGAGCNGAGCAGAGAGGCTGGGGAGATGTTTGCTGAGAGAGAGAGGAGGCTGCTTCCTTGTTGAGACTGCACCAGTCTCCTGAGGCTGTTGTAACGGTATCCTCGGGACCACACTCCTGCGTGTTCTAGAAGGATCAACCCTTCCTTCTTTCTTCCAGCTCAGGTGTCCCTTGACTGACACAGCATCTCCCATCTAGATCTAGAGGTTTAGTCTCCCATTGCCTTTTCCTCTGCCCCATCCTTTCTACCTCTCAGAAGGACTTGGGGCCCACTTGGATGCAGGATTTTATCCCAAGCTCCTTCATCTAAACACATCCACAAAGTCCCTTCCTCCAAATAAGGTCGCTTCAGGGTCTGGANNTGAGTCTAGAGCCACATCTTCTGCCATTCGGTCCACACAGCCACTGGGTTCCAGATGCCTAAAGAATAAATGAGGGGAAGGGGTGTGGCCAGGGCTCAGTGCTGCAGTCCTTCCTCCTGACCCTACCCCATCTTCTGCCTGTCTATTCCCAAGACATCACAATATCTGTGATGCCCTGTGGCCAGGTCCTCTGCNGCTGGGGAGTCAGGCAGAGGTCTAGACAGAGGGACACCTTGTCCTTCCTGGGAGATGGATGCTTCNCCTTCCGTGGTAAANGGGGGACACACCAACTGGTGAAAATGCAGGACAGGAAGGATGTAACCCTCCCACCAGGCCCAGAGTCCAGGCCCCTGTCCTTCCTGTCCCTTGACTGCCCAGGCCACTCTCATGACCCGGTCCAGACAAGAGAATTGGCGTTCTGGTGACTTCCTTGAAACCCCTTCCTCTTCCAAGAATGCTTTTGGCAATATGACCTGGTACCTCCTTTGGGTTCAGCCAGCATCTCCATGTGGACAACACAGCTTGCCTCATCAAAGGTGCTCAGTCTGGCTGGTTCTCCTCTGACTTAGGTAGAGGGGTTTCTCTGGTCTTTGAGACCTTTAGCACAGTTTCCTCGGCAGTGTGTACTCTTTAGAAGCTACAAGAAAGAGAGCAAATGTTTCTGGCATCTACGTAAAGCCCAGGCCTGGCACAAAGTCACCCCTCAAATGCTNGCATGGTGATTCTTTCCAGGGTGGGTGCTTGGCTGACTAGGACACACTGGAATAGTCAGGACTGGGTAGGGNGCNGGGGTTAGATCTAGGCTAGGGAATTAATTAGTAGTTATGCCAAGTAGTTGCTGAGGGGNTTGGAGGCAGGAGCCTAGAGAAATGTGTCCCAGGGAAGTGAGACAGACAGTAGCAGAGAAGAGGCCCAGCGCTGGCATTGAGGGTCTGCAGACAGAGTGCACAGGCCCTGGTAAACCTCTGAAATAGCTGATTGGACTCAAGTGGCTTTAATAGAATTTTTTGAACTANTAACCAGTCCTTTAAAATGAAGGATTCTGATAAAAATCCAAATTATTGGTTTCTTTTAGGGAGAAAAAAAAGGTCTTGCCATTCCGGGTTCACAGAATATGCACTGGTGGCCATTGCCTGCAGGCAAAGCATGTGTCATCCAAATGACCAATGCCCCCGCTGCTCAGCCTTCCACAGCAGCTGGCTAATTTTTCACCGGTGACCTGACCTATCTCCCACTTCTCCCCAACAACCNTGGCTCCGCCACCACTGTTGTGGAGAGAAGAGAAAGAACTGAGTGGGGGAGGTAGACNGTAGCTGAGGCCAGGGCTACAAGCATCCTGGGTAAAGGAGGTGGGTAGGGGCGGGCCACACCCTTTCTGCCTACTTACTCAATTATTCCTGTTGGTCTTCTTCCTTCCTCTTTCTTTACTTCCTTTCTTTGTCTCCCTCTCCCTCTCCTACGGGGACCAGAGGCCTGCCATGGCCCAGCCCCCAACAGTGATGTCCTCCCTGTCCCCATACAGGTACAGGTGAAGAGTGGTCCAGCCAGAGATGTGCCTTGTGTCTCCCCTGGTCCTTGCTTGGACAAGGGGCCAGTTCCATCAGGCCCTTTCTCCTCCCTGATGTTCTAAAAGGGTAGTGGGTGCTGTCATAACAGGCAATGCACACTGAGTGGAAGTAACCGAGCTCTGGTCTCTGGTGCTGGGTCCTGAGTTAGCCAACAATGGAGTCGGTAGAGACAGGTGACTGCCGTATCTATATCTTCCCTGGGCATCTCCCAGCACATGCTAAGTTAGTTCCCACTGACAAGTTTGGGGCTGTGTTGCATCTAGCCCATGCAGGGTGCCTTGGAAGCTGCAGAAGGACACTTGGTTTCCTATGCTAGACCTGTGGGTGAGAAAGCAGAATGAGTGAGTAAAGATGACATAGCAAAGGGCAGGGCAGTGGTCCAAGCTTGCAGCAGTACTCAGAATGGGGAGGGCCACTTGCTCCCACTCTCACACTAGGGGCTCCACTCCACTAGAGAAAGTGTGAGACTGGAGATGGGATGTAGTGCTGGACTATAGGAGGGAGTCTCCATGGGGCTCAGGCTGCCCAGGCTTGGCTTCCAAACTCCCAAACCAAGACAAAGACCAAAAAGAACTCTGCAGTCAACTGAGCCTTCATGATGTGGCCCTGATTCTCCAGGGCTTAAGAAGCCTGAGAGACAGTCACCCTGATGATGTGGTCAATTGCCACTCACATGGGTGGCCAAGGAGGCACCCTTAGGCAGCAGGAGGTCATGGACCCACTCACTTGTTCCCCTTCGCCTCCTGAGGAATGGAGACAGAGTAGAGGGAAAGGACCAGGCTCAGCTGCAGTGATGCTCACTGACAGTCCTACTGCAGATCATCCAGATAATGCAGCTTCCAAGCTGATGTTCTGGATGTTAAAGGACACGCACATGCAGAGTGCTAAGCACTGTGTCTGGTACCGATAGATAGAATGTTCAAAGGGCCTAGTATTGTGCCTGGCAGGGAATAGCACATTGCAGGGTGCTTAACGTCGTGCCCAATGCAAAGGAGCTCAATAATGAAAACATCTTTTGCTATGCTTCTGCCCAGAAATTCCTACCAGGTGTCACCTGGCAGGGCCCAAGGAGGATGCTCATCCTGCCTCAGCCCCCTCTACATCACCCTCCAGGTCCAACCTAGCTCCTCTTTAGGCCTCAGTTTGCAAGTCCATAAAACGGGGCTTAGATTAGTACAATTCTAAATTCTGACTTTCTCAGTATTGGCTTTATTTCCCCAACATAACTGGATCTCATTAGCTAGAANTGGAAACCCCAAACAGAAGGCCAGGCACACAGTAGGGTGCAGCACAAACAGGATAGTCTGGGTCTTCCTGACTCCTTTCTTGAAGGGGCCAGAACTTAGACAGTGGNACCTCTTGATTTCTGCTCCACAATTTTTATGTTATATTACAAGTATGACTATCAATGAATTAATTTGGATTTTTGTACACCTCCTGTAATTCCAGCTCCAAGTAACTGATGACCTCTTCTGACACTCATGGGAACTATGCACACACACACACACACACACACACACACACACACACACACACGTCTGCCATCATCCACCTCCTTTATTCCATTTCAGTAAGGAAGCCGTCAGATGTTCCTCTTGACTCTGCCTCTCCCGGGCTGCTATTGTAATTAATTAGCAGAGCTAATTACATCTGACAGGCTGGGCCAGGCAGGAGCCCTTGGCAAGCTCCAGAGTCCAGCTGTGACACTGCAGGAGCCCCACTTTCCTTCTCCCCAGAAGGTACCCGACATAGGAACCTGGCTTTAGAATGGGTGGTCCTCAGACTTGAGGGGGGCGGCAAGAACCACCAGGAGAGTATACTAAAACACTGGTGCCAGGCACTACCCTGGCATTTCTGATCAGCAGACAGAAGGTGGCACTGAAAATGCATCTATCAAGCAAGTTCCCAGGTGCTGCTGCTGCTGGGAGCCTTGGAGACCCATAGTCCCAGAGGGAGGTACCAAGTCATTGGGAAATGGTCTGAGGCACTTCAGTGGCTAAGATTAGTGTCATCCATCCAACCCTGGTTGGCAGTAGGCTGGTGGTGGGGCAGAAGGAGAAGGGCACAGGCTTGTTGCAGAATTCTCTGGAAAGAGTGAAGGAAGTGAACANGGAGTCAGGGACCTGACACCCCCACCAATGGATGGGGCCAGAGGGCCTTCAAAGGACAGGATTAAAGCTCTATGTGTTTTCATGTGCCCCAGTGAGNTGTTTNTGTCTGTCTGACTCTCCATATAGACTGTAAAGCTTTTCTGTCAGGGATGGCGCTGCACTCATCACTGAGGATCCTGAAGCATCCAACTCTCTCCTTGCACTCGGTGCTTTGCCACAGGAGCTCTGTAGGAAAGCCTGAGCTTTGCAGGCAGAGGCAGGCAGAGCAGCTGGAAATCTAGCTGGCTCTGGCCTCTGTAGCCACATGTCTAGGAAGCCCTTTGAGCTTTGATTAACCCATCTGTGAAACTGGGATCATAGCCACCTCTTAGAAGGCCACAATGGTCACTGTGACAGCGCCAAGCACATCCTAGTGAGGGCTTGTCAGACAGAAGCTACAGCCAATAAACTGTTAGTGGCATTTGTCCACCAAAGCCATTGTGAAGAATGCTCTGGGGGTACAGGAATAAGGGACCCCAGTAAGTAGCCACCTCGAGTTTCTCCTCTAGGGTCTTGGGCTTCTGATCAGCCCTACAGGAAGAGCCTGGTAGAGTACCTGTCCTGGCCACCACATTTACCCAGACACCCAGTGGTCACCCACCATCTCTCCCCAGCCTCTGTACCCCAAGATCTGGCTCTTTGCCAGGCTAAGTTTAGCTCTATGAGCCACCCTCCGTGTGGGTGAAGCTGGGGTGGAGAGGAATTCAGCAGGCTTCCTGTCTGCTTCCTGACAAGCAGGCAAAAGCCCGCCAAATGACCCAGGTTTATTCCCAAAGCTAAGGCTGCCAACAGATGTCACAAACCACAGGTGTGGGACAGCCAGCCACAAAGCTGAGAGCTTTGGGACCAGCAGAAACAGATGTCCTTGGAATGGGGGAAAGGTACCCTTTGGGGAAGGGTGTGTGCGCATGTGAGTGTGTGTGCACATACATGTCTTCCTGGTTTACAAGAGCCTTACATCAGAACACAAAATCCTCCCTGCTCCTGCCCAGGGCCTTCAGGGCACTGGTCCCTGTTAACTGGCTTGGTAAGCAGAAGAGCAGAGGCTTCAATCCCAGCTCTGGGTGGTAGGCACAGAGTGGCTACAAGCCGTTCAGTATCTTGGCCTGGCCCTGCTACCCCATCCTTGGGGCCCTGCTTAGAGCCTCTCCAGAGGTTAGCAAGGGACGAAATGACAACTGGGTTAAGATCCCTGGGCAGGAGGTGATGGTTGAGTGAGGTGAGTCAGGAGGACCTCCCCACTTGCAGGAAGCTCCAGGCTCTGAAGGATCCCCCCATTTGCTGAGGGGCAGGGTGGAAGGTGCACTGTGCCAAGGAACAGCAGTAATAGTGGAGTGTTTTCTGCTTCCAAAGCACTTTCCAGCGTGCATTCCTCCACACCCTGAGATTTGGGCAGGGCTGGTGTGCTTGGCTGGTGAGAAAACAGGCCTGTGGAGGCCCAGGGGGGAGAAGTTGCCACGTGTGGGGTGCCTGCTCTGTGCCAGGCACTGTACTGAGCACCCATATGCACCTTTGTAAAGGAGGGGTCATTCTGACCTCCTCCTGGATGAGGATGGGAGCCCTAGAGGAGATGAGTGGTCCACCTGAGAACACACCGCCAAGGGCAGAGCCAAAGTTCAAGGCCAGGTCTGCTGGGCATCTCTAAAGCAGGATGCCTTGTTTGTTGTGCTGGTTGCCTGTGCTTTTGACAAGGCTTGTCTGTAACCCCCATGGGTGCTGCCTGTGTCCTTCCAGAGCCCCCTTGCAGGCAGGGGCATCTGTGTATTCCTACCCAATCACAGCTACTCTTTGATAAGATCACTCACTCAGTGGCAAGGATTTCACTAAGGCTCTGGGGTGTAAGAAGAACTTCTAACCAGTCTTATTAATAAACACGCGGAACAAGAAATAAGGGTGAAAATCTGACAGAGATCAGAGGAATTAGGAGCAAGCCACCACTCACCAACGCTGCCTCTACTTCCCAGGATTGAAGCAGAGGAAAGAACGAGCCTTCCGGTCTAACCTGGCTTTTTATACCTGTCCATCTGCTAACTAATTTCCCATCCTCCCAAGCTACATCACTTCCTGTCTTGTCTGCATGGATCTTCAGAACTCTAAGGTTGATACTGGGATTAAAGGCGTGTGCCACCACNTCCTACTGCTAGTTCCCCATGTGACCTTGGAGTCACAGAGAACCAAATGGATTAAGGGCGTGTGCTAACTTGCATGGCTATTGTTTTTCTATTAGTGGCTGGCAGCCCCATTTTTCCTCTGACCCTCAGATAAATTTTATTAGGGAAGACAAATAAAATATCACCACACTGGGGGGCATTGCCTTAGTCAGGAAAGCCGAGTAACTGGTCCAGGGTACCTATGCTTTTGCTAACTTAGTCTGTCTTCCTCCAAGTGCTCTTAACTCCTTGGTTTTGAGTTCTGAACAAGGGGGCTCCTAGAGTCGGGCATCCTTCAGCAGGCATGAGACCTTGCTCTGGTGACATAACTGAAGCTATTGTATGAAAAGAAAGAGAACTTTCCAGTCTGGGGCTGAGTGTTGGCCACACTCCCCCATTGGTGGCATGTTCTCCCTCCTCAGTTGATATGGAAACTGACTCCCTCCCATGGAGTTGCCATGGGTACAGCTGTGCCCAAAGGCTGCTGCCTGTGTTACAGGGGCCTTGAAAGACCTTGGAACCTCCTGTGGTCACCTAGCTAGCTGGCTGCTATCTGATGTTATACTGCTGGTACTCCATTTAAAGCTCATCAACCAGCCTCACAGTTCTGCCTTGAGTCACCCTGGTGGATCATCCATTGCTGTTTCTGTGGTGGAAAGAAACCATGGCCGCTCAGTTTCTGCAGTTATCCAGCGTGCTTTTCCCCCAGCTGGGGAGTGGGAGGCTGGCTGGCTGCCCCTGGACTTTTCCCCCTCCTGCCTCTTCCAGTCTGACCTGCTGTACTTTCTCTGGTCCCTGGCTTCCTGATCTGTAAAAACCTGTGAGCTCTTAAGAGCGCAGCCTGAACTTGTCTCCTCTTGGAATTCCCTGGGGCTAACCTCCACTCCCCAGCCGCTCTGGATCTTGCTGACTCGTGCGACTGTGTATGGGGTGGAGCGGTCTGAGTCACATTTGAACAGCAGCCTCCCCTGGCCCGCAGCCAACACAGGCTGTGAGTGTACATCTTCCCCTTGCTGGGGAATCCTCACCTGTTGATGAACCCCCTTCCCCAGGTACCATGAGAGCAAGAATTTCCTCATGCAAATTCAAGGTCAGGGAACTCAAGCCAAAGGGCCTAGAAATTCCTGTCAGCCAGTGTTGGCTTGCCACTGGAGGGCTCTTCTCTTTGTTATCCATCAATAATCTCCAAATCTTTGCTCTTTTTGCTGAGGTCACTGGAAGGAAAGGGACAGGACAGGTATGGAAAGGGTAGATGGTTAGTTCCCAAGGCTCCTGCTGGGAGAGGAGAGGGTACAATGTAAGGTTAATGCAGAGGTGCCCCTTATCCTAGACACACACACACACACACACACACACACACACACACAGACCTAAGGTCTTTCCCTCCACTCACCATGCATTATGGCTACAGCTTCTGCAATTTGAGGTGCAACAACAAAACTCACAAGAATTTCTTTTCCTTTGTCACAATTTCAGACAGGAGACCTTGGAATATGATTTTCTTTCTTTCCTTGAGAATGCCTGTTTTTTTGCATAAAAAGAAGCCCTTTTCTGCTTCTTATTCTAATATCCAGACCACCGGTATAAAGTTAAATAAGGGTCACATGACATAAGCACTGTGATATCATGGCAGCCCCTCTGATGGCCAAGGTGGCTTACTAGTTACTAATGAGTGGGTAGTGTACACTGGGGGGATATGTTGGACAGATGTATGACTCATATTCCAGGCAAGAAAGAGCAGAGCAGCATAATTTCAACACATTGCTCAGAATGTAACTTAAAAGTTACAGTTGACTCTAAGCGACTGATTTTTTTAAAAAATGGGAATGGGTGTTTTGTCTGCATGTATGTCCCTATCACAAGCATGCAGTGCTCAAGGAGACCAGAAGAGAGCATCAGATCCCCCTGAAACAAGAGTTACAGACAGCTGAGAGCTACCATGTGAGTGCTAGGAATCAAACACCGGTCCTTGAAAAAGGTAACCTGTTGTAGTACTTTATCGTCAGGACTGCCAGCCTGCAAATAATGACACAGAGACTTATTATTAATTACATATTAATTATAAAAGATCAGCCTTAGCTTAGGTTTGTTCCTAACGAGTTCTTATAACCTAAATTAGCCCATATTTTTTACTCTGTGTTCTCCCATGAGGCTCATCATCTCCTCTCCATACCACCCACGCCGCTTCCTCCACATCTGGCTGGCAACTCCACCTTTCCTCTTCCCAGAGTTCTCTCTCTGCCCAGAAGTCCTGCCTGTCCTGCCTGGCTATTGGCCGTTCAGCTTTTTATTACACCAATCACAGCAATACATCTTCACACCGTGTACAAATATCCCACAACAGTAGCCAGTGCTCTTAACCATGGAGCCATCTCCCCAACCCCAACCCCATCTGGACGGTTTGAAAACACAGAATCTGAGTGAGGTCAGGAGTGGGGCTGGGATTCTGCATTTAGTTTTCTGCTGGTTTGTTTTGTTTTTAATTTATTTCTCTCTCTCTCTCTCTCTCTCTCTCTCTCTCTCTCTCTCT
>LZPO01068676.1:301203-311899 GCA_001675575.1 Neotoma lepida
AGCTAACCTTGAATCTCATGGCAATCCTCCTGACTCTATCTCCTAAGCATGTCTCCATACCCGGTTTCTAGCAAGATTTCAGGTGATACTTCACTAGTGCTCTGCTCATCATAATTTCCATTGCAAATATTGCAAAAGGTTAGCCTTTTTCCCAAAAATTATTTAAGGCCTAAAAATCCATTTATCCTAGAGAAGTTGTTCAGAGATCAGATTCAGAGTTCAAATGCTTTGATAAGAGAAATCAAGTAGAATCAATTTCAGGACCCTGTGGGGATACAATTACCTTCTTCTTTAAACCAAGAAACCTAGGCTCAGAAAGGTGAGTTAACATACCGAGCATCACACAGTTATTCTGTGACAGGGCTAGCTTTGGAACTTCCCATTCTTAACCACCAGGTGTTCGTGTATTGCAGGAAGACACATTCACTAAACAAAATTTAGTGGAAGTAGAAGGCAGTGTTTGAGGCCTAGGTGTTTGATGGTTGAAGAACAGCTCATGTAGCTTAAAGTGAAAGGACTTCTGTATTGACTCAGCTGGACTGCAGAAACCAGAAGTAACGGCTTCATACACTCCTGGGTACAGGGGATGTGCTTTACTCCATGTNGGCGGCAGCTTCCCCTTGCTGGTGGCTGAAGAGCAGCCCACACTCTAGAAGTAATCCTGTTATCAGACAATCCTAGCAACAAGGAAAGCCTTTCTTCCCATTGGCTCAGATTATTCATATACTCATCACGGAACCAATCACTGTGGGTGTAGCTGTGGCTGTCTGGAATAGTCTTATTGTCTTGGGTCTGGCATCTGTGTTCACCTCTGGATTGGAGTTATGGGTTTATAGCTACCCTAACCAAAAGACCATGAAGAGAGAAGATCAGGGTCAAGAATGTCCCGGCTCCATCAAGAGAAATAAATGTTCTGCAGACAGAAGGAAATGTCTATGACGTGTTAAGCCTAAGGCTNAGCTGGAGCATGGGAGATGGTTACAGAAGANNGCTGGGGGTNAAGTGTGAGGACCATCACTAGTGTGGGGACTATCACTGGCACAAGGGTCCAGGGAGAAGNGTCCTCGAAAGAAACATAGGTGTGACCAGCAATGTCTTTCTCTGTTCCTAGGGACACTACAGCCATGGCCCTGGGGCTTTTCCGGGTATGTCTGGTGGTGGTGACAGCCATCATCAACCACCCACTGCTNTTTCCACGGGAGAACGCCACAGTTCCCGAGAATGAGGAGGAGATCATTCGCAAGATGCAGGAACACCAGGAGAAGCTGCAGCTGGAGCAGCTGCGCCTGGAGGAAGAGGTCTCACGGCTGGCAGCTGAGAAGGAAGCCCTGCAGCAGGCAGAAGAGGAGGGCCGGCAGCAGGCAGAGGCCCACACTGCCTGGGACCTTTGGAGCACTCTCTGCATGATCCTTTTCCTGGTCATCGAGATATGGCGGCAGGACCACCAGGACGGGCCCTTTCCAGACTGCCCGGGTGGAGATGAGGATGAGCTGTCTGGACTGGGGGGCAGCCCACTGCGGGGCCTTCCCCTGCCCAATAAGGCCACTCTGGGCCACTTCTATGAGCACTGTATCCGGAGTGCCACAGGTGATGCCACCCGTACCCGGGAGTTTGTGGAAGGTTTTGTGGATGACCTGCTAGAAGCTCTGAGGAGTGGCTGCAACCGAGACACTGACATGGAGATGGAGGACTTCATTGGCGTGGACAGCATGTATGAAAACTGGCAAGTGGAGAGGCCACTGCTGTGTCACCTGTTTGTACCCTTCGTACCCCCAGAGCCCTACAGCTTCCACCCAGAGCTCTGGTGCTCCAGTCTTTCGATGGCCCTGGGTCATCAGGGCTACGGTCAGATCAAGGTGACTCTGGCTGATGGGGACCCTTTAGGCTGTATCTGCGGCAAGACTAAGCTTGGGGAAGATATGCTGTGTCTCCTCCATGGCAAGAATAGTGGGGCACAGCCCAGTGGTGGTGGAAGTAATGACATGGAGGATTTGCTATGCTCCAGAGAGTCCTCCTATCTAGATGCCATGCAGGTCATGAAGTGGTTCCAGGTGGCTCTCACCAGAGCCTGGCACCGCATCACCCACAAATATGAATTTGACCTTGCCTTTGGCCAGCTAGACACCCCAGGGTCTCTCAAAATCAAGTTCCGCTCAGGGAAGTTCATGCCCTTCGTCCTGACTCCTGTGATCCAGTGTAACAACTCAGACCTATTCTTGGTCCCACAACTTCCCAAGGAGTCCTGCAGGGGAACTCCAGCCTCCAGCACTGACTGGCTTCTGTCCTTTGCTGTCTACGAGCAACAGTTCCTCCGGATGACAACAAAGACTTTGCCAGAGGGTGCTTGCCACCTCAGCTGTTTGCAGATCGCCTCCTTCTTGCTCTCCAAGCAGAGCCGCCTGACAGGCCCCACTGGGCTGAGCGACTACCACCTAAAGACTGCCCTGCTGCACCTGCTGTCCAGGCGGGGGGCTGCTGACTGGAAGGCCAACCAGCTGGATATGCGCCTGCAGGAGCTCTTCTGCTTCCTGGAGAGGAGCCTACTGGAGAAGAAGCTCCATCACTTCTTTGTGGGCAACCGCAAGGTGCCTGAGGCTATAAGACTCCCAGAGGTCGTACGGAGAGCTGAACCAATAAACCTCTTCCGGCCCTTCGTTCTGCAGCGGACTCTTTACCGTAGCACAGTGGACTCCTTCTATGAAATGCTTAAGAATGCCCCAACGCTTGTAAGTGAATATTCCTTCCATGTCCCTTCAGACCATGCCAGCCTACCACCAAAACCTGTCGCCTTATAGAGCCTGAGATTCAAGAGCCCAGGGAGAGCATCCCAATTGTCTACCTTAGGGGGGTTCTGTAACCCCATGCAGGAAACACAGTAGGCCTGGAGGGGAGAGCTGAGGTTCAGCTTGCTGGGAAGCCAGGTCCTGCAGAGGGAAGGAAACAGAATTGCAACTGGACCCTAGTTTGCCTTTCTGCCACAGGGGCTTGTTGGCAAAACCGTTGTTTGGGCGAGCACCAATCTTTTGTAGCTTAGTTTGAGATCACTATGAATGACCAAGACAGTGATGGAACAATCTCTGGGTACTGAGTTGGAGAGAATGCAAGCACTGATCTGAATGTAATCCTTTTTGTATCAGTCCATTCTGTGCTTCGTATCAATAGAGAATCAACTAGGATTTTGCAGGGGATCGGATCTACTAGGATGTTGCCAGGGATAGGATTAAGACTCAACACTCTATTCCAGGAGCTCTTGGCCCCAGCTGTTTGCAGCTGACTCATGAATGGGGACAGATGTGGGAACTCACAGCCTTTGAACCACGTCATGCACAATAATAGAGGTCCCACGGTGGCCACCATTTGTTAATACTACTTGGTGAAAAGACCCTGGGAGAGGTCCAGGAACCCGGGAGCTAATTTCTCCATTACACGGAAATGGGTACTTGGTGGTAGAGAGTCTAAAGTTGGCCAGTTTTTCAGCCACACACCTTACTCAGGTGCACACCCTCTCCCTGTCAATTTATCCTTGTACCAGGGCCTGACCACCATGGGTGCCATTTACCACGCTGGGTGCTGGCTCAGAAGCCAGTCCCATCTCCATAGCTGATCTTACCAGCCAACAGTGTGGTAGAGGGGCACAGATGCTTGTGTCTGGCTTGCACTTTGGCTCACTTTGGAGAAAGTTACAGGACCCTGGGGCAAGGATTATGATAGCCCTAACCTGTCCTCAGGGTCCTGGTTATAGGGAAGGGTTGGTTTATAAGCCAGAGGTGCTATGAAAACCCAGCTCTGGTCCACAGACCCAAAGCATCTCCCAGTTCCTAACTCCAAGAGGGTTTCACCCCCTGTACATAGCCAATCTTTTCCACACAAGCCTTGCTGACCTCATGGATGACCCAGACTAAAAGAACATGATGGAAGCTGGGCCACTGGGGATCTATGTGGGTACTTCAGGCACAGCTTGGGAACTCAAAGGAGTGTTGTGGGCCCCAGGCAAGCACCAGAACCTGAGGCTGGAGCTGGGCTCCTGTCCAGGCCTGTTTCAGAGGATCCAACAGCCTCTTCTCCACTTGAACTTGACTAACTGACTGAGATTCTTCTCCACATCTCCTTAGTAACTTTTACAGTGGACCAAAGAAGAAACACAAATGAAGAACAAGGGGGCACCCACTAACCCTCCAGAAATTACGACCACAAGCTTGTGCCTTGTCCCTGTTCATTTGTATCCCATTGTACATCCAAGAGAACCCAGTAACCAAGAACCGGCCTCCCGATGCCAAGACCAAGCCTTAACCTCCTTTAGCTTCCCTTTCACTTCCGGGAGAAGGGTCACAGGATGAACACCTTTGGCTTCTTGTTTGCTGGGGCTCTTGGCAGGAACAGGAGCCTGTTGTGTACCAGGGCTGCTTCTGAAGCAGCAGGCTCTTGGAGTTTCATGCTGCCTTATTTATAATAAAGGAAGAATTAACTTCTTCTAAGGAGTGGAGTTTGTTTTTACTTCAGGAGCTCTTTTAAAGCAGAGTTGGAGATGAGGGTAGATTTCCTATTGCGAGCAAAGCTTTCACACACACACCATTTTATTCTTACACCCTTGGGAAAAATCTTAAAATAACAAAATGGAATACTTCTGCCTTTGAGGCAGCTTGTGCACCTCCTGCAGGGTTCCCTAAAGTGCCTTTGAAAGCCAGCTGCGGGGCAGAGTCCAGCACAAGGCCTTCCTTCATAAAGCCAGTCTGTGTAAAGACGGGGAGGCCCTGGAGGAAATGAGCTTTTGCTGTTTGAAGAGTCCGTCTTGAAGCTGGAGCTCCAGTCCTCTGAGCACATGGGACCTTTCCACAAAAGACAATTCCCTCTCCCCAGCCCTTTGCACCAAAGACTTACTCTTCCCTTCCCAAAAGGCGGGACCCACCAGTGTCCACCCACTTGCTCTGCTGAAGGCCCCAGGACTATGTTTGCTACACCTGTTGGCAAGGGTGAGCAGGTTAGGACCATGAGGTTGGTTATGTTAGGGGAGAGCCCAATGTCCTCGAGAGCCCCAGGCCAGGGTCTGAGGAGATGGCTCAGTCAGTAAAGTGCTTGCCATACAAATACAGGGACCTAAAGTTAATCACCAGAACCCACATGAATATCTGATGCGGCAGTGGGTGTTTGTAATTGCAGACAGGTGAATCCTCAGACAGGGCTTCCTGGCCAGCCAACCTAGCCTCACTGTCCAATAAGATACCCCATCTCAAAAAAACAAGATAGACCATTCCCAAGGAAAGACATGGATGCCCTATGGCCTACACAGCCACAGCCTTCTCTACTGAGGAGCTTTCATTACTACCATGAGATGCCCAAAGCAAACTACTTAGGAAGAAAAGAGGTTTATATAGCTCACTGTTTAGAAGGCTCTAGAGTCAAGATCAGACCTGGGGGAGGCTGATCGCTTGGCTGGGGACGCATGGTCAGTGTGGTGCCAGCTATACCACAATTTTCCCTGAACACACCTGCAGTCCCACAATTGACCAGAGTGTCAGTGACTGCAGGGGGCCTGATTTCTGGCGGGTTGGCACAGGTCCATGAGCACGCACTTACTGGATAGGAGGCAGAAGTGAATAGGACCTGAGAGGGAAGAGCAAGATGCCCTTCTGAGTTCTCCTACAAGAAGCACCACAAAAACAGACTGGAATGGCTTGAGGGTGTAGCTCAGTTTGTAGAATACCTGCCTACCGTGCATGAAGCCCTGGGTTCAATCCACAGTACCACATAAACTGGGCGTGATAATACATACCTACATACCTACAAAGACTGAAACCCAGTGCTGGTGGAGTCCAGCACATCACTATCCATATCACTGGGAACAAGCTCCCAGGATCCCCTGCAGGCTTCCATGGCCTTGCTGGGGTTAGGTCAAGGAATCTACATTCTGCCAGACTTGCCAGCTAAGAAATCCAAGAAGGGTGGTTAGGGAAGATCTGAAAAAATTTGGAGGAGAATGGGCAGACCTGTTGCAGCAGCCTCTGCTGTGATCCAGCCCTTCTGCTCACACAGACATTAATTCCAATGACTCCGCATCAGTTCCTGAAGTGGATGCTCTTACTGTAATCCCCATTTTCCAGAGGAGGAAACAAGACGCAGAAGGGTCAAGTGACTTGACTAGGGTCACATGGGGGTATATAGCAATCAGGATTCCAACCAGATAGATGTACATCAGATTCCAAAGAAGGTATACGTATTTGTATATACTGAGAAATCATGCAAGTTAAGAGGGAAAAGGGTCTGTGAGGCCAAACCGTGAACATCTTGAATGCTAAAGTAAAATTTGACTTCATGAAGTGAGCAGTGGTGAACTGTTGNTTTTTTTTTTTTTTTAGTTGCCTGATTCATCTACAGCTACAGAGTAATGTGTACCAGGCTTTTTCTTTTAGGCCACCAACCAGCTCCGAAATCATGACCCGGTGACTTATTTATTATTAGTTTCGAATGCTTGGCCTTAGCTTAGCTCTTATTTTAATCTGTTTCTCTTTATCTACATTTTGTCTTGAGGCTTTTTACCTTTCTGTCTGTTTATCTTACTTCCTGCTGTCTCCATGTCTGGCTGTTGGCTCTGCCTGACTTCTGTCCCAGAGCGTGTCCCTCTCTTTCTCCCTGGTTCTCTCCTCCTTCTTCTCTCTCCCAAACCTAGATTTCCCCTCCTGCTTATTCTCTCTGCCCACCAGCCCCACCTATCCTTCTCCTGCCTAACTATTGGCTGTTCAGCTTTTTATTAGACCAATCAGGTGCCTTAGGCAGGCAAGGTGAAACAAATGCAACACATCTTTACATAATTAAACAAATGCAGCAGAAACAAATGTAACACATCTTTGCATCTTTAACAAAGGCAGCACAAACAAATATAGCATATCTTCACGTAGTTAAAGTAATATTACACAGCATGAACACATGTAACAGATCTTTGCCTAGCTAAAATAACACTCCACAACAGCAATGAATTATGTGTTCCATGTGGTGTGAGGGGCTGAGGAGTATGCGGCCATCCTCCAGAGCAAGGATGGCAGCGGCGGTCAGTGAGTGTTCAGTCTGTGATTCAGAAGTCTCTTGTTCAGTCTCGTTTCCATCTCCTTGGGGAGATGGGGGTTTGTTTGGTTTGGCCGGTAGTGAGCCCCAGGCAGAGCCAAGAACCATTTGCAGGGGGAAGTACATGCCTGTAGCTGCCCTCACCCCCTCTCTGTACCCTGCTTTGCCCTGCCCAGGAAGGGGACTTAACTTCTCTCAGCTCCGTCTAAAGATAGTTGTTCTTTTAGCTAGTGTTCACACACACACACACACACACACAGCAATACCATCATGTTTTTTTTAACTGACAGAAATCAAGTTCTCACTGCTGACTCTGAGTTCAGCCCTCAGGAGTCGCTAATGTTGTTTCCTGTGCCTCTTCCCAACTCTTCCCAAATTACGCATATTACATGTGCGAATGCCTTCCTTCTGCTCGTACACACGACAGCAAACCATCTAACTTGCCTGGTCATCCTGTTGGACGCTTGGCTGTACCTTATTCTTTAAGATAGCTCACTGTCTCACTTTGTGTTCTTATGTGCCTCAGTTCACTCATCTCCTTTCCTGAGGAGCCCTATCATCTCCATGCTTTTGTTTGTTTGTTTGGGTTTTTTTTTCCTCTTAGGAACAACACTGGAGTGAACACATCTGAGCACTCAGCCTATTCTGAAGTGATCTTTCCTTTCCTAGTTGTCATTACTTGCTTCATGTGTGTTTACCATCAAGCATCTTCCCATAGAAACAGGCGATTGCCAGGGATCTGACCAATCNTTGTGACACAGGATGGATGACAAGGCCATTGTGCTGAGCAGCAGGCACACTACTGAGTCAGGCAGTGAGGGAAACCAACACTGTGAGACAATGGCTCTGACCCAAAGAACTGGGCCTGTTAGGAAGGCCAATGACTACAGACTGAGATCCCTCAAGAGTGTAAGTCATTGGGAATAAAATTGGGTAGCTCCGAGGCCTACTAAAGAGGAACATGAGAACAGCCAGATCAGCCTTGTGTTAAAGCTCTTACCATTTAGCTTTCTCACACACAAGACAATGCAAGGCACACCCCCTAAGAAAAGCTATGGCACCCAAACTGTTCTGTCTTCCCAACGTGTACTTAATTCATCTGCGCATGGCTGGTTTGTTTGCTTCTGCACAGTATGAGGCTTTGCTCTAAGGGTTTCCACCACTCTGGTGCTCCTCTGCAGCCCCAGAAAATAAAACTCAGCAACAAATTATCTCCCAGCAAAATGGGACCGCATCAACCTCAGGGGTGTTCAAATACATTCCTTCTTTCCTCCGTGGGACAGGGCCTTGAAGGTGCAAAGTGGGGTTTGCAAGATGGATGGGGAGGGGAGGGAAGAGTTCGGTCGGTCCCATCCGCTTCTTTACAGCCCACGCTTGTACTTTTGGTTTCCCTTGGACTGGTTTTATTTAAAACAGAAACAGAAAGCAAAGACCCACTTCTTGTTTCCTCTCTCTAGCCACCCCTGACTGAACTCACATCTGTATAAAAATGCTCTCCCCCCAGCTTCATGCATTACACACTTCTGAAGAGTAGACTGAGATCAAGTTCTCTGGGGACAGCGGTTAGACAGTCCCCCGAGAAGACTGACTGTGGCCCGGAGTCTCTTCCAAAAGGCATAAATAATGCTGACTGAGGCTTCCGGAAGGCAGGGGTGTAGCCGGATGGTAACTGGAGGATGCAGGTCAATCCTAACGGAAGATGATGAAGCAGCCTTTACATACCCTACATATACCCACAGCCCAGGAATAAAGCAGGGCCAAGCCAGACCACAGCAGATGCCCTAAGCGACCTGGCTCTCCTAAACCCACGGCTTTACCCAGTAAGAGTTCTAAGAAACCTTGTCCATGCTTTCCTCAGTGATGCTTTGTGCTCTGACCAGACAGGAAGTTCCGCAAGCCACAGGCATCTGGACCACGACAACCGTTAAGTATTAAGGTTGTTTGGCTGAGTATTTCATGCAGATGATGTCTATAGTGTTAGGATACTACTTATGGAGAAAATTTTGGGTCATTTTTTATTTTTATCTATTTTCTACTGTATATCCTCCATAAGAAAATACATGAAAATACAGAGAGACTCAAGGAAGAGCAGGTCCTTGCCCCAGCCACATGTCTTCCAAGTATAGAGGCCCACACACGAGGCCCGTTCACTGGGCACCCAGCCATATCCCAGTGAAGTCTGTGGCTGCAGGGACCGGGAGCTGGGACTACCTAGCTGTGGTACATCCTAGCACAGCAAGTCTCAGTCTTCCTGTAAGTCTGGGTTTTGCCTCCATTACCTCCGCTGGGGACAGAGATGCCAGTGAGAANACAAAGTGAAAGGGTCTATGCGAAGCGCTTAGCTTAGGGCCCAAAGAATGGACTCAAAGCCAGCACCCATCATACCCAACCACATGAGCTCCTCAGAGCTGAATTCCCACTTCTGTTTGCCCTGGTGAGTCCAATGCCTCTCACATGGAGTCTGTCTGCCCTGGGGGCCCGGTCAGCACAGTGGTACCTACAGGAACTGGTTCACTCATATCTCCCTGGGAGTCAGACAAGTGGCAGGTCCTGAGGAAACATTTATGGACCTTACTGGAGGATCCTGGGATGCTGCACCCGTTTTTGAGAATGGTGAGGAGTTGTGCCGTGGCCCTCTGACACTTGTGCTCTCACTGGCTCTTTGAATCTGGAAAACAACCACATCAGAACCCTGGACCTCTGGAGACAGAGTCTCCTCTTAGACAACAAAGGAGAAAACAGCTGTAACAGCTGCTTCAGAAGATTCCCCTTGGGCTGGGTCTGGTGAACTCACCTATTGAGTCACCAACCCCATCCTGGACTCACGGGTGTTCATTCAACAAACACACTGAATGACAGTTACTTCTGCCCTGTTTATTACAAAGGTACCAGGAAAGCAAGTCAAAGGGACGATTCTTGCTTGAGAGCTCCTATTCCTCCTAGTGGAAGAGGAAGGTTGAGAGGGCAGAGACCAGGCAGAACTGGTGATGGAAAGCANAGAGCCTCAGAGGTTAACAGCACACTTGTGCAAACTCTAGCTCTGCCCACTACCAGCTCTAGGACATCTGGACAAATCATAGGACCTCAAAGCCTCAACTTGCCCATCTGTAAGATGGGGGAATTACTCATCTTGCAAGGTTTTGAAGAATAGATATTGTAGGTGAAGTCCTAACATGTATTAAATGCTCAATAAACCACTTTATTGTCCTCTTCCACACGGGTGAGCTGGTTTTAGGTGAAGACTTCCTATAGAGCTTCCTCAGAAAGCCCCAGTGACCTCTTCCCCTGGCTTCAGGCCAAGCATCCTCTTCTCCCATTGCACCAGGGACATCTAGGGGTACCCACACCCCAGCTCAATGTTGCTTTCAGACCATCCGGAACAGAACCTCAGATGAAGCAAAGTTTCACACAGGTCTTTCTGTTCAGCAAGTGAATGCCAATCACCATTCATTTCAAGAGAAAAAAACGTAAATACCTTGGCCTTCACCATGTATGCAGTTCTTCATTAGCCATCCTTTTGTTTCTTTTTGTTTTTTGAGACAAGGTTTCTCTGTGTAGCCTTAGCTGTCCTGGAACTCACTCTATAGACCAGGCTGGCTTTGAACTCACGGAGATCCACCTGCCTCTGCCTCCTGAGTGC
>LZPO01068676.1:340176-352018 GCA_001675575.1 Neotoma lepida
GGGAGGACCTTTCCCTTCCACTTAAGACAAACTGAATCAAAGGAGACTTTCTTTTTGTTTGTTTTTTTGTTTTGTTTTGTTTTCCGAGACAGGGTTTCTCTGTGTAGCTTTGGCGGCGCCTTTCCTGGAACTCACTTGGTAGCCCAGGCTGGCCTCGAACTCACAGAGATCCTCCTGCCTCTGCCTCCCGAGTGCTGGGATTAAAGGCATGCGCCACCACCGTCCGGCTTGGGAGACTTTCTTAAAGCACTTACTTGTTTCCTTGTTCCTATTTATCTTTATAACATGTAACACATTTATGCATCTTGATAATATTTAAATGATCAAAAACAGTATTTCAAGATTCTGACATCAAAGTTTGTAAACTCAAGCAGAAACATCAACATCTCCTGCTACACCCAAACCATGATAGTGATGTGACCAAAAAATATGGATCTGAATCAAGCCATTCCCCAGTTTCCATCCAGAATTACTTCCATGGCCCTCTTTGAGCACCAAATTCCATGGATGCTCAAAAAATTTATATAAAATGATGTAGTGTTTGCAAATAACCTAACTACATCCCCCCATATACATCAAACCACTTCTAGATTACTTACAATGCCCAATACATGGAAATTTTCTATAAACAGTTGTTACATTGTATTGCCTAGGGAATACTGATCTGAGAAGTCTGAACATATTCAATACATATGCAGTTTTTCTTCCCTATTCTAAGGTAGTCAAATTGGAGAATGTGCAATCCACTGATAAGAACAGATCATATTATTCTGTTTTGGCTTAATATCTAAATGCAAGAGCTGTTGAGTAAGAATTTTAGACATGTAACTCTTACCTCAGGAGCATCCTTAACTGACTTTACGAGCACAGGCTACATTGGAATTGAGTCAGCATTTAATAGCTGCACTGCCTTGGGCAAATAACAAAAACCTCCTATACCCTGATAGTCTAATGCCCTGTTATTCTAGTCTGTAATGTGGAAGTAAGAGTACCATGTGGTTCAGAAGTTTTATTTGGATCAGGATGGTAAACATTTAATACTTACCATGTGTCTTTCATCTGGCAAGTTTTTTAACAATAGTTGTTATTATGTTTACTATTATTTGAATGTAGCAGGGAAGACTTTGATAGCCTTCAAAAAACAGGCAGTCCCTGAAATGAAATTCCTCTGCCTTCCTGTGTCCTCATCAGAAAACATAAATCAATTAATAATGCCAAGCTGAAGGCAGGAACTCTTGACTGTGGAATGGTAATTGCCAGTCTTCATCCAAGCCAGGAAATAAAAACAATTTAATTTTGATTACAGGTATCTGGCTAAAAGACCCCTTCTTTGTTCTCAGATTATTGACTTTTTTTTTTTTTGGTTTTGGTTTTGGTTTTGGTTTTTTGAGACAGGGTTTCTTTGTGAAGCCCTAGCTGTCCTGGAACTCGTTCTGCAGACCTAGCTGGCCTCGAATTCACAGAGATCCACTTGTCTCTGCCTCCTGAGTGCTGGGATTAAAGGCTTGCGCCACCCTCACCCGGCTCTTTCTTTTCTTTTCTTTTTTCTAATGATTTCTTTACCCTCGTGCTATGTTCTAAGCTCCCTTACACTTTTTTTGGTGGCAATTTAAGAAAATGAAACATTAGCTATGGTTAAATACCTGGGCGTTCTTTTAAAATGAAAGTGAAAAACTTAATCCTTTTCTGAGAGCCCAAATATGAGAAGTTCCCCAAGTTCAGAATTGACCTCAAAATCCTCTTCCCCTCCAATACAATGCAGGCGAGACTGAACCACCCAGNGGCGGTAGCGGAAGAGACGCCCCGGAGCCACCTCCCGATGGTTACCGCTCCAACCCGGAGTTGAGTAGCCGGGCGGCAGACATGAAGGCGGACCCGCCCCTCCTCGCACTATCCTGCTCCGCAATTGGCCGCCGCTCCAACCAATACCCGACGCGTTTGGAAGAGCGAGCCAATAGGAGACCGCGTTACAGCAGCTAGAGAAACGGCGGTTCGGCCTGCTGTCTGTGGCTACCGAGAAAGGAAGTCGGGTAGCGGACGGTGCGTCTCAGCATCTGCTCTCACATCCTACTGGAGATCCGCGAGGAACCATCGAGGCCTGACCAATGGCCTGTGGCACAGGGGGCTCCGCCCGGAGCGAGGACGCTAGTTGTCCTGTTTGTGAAGTCAACCGGCTCCCCAGGGTGCGGCCCCACATTGCTGTGAGGCTAAATCGCAAATGCGGCGCTGGGCTATGGGTGATTGTTATGTGCTCTTAAGAATGAATCACCCCGAGATTCTCGCTGGCAAACCTGAAGACACGTCAGAAAACCAGCCGATCGGAGTGTGTCTCATTGCTAAGGTCCTCCAGGATATGTTTTCCAGATCCTTCTGCCAACACCTTAGAGCCTCACTTGACCTCAGAACCAGCCACATCATCCCTAGAATGAAATGAGGCTCTCAGACTACCTCCTCTTATGGAGGTGATTTGATGGTAATAGTAGTAAGATTAACCTTTCTCAATAGGGATATATCACCCTTTACTTATCCAGTCTTATATACTGAACTGGGTGGTGTGGTCTTAACNGTATAGCATATGANACACCTATATCTGTCTAATACGGGATTTGAAAGGAAGAATTTGAAAGGGGTTAGAAGTAGGAGCCAGAGAAGATTCGGTGGTGGTTAAGAGTGTTTGCTGCCTTTCCAGAGGAAGATTCAGTTCCCATCACCTATGGCCTCTGCCAATCAACACCTTTCCAGGGGCTCTTTAACTCTCTTCTGCCCCCCACTGCCACCCCCCACAGGCACCTGCACACAGACAATCTTTTTCTTTTCTTTTTTTTTTTTTAATTAGAAACTGGGAGCCCAAGTAGAAGGTTATCCAGTGACATCGATTTGTGGTCGTTTGGACTCAGGCTTCTATGGTCACAACAAGAATAAGAGCATTAATGATGGGAAGAATGGGGAATTTGCAGTTTTTAGTTTAGAAATAAAAAATCAAAAACTTGACATTTTCTTGAAATCAGGAGATGTAGATAAGAAGTCTGGATCAAACTAGAAATCATGGTTTGAGGGTTTTCAGTGAAGAATGTTAGGACCATTAGAATTGATTAATCTAAAATAGAAATAACAGCAGTAGAGGGGCCTGGAGGAAACCCAATTAGGCCATAAGGTCAAATCAGTGAGAAATAAGCCAGTGAGAATACTGGGTAAAATGAAAGCTTGTTATTCATATCAGCAAAGGATAATATCATTCACTGAGGACTCTTGCCCTTCAGAGCCCGTAGTCACAGGCCTCAGGGCTGTCCTGTAGGTAGAGACTGAAGAAACCATGAAACATCTTGGCATCAGTTAAGTAGGATGATACTGCAGGGTCTTTCTGCATGGCTGCCATCCAGTGCTTAAGTTTTGGAGTGTCGGCTATACACCTGTAGGAAGACAAGATGAGAGATGTCAACTAGATGACCTAAGTGGGCATCCCATAGTCCCAAATTACCACTGCACTTTATCCCCTGAAACTTTTTAAATGTATATGTAAGAACACTTAAAATGCAAGCAGTAGACTAGTAACTTTAGATTTGAGTGCTATCATTGAGGTCTTTGTTTCACAGAAAGGAAACCAAGATGAGAGTGAGTGACTTGGTCAGTTAGTAGAACTTCAAACTGAGATTGATAGACAGCTAAGGGGTAAATAACCAGTTTCTATATGAAATGTGAGTAGAAGTAGCCCCAGATAGCTGTAATTTCTAAGATGCAGAAGTAAGCCATTGTGGCCAACTGTCAAACTCAAAACAGGAGTTTAGAAAGCAATGTAGAAGTCTTAAAAGTAAGTGGAAAGTAAGTGTTCAATTCTTAAAAAATATACACCCTCATGGATTTTTAACCAGTAGAAGGTAAATTTTAAAACACTCTACTCATGTCATAGATGTCTCCTACTCCCCGGGGCTGAGGATGAGTATGAATAGGTAACCAGACAGGTTCTTGTATACCCAGGACTTTCCTCTCTGTTGGTTTTCATTCATGCCAGTAATATTAAATATTTATCTTAGTTCAGAAAAAAAATTATATATAATATTACAACTCTCATCGTAAATTATGCACAAAATATTCAAATGTCTTACTCATTGAGTTCCAGTGCTTCCAGCCGTTCAAACCAAGGCCACATAAGATAATCAGTCATAGAGANAGTATCCCCACCAAAGAACTCTGACTTAGAAGTTGTCATCACCTGAATGTTAAAGAAGGTAAAACAAGTTTATTTGTGCAACTAGAAAAATCATCATCAAAAACAGAAGCAAATTAGGTAGAGCATGTCTAAATCTCTTTTATCCTGATAGAGTCAACTTGGTTTTTTTTTTTTTTATTAAAAACCCTCTATAACCCAGCAATTCTAATTGGAAATCTAATAGATAGTATATCAGTGGTTACAACCTTCCTGATGCTGTGANCCTTTAATACATACAGTTCCTCATGTTGTGGTGACCATATGACCCAACCATAAAATTATTTTCGTTGCTACTTCATAACTGTAATTTTGCTACTGTTATTATTCTTAAAATAACTATCTGTGTTTTCCAATGGTCTTAGGCAACCCCTGTGAAAGGGTTGTTGGATCACCAAAGGGGTCACAACTCACAGGTTGAGAACCACTGTAGTACACAGATATGTTGGGAACACAAAGGTCCTTGCGCTCAAAGATAGCACTAGGGAAACCAGGAATATTGAACAGGCAGGGTTGTCTTTTCAAAGGAAGAGATGTATAACCCGTTCTGCCCAGAAGGCTAGAAGTGGAAGTGACTAAAAGCCTAGGTAACCCCTGTGCTATCTGTAGGGCCAAGCCATATCTAGCTCCCCGAAAGCACCTAAAACCATAACTGGAGCTGGCTAATAGTCTAGGTGACCTTTGTATTATCTGTGTATGCAAGGGCTCCCCCAAGCTCCCACAACCAGGACCAGAGGTGGCTGATAGCCCAGGTGACCTTTACACTATCTATGACCAAGACCACACCAGATCCTCCCCTAGGCCTGTAAGATACTTGTAACCTATCTCTACAGCCCATCTTATGGACATGCACTTTGAGAAGTTTCGATGTAATTATTATGCCTCTGTGCACAGAGGATTGTACTGTACTTAAATATGCCTAAAATAAACTGCCTGGTGTCAGACCTAGAAGTTTAAACCAGCACNGGTTCCTGAGTCGTATTGAACCAGATTTTCTTCTTGCCTCGAGCGGATTGTGACTTTGCCAACCCTGGTGGTCACAGAGACCTGNTGTACATATATTTCTACTCCTGTTTGAAATATTTTGTATATTGATACAAATGTAAAACTATATTTGTCATACTGTCTGTATGTTCTACCTCTGTTTAGGATACTTTGTATATTGATACATATTAAGGATATTGTTGTCATATTGCATATTGCACAATACATTTCTACCTCTGTTTAAGATATTTTGTGTATTGTCACAATTTTGAGGTCATTGTCCTTATACGGTACATCTGTTTACAGACTGTTTACTTTAATGTGAAGCCTTAGTCCTTAGGTTATTTAGGTAGATAAGACTTACAGAATTATAGTCACCCATGCTTGTCATCTCTATAGTTATGTTATTTAGGTTCTCCAGGTTTATAGAAACATATGTCAGATGGATAGGTAATCTTCAAACACTTCATAGACCTAGAGANTATAGCATTTAAATATTTTGATAACTTAGAATTCTGTTGACATGAGACACAATTGCTCTTGGTAGCATCAATCTGATCCTGAAGGAATGTTGGGCTTTTAAGACACTCCATTTGGAAGTTGTCTTCTTCTTGGCACAAAATGGCCTGCTAGGCAAAGAACTGCCCTTGCCTTGACTGCTGACAGAATGAATGCTGTCCTTTCAGGACGAGCAGGACACAAGGAAAAGTGACTACTGAACCTTGCCAAGANAGGNTAAGATGGTTTTTCAAACTTCCTGCTTCTGAAAATGGTCTGTCAGATATTCTAGGCCTGTAGCCGAATTGGATGCCCCAACGATGCTGAGAAACTTTAGGTGACTGTCCAGGCTGCCGGCTGTCTCTGTCTGTTCTCGCAAGAATTTCGGAAATTGCTTGCTTCCATTTTCCGTTTTCTCGGGTATTATTATGTTCCTTCTCAGGTCTTTGGTGGAGTTGAAGACTAGATAGTTACAGTTACAATCTTCTCGCATCTTAGCTAGAACATATTAAGTACTAGAGTTAGAATCTTCAAGATAGGACAGCTATTGGAGTAATCTCGGTAATTTGCCATTTACCTTTGATCTGGACATTTAGCATGTCTTTCTTGTTTGATGTTGTTCTTGTTGGTTGTAGTTCCATTTTTGTTTATGTCATTACCCTCTGTTTTTCCTGAACAGTACTTGATGAGCATTCTTATTGTATATAGTTTATATTAAGTTTAGAACCTTCTTATTTAGACAAAAAGGGGAAATGTAGTNGTATTTGCTCCCTGCTGCTCGTGAGGTGGATTCNCTCCCGGTCAGATCAGAAGNCGACTTCGGCTGTCTACTCCNTTCTGTATTTGTGAGTGTATTTACCCTAATAAATTTCCTCAATTTACCCTAATAAATTTCCCTAGTACTCCTCAAACAGACTTCTGTGGATTTCTTGCATTAGAGACTCCGACACTGATGTACACTACAGCACTGTTTCGAATAGCTCAACTGTGAGCATTGCTACTTGTCCAGAGTACAGTAAAGAATTTTTGTTACTGTCAAACCTTAGAACAGTGGACAGCAAATAGATAGAGACTATACTTAGCATAGATGAACCTTAAAACACTAAAGCAGAGTGGAAGAAGCTATTAAAACATGCACATTATATGGCTGCATTTGTATAAAGCATGAAACACAACCTGAACTTCATATGTGGTTCTTAATATGGATGCTGGTACCGTGATGTGTTTATTTTTTAAAAAGTTGTCAAGTTGTACTTTTATGCATTGGGTGCTTCTCTGAATGTAAATTTTTAGTTAAAAACATACTTAAAATATCCTAGAAATGGATAGAATTAAGTATTAAACAGGTGACAATTATTTGAATAACACTAAATTCAAATGGGATGTTTCTGAAATTTAAGAAGGTGAGTCCATACTAGGGTTTCACCAAAGAGGGAAATTTAGAATATTATTTGGTTAACTAAACTTGTACCTTATGAAGGAAGGTAGGGTGCATATGACTAAAATTCATTATCATCATATATGGCACAGTCAAAGAGCTTTAAAAGACCAGAACCAAGCCAATTTGTCCATTATAAATGACCTCTGTAGTCTTCCTCAGGGACCATGTAATGTTCTACAGTGTGGATAGATTGTTCATGTCTGATTATTTGTCTTCTCGCCATTAAAATAAGAACCTGAAGNATGTGAACTGCATCTTTCCAGCTTCCATGCTGTCCCACAGAAAACCATGAATTAGCAAAAACTGATTTAAGAACAAATATAAAATCCCACAATGAATTACCAGTAAAAAAACTGAACTNCACAGTACAGCAGGCACAAATTAAAATGCCCTGTTAAATTGTTTTAGGAGTTAGAAAAATAAGGGAAGTTACCCAATCCATTTTAGGAGATTAGACTATTCATGATGCCAGACCCAAATAAAGATATCAGACCAGTGAATTGTTGGTCAAACCCATGAGTATATACTGAGTCTATAATACATATGAAAGTCCACCGAGCAAGATGCCATCCCCTGTAAGACCACTGTGGGGAACCATGGAGTTGGCCTGGCCTAGCTTCCTTGAGAGGCATGAAGTCATAGGTTTTTCAGTTTCTTTACTGTGTGCCTTTCAGTTCCTGAGTAACCAGGGCACTCCCTCAGGCAGTGAAGTGTTCAGGCCGCTTTGTGTTTCTCTATGTGTTCCCTTAGTAGTCAAGGAAGCAAGTATGGACACTTCACAGGACAATTGCTCTTAAGACATTTATCTTGTGTACCCTATATTGCTTGTAAACATCATTGTATCCTAGCAACTACAATTGTATTGATCCCAGCAACTGCCATCATATTCTGTTTCTGATAAAGATATAAAAAGTCTGACTGCTCAATAAAAATTGCCACAGCTTAAGTTTTGCTGTGGACCCTCCAAGGCCTGGTTTAGTTCCTCCAGGCTAATATCAGGTGACTTTGGCCTGATTAAGTAATCGCGGGTGCTTATAGACCACAAGCATCAAGTTAAAGGGAAGGTTCTGTGAACATTTCCATAGATGTAACAGATGCCAGAGCATTCAGTACTTACAGTGTAAGAATTAGCAGATCAGAGCTGGAGAGATGGCTCAGAGGTTAAGGGCATGCACTGCTTTTCTACAGGACTGCAGTTTGGATCCCAGCACCCATGTCAGGTGCCTCACAACTACCTATAACTCCCAATCCAGGGGATCCGACAGTATGACTGCACCCAACTGCACCTGAACTGTCCCCTACATACACATAATTAAAAGTAATAAAAATTAAGTCTTAAAAATAGCAAATTAACAACAGGATATAGTGGGGGAAAAAACTAGATCAAACTCCATGCTCAGTGATAAAATGCTAGANTGCATCCCCACTGAAGATAGCATCGATGCTTTCCCTCAGTAAAACCTGTGGCTATGTGTGAACAAGTGTCTCGAGACCGAGAAGAAAGCCTTATCTCAAGGCTCAAAGGACAGCTCTCCCCAAAAGGAAAGAAATCTGGACTTCCTCTCAGGTCTACATTCCTGGCAAACTTCATAGTGGGGAACGTTTATTACATCAGCAGCAGGGAAAAACAATCCAGTGGCATCTGTTGTCTGATTACAACTAGGTTAAACTATTATTTTAAATATATGAACACAGACTGGAAACAAGTGACGTCTTGTGGAAATGTTGGTAATATTTTCTCATTTTAATGCTGATGTACTAAATACCTCAAGCCCATAAGCCATGTGTGGTCATGCATGCCTGTAACACTAGCACTCAGGTGCCTGAGGCAGGAGGATCATGACTTTAAGGCCAGGATGGGCTGCATAGTGGGTTTGAGGCTAGCCTGGGATACAATGACACCTGTCTCAAAAACCTCAATAAAAATAAAGACAAGATGATGTCAATGATGGTACTTTTAGATGTTTTGATTTATATCAGGAGCATAACAGCTTACAGATATCTGTTGTGATTTCTTTTTATTTGTTACTATTTCTAATTGTCAGAAAGTGATTTGGAGAGTGAGCTTATGAAGGGAGGAGGGGAAGGAAAGGAATATAGATATAGATTATCACTTATTATGGTGAAAGCTAAGAGAAGTGAGTACCTCCTCCAGCTTGCGTAATTCCTTCCTCAGTTGTTCTCTTATGTCAGGATAGTCTTCCTTCCTCTTCGCTCTAATAAAGCTTACAACCAAGGGTGGTACCTGGACAGAGGATGAGTTTTTAGTTTATCAGTGAGGCTATTGCCCCCCCCAACACACACACACACACACACACACACACACACTAGAATGATGGAGATATTGTTCTGTATGCTGTGAATATGTGTTGCTCTGATTGATTGATAAATAAAATGCTGATTGGCCAGTAGCCAGGCAGGTAGTATAGGCGGGATAAACAAACAAGGAGAATTCTGGGAAGAGGAAGGCTGAGTCAGGAGACGCTGTTAGCCACCACCAGGAGCAGGAAGATGTGAAGGTACTGGTAAGCCACGAGCCGGGTGGCAAAGTACAGATTTATAGAAATGGGTTAATTTAAANGTAAAGCTAGTCAGTAATAAGCCTGAGCTAATGGCCATACAGTTCATAATTAATATAAGGTTCTGTGTGTTTACTTGGGTCTGAGCAGCTGCGGAACCACGCGGGAGCCCGGGCGGGACACAGAAAAACTTCTTCCTACACTAGAACACTCATAGTCTTGCTCCCCCAACACACGCACATACAAACATAATAGAACCCTCATGTGGGGGGCCCAAAACAGCTTGACCATACAGCTGCCATGATAGGCTTAGGGCCCCAGAAACAGCTTCCATGACAGGCTTAGGGGCCCAGACACAGCTGCCATAACAGGCTTACTGGAAGGTACCACCCAGTCCCCAGAAAAAGACATAAGCTGACCCACTCTGGGACATTCCAAATATTCCCAGAACACATCTATACTCCTAGACAAATGTCAGCCAGTCAGGGTCCTAAACCCTGGAAATCCCCTCATGCCAACCTCTGCTGTGATAAAACCCTCACCCTGCCCGGGCTTGGCACTCTCCGACAGTACCACTACATGAACACACATGAAGGGTCCAAGCTCGAGTTTGCTTGAATAAAGGCACTTTGCTTTTACATATGGGATTCAGTCTCCATGGTGGCTTTTGGGAGTCTCTGCAACTTGGGCATAACACCTCATAGTCCTGCCCCCCAACACACACACATACAAACATAATAGAATCCTCATAGTCCTGCCTCCAACACACACACAGACATACAAACATAATAGAACCCTCATAGTCCTGCTCCCTACAACACATATACAAACACAATAGAACCNTCATGGTCCTGGCACCCCTCCAGAGTGTTGTAGAAACAAGTGTGGACCAAGTCCCAGTGTTTACAGAAACCACGGCGTGATCTTACACCCCCCTTTTTGTAGACTAGGATGTGCAGTTGCACGGATTTTGTAATTTGCAGATAATGGAAGCCACTTTGGCAATTTTGAGCCAAAAATTTCATAAGTAGACACCAAATAGCCTAGAACTGAACAAATAGGCCTGNAACTATGGGAACTTTCTAAAATCATACTGAGAAATAGACTAACCAAGGGGTACCAGCTCCTGCCAGTGCTAGTGGGCACTCAGGGGCATTTGTACTGCTATACACTGAGATGACCAGAAACACTAGCTCTAACACCACTGCTCCCCTAGAATTTAATCTTGCAGCCATCACCACCAGCACCCCTATAACTAGAAGCTCTGCAGAGTGTTTTGCTGGCACCAGCCATCCACACGAGGCCTGTTCTTCACATTGCCCTTATCTCAGCTAAAGGCTATCATGTGTATCTTAACAGGAAGGACCCAGGCCATAGGCCATAGCCCCAGCTGCAAAGGGAGCTGGGAAGAGAAGTCTTCTGAGTTCTACCTTAGAACCACAAAAGACCATTTGAAGGGGACTTGAGTCCCTGAAGACTTGATGGGTGTAGTGTCTGACACTTTAATAAGTGTGGTTGGAGTTGTGAGTTTTGATACTTAGCTCTTCAAAATGACTTCACTGTAGGAGAAGAAAGCCCACTCAGAGTCTCATGAAATCCCATCAGTGTCAGTACAGCTAGGCCTTTGGGGGACTGATGGACTGCACACAGCCCTTCGATCCACATTGCCATCTTTGACTGCCTAGTGTTTTATCCATACTTTCCCTTAATATCGCTTCCATATTATCTTGTCAGTTCCCCTTTGCAATGCTCTCAATTTTGGCTTTCCCTAAAAATGCAATTGATGTGGCTTTGATTTCTCAAGTCCCCAGTGATAGACATGTCTTTACATAGGACTATCTGAGTTTGTGTCTCATTTCCAAGTTCCCAGGAGTGAAGATGACCAGCCCCTCCAGCAAGGTAGAGTACATCTCTGTTGTGATGAGCTGTAGCTCCGAGCCCAGGAGCTTGTGGTACAGAGGCTGCCCTTTCCCCTGGGACAAACAGGGAAAGAATGGTGGGCAACTCTAGCTTTGCTTTCTGCACTTTCTTTCTAGACAGTAAATAAATCTTAGTAGTGTGTGTGTGTGTATGTGTGTATGTTAGGGAGGGGTTACATGCACTGGAGTGTGTGGGTGCAGTGCACTCATGCATGTGGAGGCAGAGCAGAACATTGGTGACTTTCTCTGTCACTCGTCACTTACTGCCATATGACAA
>LZPO01068676.1:355203-365516 GCA_001675575.1 Neotoma lepida
AAAGGTTCAAGTACTGACATAATAATGAACATACAGACCAGCTGCTAAGGGGAAAACAAAAGCCTCTGCCATAGAAAAATGCTCATCTCTGAGAATTATACTTCGAGGGTCCTGGGCTCTAGAGGTCAAGAACACACACGAATGCTGGTATTGTGAGCCAGCAGTCGACACACCTGTGCCCACAGGCTGGAGGGTGCTCCTTACAGAGCACAAGTTGACAGATACGGCCTGTGTAAGATGTTACTGCTCCAGGAAAAGCTTCCTGGGGTTCAACACCGATCTGTGAACATCATACAACAGTGATATGCACTGTCTGAAGGTACCAGCTCCCCCAATAAGAGCCTCCCTCCCCACTGTTATAGTAAAATAATTTCAAATTTGCTTTGGAAAACTGCTGGTGAGAAATGTAATTCTTTTGCACCTAGAGTTTCAGCGGGGAAACACCTAACAAGGCATTGTGCCCTGTTCTTGCGCTTTTCCATTGCATGAGGATAGTAAATATCTCTTATTGTTCAATTCAGTTTGAGTTTCTTAGTGATAGAAGTTCTGACTAAAGCAGAAAATTTGCTCTAGGTAAATACTACCAAAAATATTTTCTTATTTGTTTAAAACCATGCTGTCTCATCCAAATGAAATCAGAATTGTTACGAAGCGATAGTTAATTTTAAAATACTATTTAGGATACATCTCACCATTTAGGGAAAAGAACTGCCTGCCTAGCCAATTCTCCCCATGAATATTTTCTTAAGAGTGGTCTTCCAAACAGCAAATGTCTAATAATTATTCTCAGAGAAAAACCAAGTGACTCGCCAATTGTAGATAACCTGTAGGTCAATGGCTGTTAGTTTCAATAACATGACTTTGCAAAAAGACTTTTAGACACAAACTCTCCCCTTGATTTTGCAAGAGCCCAACCCACGGAACTGTGCACTCGAAAGTTGACTCAGAACTCTGCTTGCCAGGTCAAGTTCTGACCTTTACCTCTAGGTGAAAGTGAAGCTCAGTAGATCAAGAATCTAGGGACCTGAGCTGAGACAGCCTTCTCGGTGTTCAGCGATCCTATGCAATCACTAATTTTATAGAAGAAACAGCTTTTCCAAAACGTGGAATGCTTAAACGGGATGCCCTAGAGCCCAGGAGTCTGTGACAATTCTCCCCTTAAAAACAGGATTTGAAACTAAGTCTCCTCCAAAGGCTGGTAATATTTCCCCTAAACACAAAACCAACGCTCTTAGGGTCTGGAGCAAAGTGGCCAGCTCGACCACCAGCCCCGGGCGGCTAGGGAGTCCTCGCCCTGGTCCTCACCGGATTCCCTTGGCTTTCAGGACCAACAGCGCCCTCTGAGCAAAGGGGCAGAACCTCATGCTGTAGACGCGGATCAGGCCCTCCGGGACTGGACTGGGAGGTGCGCTTCCTGTAGGAGAAAGGATGCGGTCACGGCCCAGATCGCACAGAGATCCGGGACATCCCGGACATCCCGGACATCCCCGGTCCCCGGAGCCTGCTCGCCATGGGCGGCCTCACCTTTCCCCAAGCACTTGGAGGATGCCCCCGACATCGTTGAGCTGTGCAGGCCGAGAATCCCGCGAGTCCCGCTCTAGTTTGTGGGCGACTCAGGAAGCTCGTGGCCTCGACTNGCCTTAAGTGCCTGAGCTCAGCTCCGCCCAAACCGCGCCCCCAGCCCGGAAGCCGACCACGCCCCCACACAGATCAGCACTTGAAAGGGGACCTGTGGTCCCTTGTGTCGTGTGCTGGCCACCTGGAGATTCACCGAAGCTGAGATGCTCAGAGCCACCTCATCTCTCCAGGCAGAAAGTAGTCGCCTGTCTGCCTTCACATAGGACTCTGGTCCTGACCTCCGTACCTCCCATACCCACTCCCTGGCCACCAAGGCATGCTCTGATAGTCCACACGGTACCGGCCTCTGGTCTGCGACCCTTGGCGCTAGGAACACGTGGGCGCTGCTCTCAGATCTTGTTCTGCCCCCAAGATTTCCAAGACTTGGGTCTGTGGCCTGGTTTCAACATTCTAGAGTGTCACTCCAAAGGCTCTTGCTGTAACCTTCGACTCCATGGAGGTAATCTAGCTTCTTCGAAAGTGCTAGCTTACTATGAGCCACCGTCGTCACTCACAGAAGCACATTTTAGCACACTGAAAAGAGCACACACACATCTGGATGTTATTAACCTCAGAATGATGGTTGTGCTTTCAAAATTCCATGCATAAAACATTTGTTTGGAAGCCCTAGAAACGCACACGCCGATTTAAGCGCAGTGGACTGAGGGAATTTAGCTTCTCAGGTCTATAGGAAAAAAAAAAAAAAAAGATCTGATCAGAGGCTGTGTGCAAAACAGCGTCTTTTCATTTAGGAGTCAGGAAAGCGGGGCGGAGTCTGCGCACCAGGATTCACACAGGCAGTAGTTGACAGCTAGTAACTCTGGCGCTATTTACAGAAGACTGTGCCTGGGTTTTGTTTACAGATCTATTACTGAAGAAGCAGAGAATGTCCTTGGAGCTTGCTCCACTTTTGATCTTGGCTTCTTCTTGTGTTACTAAAACTATGGAACAAAGTACCAAAGTGGCTTAACCAGCAAATACATCTAAAGATCCCAGCCGGGGAATGGCAGCACCCTAGCAGATACATCTAAAGACCCCAGCCAAGGAGTGGCAGCACCCTAGCAAGTGGGGCTTCCCATCTGGCCAGACTAACCAGCAGAGAGCAAACATGAACTCTTCAAAGAAAAAAAGAAAAATATACTGTTACAGCAAACCCCTGTACGAGATTATTGGTCTGCATTATGGTAGAGATCACATGTAAGTCCTGGCAGCTGGGAACATTGTATTGGAACATCTGGGCATCTATCACTGTTGACCACAGTTAAAATGGCACAGGACTATATATTTTGCAGCTGTAAATGTCAATAATTAGCCTGAATAGATTAATTTGAACTAACTGTATTGCAAAAGGTGAAAGATTAAAAACCCTAGTGACAAGAAACAGTTTTTACCTTCTAAGTGAATCCCACCTTCACTGTCCAGATGTATCCACTTGCTACAGCAGCATCCTCCTGTGACTTTTCAGAGAAGTGATAGATGACCTTTAAATATATAATCCATATGACGGGATTAAGTTCAGATTGTTGAGGGTCACATTAACTGCCTTACAGTTGGTATTCAAATAAAAACATTTGTTTTTATAAGTTAAGAATAACTGAAGAATCTATTATCTTTTACAACACCCTATCCAGATAGCAGAAAAGGTACCAGATAGGCTCCTCATTTCTCTGAAACTGAAGACACCTTGGATTCCAAGAATAATAGAGTGCTGCAGACAGATTGTCTTATGAGATGATCACCCCAAAAGAGGAGCCATCACCTTGTGGGAACCAGATTGTCCACACGAGCAATGAAGACTCCCTTCAAGATTATCTTATAGAAACAGACTGAGCTATGGTTGGACCAATCATAGCCTGACCAGCACTGTTTAATTGTGAATGCCTCTTGCCCACTTCCCAAATTCTCCCTCTATTTAAATCTAAAGCTCATATCAGCACCTAGAAGGAGGAATGAAATACCTAACTGGCCATTTTTTTTTTTGCATGACAAAACCCAGTATCAGAGCTTTATTAGAAAGTGGGGGGGCAGGAGAGAGGGAGACAGAGACAGAGAGAGAGACAGAGTGCGCATGCACACGCGGAGGGGAGAAAGGGAGAAGGGGAGGGAGGAAGAGGCGGGATTTCCCTTTGCGCATGTGAAGTCACTTAGCTGAGGGAGTGGCCAGGACTAACTGGCCATTTTGATTAAAACCTTTTCATACATTTTACAATTACTTTCATTTGTTTTCTTCAGGCTAGAGTTGGGCCTCTAGCCTAAGGCTCCAGTTAATAAACTGTTTGACTTAATTAATTCTATGACTGTCCCTAGCAGGGAAAATGGACTTCATGGAAGAGATTCTGTGGAAAGATACTGGCTAAACAGTTGAGTGAATAAGGTAGGCAGGCCAGAGTCTGGTCAATGAAGAAAAAATATCCTTACAATAGGAAGCTACACAAGAACAAATGGTACATAAATAAATAAAGGAACTTAAGTTAAATGGAGAGGAGAATGAATTAACTGTGGTTTATTCATGTAATGGAAATAATAAACTACCAATAAGCTACCAACTCAAATGCATCCCAGAAACATGATGGAGTCATAAAAGCAAGGCACAGTAAGAGGTATGTTATGACCACGTATTAACTTTAAGATGTGCAAAATGTAACAAACACATANTGGTTACTGCAGTATGTGTGTATGTGGTAGACTTAAAAATCAAGAAAAACTATCTACAGACTTTAGGGTAATGCTTCCCTCCACTAGGAAGGGAAGGAATGAGGGAGGGCCAGTTCATGTGTGCAAGGGATGATTCAAGAGTTTTGGCCACTTTCTGTTCGGCTGGAAGATGGCTTCTGGACAGTGGCTCTGCTGTGACACAGGATGAAGTGGGGGCAGGGAAATAAGGTAGACTTTGCGGTCATTTGAGAACTTTCTATGCAATTTTTTTTACTGCAGTGGCCATGTTAGAAGGAGGAGCAGCAAGTGGCACTTGACTTCAGGGGGTCGGCCCACCAGGAAGCAAAGCTCCAATGGGTGAATCTTGGATAGGCAAGGCCCCAAGAGCTGCAGCCCCAGAATGTCTCTTGCTGCTGCTGTGCCTATTTGCCACTGCTATTTTTCTCTGGTATCTGGCGCAGTATGAATGGGCATGGGGAGATCCCCACTGACCTTAATGTTACATGATTATCTCTTGGAAATAACCCGGTTCTATAGGCATTTTTATCTGTGGATTGTTATAAAGATGATTTCCTCCTAAGCTGTACTGTTTAACTGAAGCAATGATTTTACAAAATAATAGTATTAGTTTAAATAGAATTTTGATGATTGAAGATTTTAGTAAATATAGTAAGGGATTATGATAGAGGTTTGCTTAGTGGGTAAACTAATACAGGTAAAAGCAAGATATGGTGTTGCCCCACCCCTGATAGAGCGGGAACTGCAAAGATAAGAAATAAAACAAGGAAATTTCACACAGCTAGAACACATGAGTTTCTCTTGAGGAGCCCTATAGACTGTGGTTTAGGTTAATCTTTAAGAAAAAAAATTGAGTCCCAGAAACCCAGCTAGCTCAAGTTCTTTCAGTGTTAATGTTGAGAGTTGTGTTCACGGGTTTCAGTGTGCATCTTAGCTAAAACAAAGCTTTAACTATGACTTAAGGTTGGGTTAAGATGTTTTGTTAATAGCTTTGAGGTGAAAAACCTTGAAACAATCTAAAGTTTAGAAAGGCACATGGTTGAGTGAGGGACTCACTGAAGTCAGGGAACAAGAACAAAGCAGCCCAATTTTTATTGGCTGATGTACCTTTCTTGCTAGGATGGGTTGGTGATTAAGGATGATGATTAGTTCCCTGTGCCCATTTCTGCCCTCAGCTTCCTGATATAAAAACCTGTTGACAAATTAGTATGCACCTGAAGATTTAAAGTAGAGATGACGGATTCTTTTTTTTCATATACAAAAATTTAGGTTTGTGATTCTTTTTAGATTCCTTATAAGATTATCTTTTGAATTAAGTAATAAAGTGATTGATCCTTTCTTTGTAACTGCAAAATGCAGCCTGACAGTAAAAGAACTGGCTGAGAAAAATACCTTGCTTGCTTACACTCTGCTAACCCATAACTAGTTGCTTGGCTATGAATGTATATGGGTTCTTGGGATAATTTGTTCTTCATCTACAGCACGTGGGATGTTCAATCACGTAAGGACAATGGGAAACATGGTTTTACATGTATTCATTATAATCATTCACTTGAAAAAATAGAATGTAACCACACTGTAATTTTTATATTGCTTGAAGGATTTTGCTGGGATATATAAGTCGAAAAGGAAAAATAAAGACAAGATAAGGGAGAGGAAGAGAAAGAGCGAGAGCGAGAGCGAGAGNGAGAGAGAGAGAGAGAGAGAGAACAGAGAAAGATCCTAAAAGTGTGTGTGTGTTTTTTACCTTTTTTGCCGGCCCCAGAGAGTTAAGTTTTACTCCCTCAGAGAGAAAGTCAGGTTAACTGATAGTCCGCCAACTCTGTAGGCTCCCTCTCAAACGTAGAGCTGCTGGAGGCTGATCTCATGGCAGCAATATTTTACTATATGTTATTCTGGAAAATATTTTAAGAAAGTGATTATTTTTTCCTTTTTGAGACAATGTCTCTCTACATAGTCCTGTCTATCCTATAACTCACTATGTAGACCAATTTGGCTTTGAAGTCACAGAGATCCACCTGTCTCAGCCTCCCAGAGTGCTAGGAGTAAAGGCATATGTGACATGCATGGCTAAGAAACTGATTTTTTAGAACAGAAAAACACCTTTTCCCTGTCACTCTCAAGGCCCATAATCTACCACCATTGCCAAGGAAGGCATTGCTACTGGAGGTGATGTCAATACTACTTTTCAAGAGGTGCTGAAGACCACCCTTATCCATGATAGCCTAGCATGTGGCATATGTGAAGTTGTCTTAGACAAGCACCAAGCTTGTCTTTGTGTGCTGTGCTTGCATCCAATAGTGATGAGCCTGTGTATGTCAAGTTGGTGGGGGAACTTTGTGCTGAGCACCAAATCAATATAATTAAGGTTGATGACAAGAAACTAGGAGAATGGGTAGGCCTCTGTAAAACTGGTGGAGAGGGAACACCATTTAAAGTTGTTGGTTGCATTTGTGTGGTGCTTAAGAACTATGGCAAAGACTCTCAGGCCAAGGATGTCACCAAAGAGTACTTTAAATACAAGAAATGAATAAATAAAATTTTGGCTCATGGGAAGAAAAAGAATACAAAAACTTCTACTGTTAAAAGGCAACTGTCTAAAAGATGAAGTATAGCTATTTATGCAACTATAAAAACATGTCCAAAATATTTATGCAACTATAAAAACATGTCCAAAATATATCATTAAATGAAAATGCTGCAGAACAGTATGTTAAGAGGTAATCTAGTTGACTGTTCACCTGTAAAAATCTATTCCTAAGAATTGTGTGCTGTCTATAGCATCAGCTCATGAATGAGAAACTTAGAGGTCTGTAGTAGTTTGAGTGTATTTGGCCCCCATAAGTTCACAGGGAGTGGCACGATTAGGAGTTGTGGCTTTGTTGGAGTAAGTGGTCTTGTTGGAGGAGACTGGATGACACACAACTTTAATCCACACCTTGAGGCTGGAGGGTACATGTTTAATCTGGGCCACACCTTCTCTTGGAAGTGTGTCACTGTGGGGGTGAGCTTTAAGATCTTTTTCTTAAGCTTCACTCAGTGTGTCAGTCCACTTCCTGTTGCCTACAAGGTGTAGAACTCGGCTATTTTACCAGCACCATGCCTATCTGCATGTCCCCATGCTCCCCACCATGATAGATTTAACCTCTGAACTGTATGTGAGCCACCACAATTAACCGTTTCCTTTATAAGAGTTGCCGCGGTCATGGTGTCTCTTCACAGCAGTAAAAACCTAAGACAAGGTCAGAGGTTAACTCAAAAATCAATACACTTTAAAAGGGCAGAGCTGTTTTTCCTACTACAGTCTGGTCCTAGACTCTCCTAAAACTGCTACCATATCATATCCATTCTAAGAGTCCCATTTCCTCAGAGCATAACACCTCCAAAAACAGGGATATGTCTTAAAATCACTGTGGGCTGGGTGACGACCCCACTCCTGTTTGAACTCACAGGATGAATCCCATGGCTTGGAATAAAACCCCAGGGAGTAATAGAGCATGTTTGCTGTGTCCTTAAATTACAAGCAAATAGGCACAGGGGGTGGTGCTGGGAGGTCACAGCTACGGGAGACTACAGGCATGATCTGACATACAATTCAAAAGAGCTGGGTTCAAAATGAGCAGGTTGAAGAAACATTTTAATTTATGCCATTTGCAATTTCCTTTTTTAGACTTGACAGATTAAAACAGGGAAAAAATCTATTCCTATATAAGCTGTGTTATGGAAACAGTTTGGCTGAGTTTAAAGGAGGGGTTTCAGTGAAAGTCCTCCAATTCTGCTGTAATGTAATGACAGGTGCTTTTCCTTCCCAGCTTACCTTACATTTAATTCAACACAGTCAGCTTCCCCACAGCCCTCCTTCTAACACGCTTTGCATCTTTCAGGAAAACTGTTTTATTTGAAAACTAAGAACAAATGGAAGCGTTTATACTCTCCATTCAGACCAACTAGGAAACAGGGCCACACATTTGTATTGCACATTTTACGTAACTTGTTTTGCTTGAGACAGACTTTTGCTGTGTCATCCAGGCTGGCCTTGATTTCACAGTCCTCCCGCCCCAAAGTCCCACATGTTAAAGGTTCTTTTGGAATTGTTTCTTCTGAAGCCAAGGGTAGTTGCTCCTCCATCAGCACTTACTTCCTGTTGACTCAAGCTTTTGTCTAGAGCACAACACAGCACTTATTCTCAACTCACCATGGCAGAAAAGCCACAGAGCATGCGCGTGTTTGGGAAAGCTCTGTTCCCTTGTCCAAAGGAACATGGATGGAAACGTGAAAGACCCCGAAGGACAAAGCAATCGGCAGGAAGTCAGATCAAATGGTAAAAAATAGAATGTGTTGTAGATGTTACTGTCTTTAAGCTTTTGTGAGANGTTAAGACAAATTGAGACCGATAGGGGACCCAGCAAAAGGACAAAAAAATCCACCAAATCAAACCTCTGAGGCTTTAACTGGTTCCTCAGTAGAAGCATGCTGTCAACAACATTGTAACAAAATAACAGATTAGGTCCCAAGGCCAGAATGTTTATACTCATGAGTTCCTTATGACTAAACCAAGATGAAAGCAGTGTAGTTTCAGGTGCTACACAAATGGTAAACAAAAAGGAAAAAGTGTTAGCAAGGAACCTATCCCAGAGAATGTCTGCAGTCATTGTCCAGAACCAACTCCAATGTCAGTTCCTCAGAGCAGAATCACAATGTTCTCTCAAGGTCATGCCACTAGGCAATTCATTATTGGATTCCCACCAGGTTTGCTCTAAAATAATAACACCTTTGACATGTACTGTAATGGTTGCTGATGGGAATGTCTTTCTGAAAATGTGTTGCTCTGATTGGTTGATATATAAAGCTGTTTGGCCAATGGTGAGGCAGAATAAGGTTATGCGGGACATTCGAACTAGGGGGAGAGAAGAAGAAAGGGGGGGGCAGACGCCATTCTGCCATCTACAGAACAACATGTGATGACACACAGGTAAAGCTACGTGGAACACGTGGCGACACAGATTTATAAAATGGGTTAATTTAAGATGTAAAAGCTAGCTAGTGAGAAGCCTGCCAGGGCCATAGTTTAAAAATGATATAAGCCTCTGTGTGTTTACTTGGGTCTAAGCGGCCACTGGAGCCTGGTGGGACCAGACAAACTTTCCCCTACAGATTGCCCTACTTGCTTTGCAGAAACTTGAGACTTTTGCTAAAAACACTGACTCTTGCCCAGAGCCTACACAGCTACCTGGTAGGCAACTAGAATGGTAAAAGGCCTGGTGTCTTCACATTACGGTAGACACTACTTAGTGTTCAGCTGGAACCCCCAGCTCCCTCCTGCACGGTCTGAGAAGCCCCAGCTCTCTCGCTCTCTCGCGCTCTCTCTCTCTCTCTCTCTCTCTCTCTCTCTCTCTCCAAACCTCACCCTCTCAGAGAATCCAACAAAGAAAAGGCACCAAAAAGCCCAGTCTGAATTTTTGGTGGCTGCAGCAGCTCCTCCTCTGAAGTTGCTAGTAGTCCAAGACCCCTCCTGAAGTGATCAGTTCTTGACCATACTTGGGCACAAACCCAGCTTGTGGTGGACATGTCATTACCCCTCGCCTACAGGCTATATAACCACCCTGCTTTAGTTCCAGTGCATGACTTCTCTGGCCTTGATCTCTGGGACTGGAGAACTCATCAGGGAGTTGTTTTGCTCAAACAAACCTGTTCTTTTATTTTTTCAATTTGGCTTGATCTGGCTTACTGCCTTGGCAGAGAAACCTATTATCAGGCTATAGGAAATCTATTACTTAGCTCTGCCTGTAGACTGGTTGATCATCTGAAAATGCTTTGTTCAAGCCTACAGTACCAAGTGAACTTGCCATATTGCCTGTCAGAGCAAATTTGCACTTTTTCCTTCTCCAGCCTGGGGTTTCTCAGTATCTGCAGTCCCTCAACCTTATTACAAGATTCAGAGCAGACCAGAAGATCAGGGATTTATGCAACATGCTGACATTTTTTGTACTCTGACTTTGTATTTTTCAACTAGGAGAGTTTTT
>LZPO01068676.1:370821-384294 GCA_001675575.1 Neotoma lepida
TGAAAAAAAAAAACAGTTAAAAGAGAAAAGCCCTGGATACATTGTTTTCCGCAAGCTCCTTTATACCTAATGAGCATCTCACTGGCCCAAGACCTGTTGATCTTTAAGTTTCTATAGTTCATTGACTCATGTTGGTCTCACAGTGAGCATATGTGTTTATCTGAGCGATTGGAACAGAAAGGGAGTTAGAAATGGAACAGATGTATTTCAAAGGTTTTTGATAGTTTTCTAGTTGCTGTGTTAAAAAGGAAGAGCGAATGTGTTATACTTACGGCAGTCTCTGTTTTCTCAAAGATGGGTGCAAGGATTCCCTACTCAGAATGTCCATTTTGTCAATGACCGCACCATCTGCTACCCTTCTGGGAACTTCATAATATTCCTTAACCTCGACACCAAGAAGAAGACTGTACTCCAGTGTATTAATGGAATTGTGGGCGTCATGGCAACTAACATTTCTGATGAAGTTGTGGCTTTCTCTGACCGCAGACTAAAACCCGTCATCTACATATACAGCTTTCCTGCACTGACCAGAAAAAACAAATTAAAAGGTATCTGGGAGACCCTCCCCATACTGCCCTCCTACTCCTGGAACTGAAGGATTTTTTATTTGTTTGTTTTGTTTTCTTTTGTTTTGTTTTGTTTTGTTTTGTTTTGTTTTTGAAACAGGGTTTCTCTGTGTAGCCTTGCCTGTCCTGGAACTCTGTAGACCATGCTGGCCTCGAACTCAGAGATCCATCTGCCTTTGCTACTTGAGACCTGGGATTAAAGGAGTGCAGCACCACCATACCTGGCAAACGAAGAATGTTTTTATGTGAGCAAATCTAGTTCTTAATGAATGAAGCTAGTTTGGATTATAGAAAGGTTGTTTTAANTAGANGTGGCCAAGCTAATCACCACAGGTTTCATTGAGTAGGCAATAGTCTTCCAGTATGCTGTGCTTCCTGCCAACACTGACGCTACCTCAGAAACTACTCAAAAGGGCACAGAATCAGCCTGCTGTGGTAGCGCTCACCTGTGCACCCGGAAACTTAGAGGCTGCAAACGGAGGCTCATTTGAGCCCATGAGCTGGAGACCAGCCTAGGCAAGTTCAGATGAAACAACCACTCCCTCAAAAATGAACAAATCAACCAAACCAACACCTTAGTTTTAACAATACTTCTCGGGTGATTCATGCACATTTTAAACNGTGAGAAACACAGGATTAGAGAACTGTAGTGATATTTGCTCTGCCCATGACCTTGGGCTATACAGTCCGAAGGAGGCAGTGCTTCTTGCCATCGTACTGACCTCTTAAGAGAATTGACCTTCGCCAGGACAATGTTTCTTCTTTTTTCCTGGTGATTTATTGGAACTCTAACACAAACTAATGCGTGTATAACTGATAAAGACAAATCTAAACCCCACTGTTCTTAACCACAAAATGGGGTTAAATGTGGTGTCGAATGTTAAGTTTGTGGTGGTGCTAGAGGAGCACACACACACACACACACACACACACACACACACACGCACACACACTCGTCCATGGCTACCTATTATTTTTGTATTACTGTTAAATCATTCACAGTTACAACTGCCCTCCATGGGCTGAGCTGGCCGTCCATCTCCAGGAGTCTCTATCTAATGATACCTGCTCTTAACACAACCTTAATCTGAGTGTTGTGATTACACACACCTGTAACCCAGACNTTGGGAGGCTAAGGAAGCAGGATCCAGAGTTTAAGACCACCTGAGCTAAAAGCAAGACCCTGCCTCAAACTAAACTAACAATGACAAGTCCACATGCAGCACAGTCAGGAAGCTTAGCCTCGTGGGGCCTTGGTTTAAGAACCACGTGGGTCAAACAGGTGTCTGGGGCAAGTCAGGCACCATCACTGTAGTTTACATGTTATTTCTGGAGAAATTGGTCTGTGTTCTTCACAGATTAAGACACCTTAATGAAAACATAATCCAGTCATAAGTTGGGAACTGTTTGTGTGGACTGTAACCACACTCCATGTTTAAGACGCGCCCAGCTTGCCGGATGTGATAGCACGCACCTTTAACGTCAGCACTCAGGAGGCAGAGGTAGGCAGATTTCTGTGAGTTCAAAGACCAGTCTGGTCTACAGAGTGAGTTCCAGGACAGCCAAGGCTACACAGAGAAACCTTGTCTTAAAAAAAAAAAAAAAGATGCCTCCAGTTTAGCTTTATGACTCCAGCCCTGGGCAAGCAATCTGATGTTAATTCAAACCAGTAGACAGCATCCATATTGCATAACAAATCCCTAAAAGAATTCATAATAAAAACAAGTCATCAAGGATACCAGTTATTGTCAGTGTCATTTAGTATCAACCAGAAGATCTAACCAATACAACAAAATAGTTAACAAAAATGTGTACCTGTAGAACAGAAAATTATGAGTGATGCAATAGTCTGCTAGCACTTAAGAAGGAATGCTTAGCAAGATACTGGTTTCAGAAAAAATGCCCATACAAGTAGATTAAACACTTAGAAATAATTCAGATATATCAGTGACACANACTTAAATATACATTAAATAAACAGTTATACAATATATATTTAAATATATAATTCCATAGAGACATATGCCAGGATAGAAATCATTATTGTTATAAATAAATATGTTTCTAATATTTGTCACAGAGACTCACTCATAGGCTCATTATTTTAGAGAGTGGGGAGTACTTAAATAACTCCAAAGTGTTTCTGAAACAAATAAAAGAAGGAGGTAGCGAGGCAGAGAAGGTCTTTGTAACATCGCAAGGCTCAGGGAATTAGGAGAGTGGGGTTCCATTGGGGACCCCCAGATCAGTAGAGGTGTGAAGAGGCTAGATCCGGAAAAGTGAGGTCTATGGTGAAGAAACTCACACTCCAGGGGATAAGAATTGTTAACAATGATGTTAAGAAAAATTGAATATTTGAACTAACGTGTCAAGATAGACATCCTGCATATCATAACACATATTCCATGAAAATAGGATTCACCAGAAGCAAGCCCACTTGAGAAGTAGTAGAAAATATGGTAGGACTCAATTTTAGGACCAGGAAAAAACTAGGATTGGCATATTTACTAACAAATGTAAAACATCAGATAAATCACAAAAATTAGCATGCAAATAACAGAATGAGGAAAATAGATGGGAAAAAATAGAATCAAATGTCCTTGAAGCATTTATGAAGCAGTAAGAAAAAGACTAGTATCTCACAGGAATGAATGACAAGGAACTTTCTCAGATAGATCACAAATCATTAATGATCAATTATATTAAGATGATCTGACTTAATATTTGTTTTTTAAAAAAAGTGTAGCTTAGGGCCAACAAGATGACTCAGCAGATTGAAGTTCTTGCTTCACAAGCCCTGCTAGGCAGAGCTGAAGCTCCAGAACCCACAAGCAAGTGGGAGGAGAGAAAGCCACCCTGCCCAGGTGCCCTCCCACAGACCTGTGCTCATCCACCCACACAAACGCAAGCACAGTAACAACAGAGGTGACAGTTTTGGAGTGTGGTGTAAATCCAGGGCCTACGTTTCCGTCAGTTGGGTTCAGTTTTTTGGAGCCAGTCAGAGTGTGGAGAAATTGGTAGCTTTTGCTTGCTGGCAGTGGGAACATAATCTGATGGAGCCCTTCCGGGTCACTGTGAGAATCAGAACTCAAGTTTAAGAAATGCAGTGGTCTGAACTGTGGTTATAGGTTTATGTACAGAAGAGTTAAAAGCATTGTCATAATTGTAAAGACAACAGCCCACATCCCTGGTGTATGAACAATGGTAAATATGTTAAAAATCCCATGATGGGTTATTATTACAAGCATTACAAATCAAAATTTTAAAGAAATATTAAGAACATGATAAAGTGCTTAATGTAATGTGAACAAGGAAACCAATAAGATAGAACACTTTGCGTGATCTAAATTATATTTTTAAATGGAGGATTTTGTACANGATAGTCAATCAACACGTATTACAACTATAAAGAGTGAAGTTATATACACAGAAAGTGTATTTGCATGTGTTTTTACATGTAAACACACAGTAGAAGGAAACTGACATAGCAATGCACACCTATAATCCCAGTACTGGGGAGGAAGAGGCAGAAGGATTTGGAGTCAAGGATATCCTAAGCTACATAGTGAATCCAAGGGCAGCCTGGGCTACGTGAGAATCTGTCTGAAAAAAATAAAACAAAGAAATTTACCAAACTTGATGTTAGGGTCACAAAAATACATACNTTTTTCTCTCTAGGCTTTTAAAAATTCTCTTCAAAATATCATATATTTAAAATTTTTGAATGTATAATAACAATATGTGACAATTAGAACTTACTTGATATTAATGTTGATGATAGAAAAAGTAAAGAAAGGACATAAAATATTTGTATTAAGGTCTCATCCCACGGGCTATTTTTTCATTACATGCTCAATAAACACATTTTTTTTGTTGACTAGGTCATGCTGAATAAATTTAATGACAAAGTCACACTTTAAGGATAGACTATAGTCAGTTTAACATGAGAAGCTCAGAGCTGGAGAGATGATTCAGCAGTTAAGAGCACGTACCTGCTCCTGCAGACAACCCAAGTTGATCCCAGCACCCAGAAGTTCACAGCCACCTGTAATTCCAGCTGAAGGAGATCTGACAGCCTCTTCTGGCCTCTGCAGGCATCTGCACACATATCACACCACACACACACACACACACACATATACACACACACAATGAGAAGTGTAAACACTGAAACAATCATTAGAATACTCAAAACAAACAATCAGGTGCTAATATCAAGGCTGACCTTGGGCCTGTGCAACCACACTGAAGATGAGCCAGTGCTGAGGAAATTAGCCCTGTCCTGAGACAGAGATGAGCCTGTTCTCACTCAGCCTCCCCAAGAGCCACCTTGTAAACATCTCATTGCTAAGGCTTTTAAACAATGCTGCATTTCTTCAGCTAGACATATAAAGAAAGTTATTCTAAGAACTAGAAGAAACTGAGTTGAGGGCCAGATATAGCCTAAGGATTTATAACTCCTTATTTATAACACCTGTTTAAGATATTGGCTAGAATTATTACAACCTCCTAAGACACTTGAAGCTTGAATAACTGTTCTAATCCCCATGTCTCATATTTATGAGACATTAAGGAATGTTCACTTCAAATCAGGCTGGGACATTATGATGTAGTTTACTCAGTACTGCACCAAAGTCTAAAGACAGTGACATAACGGTCTTAATAAAAATGCATTTTCCTGGGTGTGGTAGAGTAAGCCTATAATCCTAGCACTTGAGAGACAGAGGCAGGGAATCATGAATTTGAAGCTAACCTCAACTACATAGGAAGACCCTGTTTGAAAGAAAATAAGACAAAACTTTTCGCCAACAAAAGCATCGAAAACAGTCAGTCTAAAATGGTTCTTTTTTTTTTTTTTCAAGACAGGATTTCTCAAAATAGGGTTTCTCTGTGTAGTTTTGGCACCTATCCTGGATCTCACTCTGTAGACTAGGCTGGCCTCGAACTCACAGAGCTCTGCCTGCCTCTGCCTCCTGAGTGCTGGGATTAAAGGTGTGCACCACCACCACCCGGCCTAAAATGGTTCTTAACTTGGCCCTGAGCTTTCTGTTCACCACCTTAGACACTGGCCAGGAGGTGGCTCACTTCCTGACAGAGAACTTTAGAGGTACATGCAAATCACTAGGAGAGGGGAGCATTCTGTGAGACTGTGAGTTCATCTGGATGTGACAGTCAAGTCCTTGTCATGGGTTTTGTATTTTAGGCAACATCCTCCTGGACTACACTTTACTTTGCTTCAGCTACTGTGGCACCTACCTGGCCAGTTACTCATCTCTCCCAGAGTTTGAGCTGACCCTCTGGTAAGTCAGCACCCCACACTGCCCTCTTCTCCAGGTCTCACTGGAGTCTCCCCATTCTGGATTTCACCAAAGGGGACACACACAAAAATCCCAAACAAGGGGAGCTAGGAAGAATGAACATCCTAGTCACATGATTTAGTGTCATCTTTCTGCTCAGGTATGAAATTTGTCAGAACAAAAACTGTGACAGCTGAATTACTGTCTTTCCCTTTTTAGTGACATGAGCAGTGTCTTAGGGTTTTTTATTGATGTAAAGAGACACAACTCTTGCGAAGAAAACATTTAATTGAGGTGGGGGCTTACAGTTTCAGAGGTTCAGTCCATTATCATGACAGGGAGCATGGTGGCATGCAGGCAGGCATGGTGCTGGCTACATCTTAACCAGAAGGCAGCAGGAANTCAACTGACTGTCACACTGAGTGAAGCTTGAGAAAAGAGACCTCAAAGCCTGCCCCCACAGTGACATACTTCCTCCAACAAGACCACACCTACTTCAACAAGGCCACACCTCCTAATAGTGCCACTTCCTTTGGGCCAGTTTCTTTCCAACCACCTCATGCAAGTATTTCCTTACCCAGGTGAAGAAACGANTCTAACTACGTAAAGTTTCATCTTTCCCGAAAGCAAATGGTTCTTTTGAGTTACTAGCATGTTTTCTGCCTGTGTTGAAATTAGGATGGTCTGTGTATTCAAGCTCAGGTTAAAGTTAGCATTCATGGTGACACTGGAGCACTATGTTCAGAGTGGAACATTCTACCACATTGACCAGCTGTGTCTGTGCTGGGCCTTTTCATGTGGCCAACTTTGTAGGTGCATTCTCTTCCATCTATGACATAAACCTCTCTAGGAGTTGGGATTTGTTTTTTTTAATGGGAAGTACAAAGTGTTTCTGGCATGATTGAGGCCAGTCCTTATACACCAGCATTTCTACACAAGAATCTAAGATTCCCAGCTCAGAGAGCCAAATTTAACTTATGTACTACTTTATTTTGCTTTACTAGTTTATTTTAGTGGGTATTTTGTCTGCATATGGGTTCTGAGAATTGAACCTAGATCCCCTGAAAGAGCATTCAGTGCTCTGAACTGCTGAGCCACTCAAAGCTGAGCCTAGTGTGGTGGCTTGCAACTATCATCCCAGCACTTGGGAGGCTGAGATAGGAGGATTGTGGTGACTTCAAGGCTAGCCTTGGCTACACAGTTTTGGGCCAACGTGGGCTCCTGCTCTAAAGTATAAAACCCTGGGGAGGGAAGAGAAAGAAAGGGAGAAGGGAAAGGAGGAAGAGGAAGAGGAAGGGAGGGAGCATTGTATTAAAGGCTGGTGATGTAATTCACTGGTAGAATGTTTTCAATCATGCTTGATGCCCTGAGTTTGATTCTTAGAAACACACACACACACACACACACACACACACTCACACACACACACTCCCAAAGTTACTGAGATATAACTGATATATAGTAAACTGTTCACATATAAAGTATACAGTTTAAATTTGGGCTGGTGCAAGCACTCTTGAGGCCATCACCGTAATCAGGACAAATATACCCCTTATCCACAGTTTCCTTGCACCTCCCAAAGCCTTGTTACTGTTCCTTGCCATACATACTTTTAACCCACCCTCGCCCTCACCCCAATCAGCCTCTGGTGTGTTTATGTAACTCAGGATTCATTTGCTTTTTCTACACATTTCATACACAGAGGCTATATAGTCCCTTTTGTTCTGCCTGCTTTCATGCACCTTCATGGTTTGGAAATCTGCTAGCACTGTATATCTCAACAATTTTCTTTGCCATTCCATGAAACAGATATGCCATCTAGTGCTGTGGAATACTAGTTGAAGATGTATTACATTCTTTTATGCTGTGGAATATTTGTTTAATGATGCAAAGATGTGTTGCATTCTTTTATGTTGCATTGGTTTAAAACTCCGTAAAGCTGTGTTACTGTGCCTGTCTAAAACACCTGATTGGTCTAATAAAGGGCTGAATGGCCAATAACTGGGCAGGAGAGAGAAATAGGCAGGGCTGGGAGGCAGAGAGAATAAATAGAAGGGAGAGGAGAAGGGAAGAGAAGGAGAAGAACAGAGGATGCGAGGGGACCAGCTATCCAGCTACCCAGCCAGCAATGGAATAAGTAAAGAAAGACATATAGAATAGAGAAAGGTGGAAGCCCAGAGGCAAAAGGTAGATGGGATAATTTACATTAAGAAAAGCTGTCTAGAAACAAGCCAACCTAAGACCAGGCATTCATAAGTAAGAATAAGTCTCCATGTATTTATTTGGGAGCTGGGTGGTAGGCCCCCTAAGAGCAAAGAGCAAAACAACAACAACAACAACAACAACAACAACAAAACAAAAAACAACAACAACAACAAAACTATGATCTAGTCACATGTTAGCTATCTAGAGTCTCTTTTTATAAGGGTTATGATCCTTTTATTAACAGCTATGGTCACGATCCAAAGCACCTGGATACATGAATGGAAGGAGGAACCAAAACACTCATGGACAGCAGTTCATGAGCCTGAACTAAAGAGGAAGGGAGTGGTTAAATATTTCTGGTTGAGAAACGAGAATAGTTACGTTTCTGTAAGTCTCTTGCCATAGCACTTGACTGAGCTATGCTCCGAGGCAGCACAATGACAGCACCTGCCATTTCATAGTTACATACTCTACCCTCTAAAGCCATGCTTGTCCTTATCACATGGGGCCTGCTAATCAGTATACAAGGACAANAGTTTTGTTTCTTTGGTGTGTCAGATGGGGGTCAAAGCAAAGTCCACTTTTGTCAGGGGAAGCGGGTTGGAAGCGCTTCTCGACGTCATGCTAGAAACAAGCAGCACGCTGTTCTTCCTTCACGTTCCAACTGTTTTATTCTACAGTTACTTGTTTAAGTGGCTGGGTAGAGTTTAAGCCTGGCGGGACTGAGCTATTTCACAGCTTCCAGTAACTTTAGGTACATAGGAGCACCTAACCCAAGAGTGGATGAGGGAGGAGGGGTCAGGGAAGGACTCCTGGGAATGGAAAGGTATTTAAATAGACCCTCATATTTTGTTTTCTGAGATCACCCTAACAAATACCACAAAGCAGGTGGCTGAAGCAACAGAAGTTCATTGTCTCAAGTTCTAGAGACCAGAATTCCAAGCTCTGGGTCAGGGTAGGCTTGATCCCTTCTGAGGTCTGTAAGGAAATCTGTTCTGTGCCTGGTCAGTTCCCACTGCTGATTTGATGGCCATTTCTGATGTTCCTTGGCCTATAGATATGCCACCCTGATCTCTGTCTTCATGTACACACAGCACACACGGCGTTGTCCCCATATGTCTGTCCAGTTGTTGTGGGAATTCATTCCGTTCAGCCAATGGCTTTGGGGTACAAGCCCTAGGGCATGGCTTTGTCCACATGGCCCCTTAAAAGCTGAGAGAGAGTTGTTGTGCACTCGGAGACCATTTGGTTGGTTCTCATCACTCCTAGGCTGAACAGGAAGACAACAGCTGGAGAAGCAGTGGTGTTTATTTCGTTCTGTATCCGTGAGTGGATTATCCCCATTCTATATTTTAATAAATTCCTGAATCCTTTAATACGCCCCTCTGGGTTCACATAACAAGTGGCACCCAACGTGAACTGAGCCCCATCNCCAGCGGAACTGAGCTGCCCTTGAACAGTATGGTGGCTCATCAGTATCAGTGGCCATTTCTCACTGTTTTGTTGCTACATTATTGCTAGGGTGCTCCCTTCATTACTTGTCTAAAATGTGCCACCCATGAATTTGGGGGAGCCAGAGGAAAAGGAAAGTCTTCCTGATGAAAAGCATGGCTTGGAGGTTACACATCCCACTGCCAGCTTAGTCACAAGCCATGTCTAACTGCAATCCAGGCCAGTCATGTGCCTGGCGGAATCCCAGGGATTCTGTTCCTCAGAGGAGAAACAGAGAACACAAGATGTCTCTGTCACAGGTATCCAGGACTGGAATACAGGACCGAGGCTGGAGACAGAGACTTGGGANTAGTTAAAACATATCATCGAAGTCCTGAAAGTAGATAAGAACACCTAAAGACCCAGAGGGACACCCATGGAAGCTACTGAAAAGAGGAACCCCACNGGGGACTCAAANGGAGCAACTATAGGAATGGGGGTTGGAGGAGGAGCTCTTAGTGAAGTGGGTTCCAGAATATGCCTCACCCCAGAATCCACAGAATCAAGTCTGAAGCAGAACCTCAGAGACTAGTTCTTCAGTGGGAGCATGAGGCCGAGATGCCAGGGAAGGGAGGAACCAATAGGAGTGCATGTTTCTTAGCTGGCCACAGTTGTCTTGAAGATGGACTCTGGGGAAGGGGGGCGGAGTCAGTTTGTCTGCTGACTCCTACGTTCCACTGAGGAAAGCTTCACTGCGTAGGGTGTTGATGCTTCTGCACTTTCAGGTTTATTAGCACCCCCTAGATTTTATACCAGGGGCCACAGGAAGTCCTTGGGCACATGGAAGCAGATGTGAAGTAAGAGACAGGTGGAATGTGCCTGTCTCTTATGAAGGCAGTCAAAAGAGAACTGTCCACAGAGCTGAACAGCCACTACGTCAGTAGGAGAGGAGGGTGAGGCACCATGGTGACACAACTGGGGCTGAGGGGATGATGAGGTGTCCCATAGACACTATATGACAGAGGGTCAGGAGTTCTTCCAAAAGGTAATTGTAAGCATGCCAAAATGTGGCAGGGTGGCTAGAAAGCCCAAGCCTCCTGCTCCATCTGGGATGAAGGCAGATGTCTGTGAATACTGAACACAAGTATGTCAAGGGAATGATGGTGATGGGTACAGGTGTCTTGGGGTGAGAAGAGGAGAGAAAGCAGAGCAGGGAGTTTAGAACAAGTTCTCAAGACATTTGATTGGAAGTAGAAAGAAGGGAAGTGTGGACAGGTGAGACAAAAAGAAGGATTTTTTTCCTCCTAAGGTGGTTTAGTTGAGCACAGAAGTGTTGACAGTAAGGATGGGGAGCCTGAGGGTGCAGAAGAGAAGCAGAAGAAGAAGTGGGTAAAGATGTTCTGGAAGGCAAGACCAGATCCAGCACCTGTGCAGCCAGAGGCTTCAGGTGGGCTGTGCGTAGTAACAGGAGAGAAGAAAGATGGTGGCAATTAAACCTGATAGGGGCTGGGAACTGAGATTTGGACAACAGGATTTGGGAATCCATCTGAGACTTTTCACAAATATGAAGGAAGGGGTGGGTGTGCTAAAGGCCTCAGGAGACCNAAGAATGTCTAAAATGGCTGCTGTAGAGCATGGGAGAGAGAACCAACCAGAAAAACAGGAGGATTGAGGTTGCATCAACGTGAGTTCACTGGGCAATAACTAAGACTCTCTAGCATCACTGGCACACATGCCCTGTGATCCTTGCTCCTGTGCCCACAGAGACCCAGGCTCACTGGCACACATGCCCTGTGATCCTTGCTCCTGTGCCCACAGAGACCCAGGCTCACTGGCACACATGGCTGTGATCCTTGCTCCTGTGCCCACAGAGACCCAGGCTCACTGGCACACATGCCCTGTGATCCTTGCTCCTGTGCCCACAGAGACCCAGGCTCACTGGCACACATGGCTGTGATCCTTGCTCCTGTGCCCACAGAGACCCAGGCTTCCAGTTGTATCCATCCAGGATTGACAAGGTTTGCCAGCTCCCTGAGGAAAGAAGCCAAAAGATTGAAGGAGCCAGAGATTCTGGCAGGATTCTAGCTGTGATGGGCAAGGGGTTGAGACAAGATGGCCGGGAGCAAGGCACGTTTAGGAAACACCAGGTCTGTTTTCTAATCACTGCTCTGCTGGCCCCTAGTCACCCAAGGAACCTCCACATTCTGACCTGTGTGTGTTTTCCATTCCTCTAGCAAAGGACCTAGCTGGTGGGATTTGAGGCTATTTTCTCAAATGGGCAAATCAAATAGTTGATTTTAAGATGATTTTTTAAAAAATCAGGAAAGATCTGCTGCAACATTCACCACATGCAGCACTCAGCNCTTGGAGATGGAGACACAACACTCGCTTTTCGGCAAATATGATGATATTTTCATTTCCCAGCCTTGAGTGACTTAAATTCGGGTCAAACAAGAAGGACAAAATAGCCCTGGTACAATAATGCAATATTAAACATATATAGTATTTCATTTCTTAAAGGATTCATTTAAATATAGTCACTTAAAAATTTGGTGTTTATGTCATAGATTATATAAATTATATCACAAATTATGCCCCAGCTGATGTAAGTTGTCTTAAAATAAGATATTTTTCAGTCATAAAATTAAAACAAACTAATTTTTCCTCAAATGTTGTTTCCCTCTAAGGAACTGGGAATCCAATGTTATCTTGTGCAAGAAATCACAGCCTGGAGTAGATATGAGCCAGATGTCCTTCAACCCCATGAACTGGCACCAGATGTGTTTATCAAGTCCAAGTGCATTGAGCGTGTGGACCATTGAGAGAAGTAACCAGGACTATCACTTCAGGACGAGGTGGGGTCTTTGTTGTTCCACAACCACNTGGTGGTCTTCCTTTGCACTCATAGCCACCATCGGAACTCTGATGAATTAAATGACTTCATACAATACCACAAGCATGGTTGCACACACACACATAGAGCTTATCACAAGTTATAACAGTGTTCTGCATCTGTCATAAGCTTGGAGTGACTGCTCACACATCAGATTATCTTTGACTTCCCAAGTCCCCTAAGGGCTTGTTCCAACATGTTTAATTGTGCAAAATTTGATTGGCTCAAATTAATACTTTTTTAAAAATCCTTCTCTCATATATTACATCCCCACCACAGTTTCCCCTCCCACCAGGTCCACCCTCCCTCTGTCTCCCCTCAGAAAAGAGCAGACCTCCCAGGGACATCAACCAAACACAGCATAATATGCTGCTACAATGCCAGGCTCATACTATCAAATCAACACAGTAGGAGGAAAAGGGTCCCATGAGTAAGCAAAAGAGTGAGTGACTGCCCTGTAGTCGTAAGTTTCTCTGGTCCCACCTGGCCCCACAGTCCCGTGTTTCTCCAGTCCCACTGGCCCCAAAGTCCCCACAGCCACCTATAAAATAATCACTCAGAGCTTAATATTAATTGCAAATTATATGGCCTATGGNTCAAGCTCCTTGCTAGCTAGCTCTTACAACTTAACTCAACCCATTTCTATTAATCTATATATCGCCATGTGTCCCATGAGTTTTTACCTACATCCCATTACATGTTGCTCCTTGGTTNGCAGTTCAGAATCTCCCCTTACTCTCCTTTGTCCTTTCACTATCTCTCTTGGATTTTCCCGCCTAGCTCCATCCTGTCCTGCCATAGACCAATGCAGCTTTATTTATTAGCCAATGGAAGTAACACATATTCACACCATACAGAAAGACATCCCACAGCACTGCCCCAATCTCACTGTTAGGCATCTCATAAGGACACCAAGCTACTCAGCCATAACATATATGCATGGAACCTGGGTCAGACCTCTACAGGCTCCCTGATCTCTGCAAGCCCCTATGACTCCTGGTCAGTTGACTCTGTGGGCCATGTTCTTGTGGTGTCCCTGATGCCTCTTGTTCCTCTGATCCTCCCTTCCCCTCCTCCCCAT
>LZPO01068676.1:401798-422191 GCA_001675575.1 Neotoma lepida
TCTTGGCTGTTTCCCCTTTGCTGCCTGTTTCCTTGCAGACTTTCCCCTTCTGTTACAGCATCTGCCACGACTCCTGCTTATATTTCTGTCCTATTGGTAACTTTGGAAGAAAGTTACCAACTAGAAAATAAAACTGTCCTGAAATATAGAGGTGTTGGATTAACTTGGTCACCCATCTACCTGTATCGGTCACTTCAGTCAGGAGAAGTCTGAGCTCTGATTGGCCAATCAAATCTCTACCCTTGGACATTGGTTCCAGTCAATTCACCCAAATATGAGTTCTGTATGAAAAGAAGGTTGAAGAATCAGTGCAGAGTTAAACAAATGACTTCTGAGTTATATAGTTAGAAAGACCCCTAGTTAATAAAATGACTCTAAGTCAAGGTTAGCAGTCCNTTGTATTGTTAGGCAACAACATTGGACAAATTGCAAAATAAATATTTTGGTTTTAAATATGGGAAGTCAAAACAATGGTATTATGTTTTATAAATAAATGAAAAGCTTAAAATATTTGTTAAGAACAAGAAACTATTTTTAAAAGTATCCTAATAGAAAAAGAAAATGCAAACAAAACTACTAACACACACACACACACACACATATACACACACACACGCGTGCGCTCGCATGCACACACACACACAAAGGAAACACCAAATAAGCATATCTGGGGACCGGAGAGATGAGTCCTAGTTAAGAGCACTGGGTGCTCTTCTAGAAGGCTCTTATTCCATTCCGAGCACCCACAAAGCCGCTCACAAACACTATGTAACTCAAATCCCAGGGCATTTGATCTCTCTCCCGACCTCCATGAGCACTAGGCGCACACATGTGGCACACAGACATATATGCAGGCAAAACACCTCACGCACATAAAAGAAAAATAAAGGTTAAAAAAATTAAATGAACCTACCTGACAAAAGACTTGACATGGAAGATAGATGAAGAGATTATTGGGAATGTTGCCTAGACAAGCAGAGTGGAAGAAAGTCCAAAAGGAGAAGAGATGTGAATTATACAGTGAATAATAGTATGTCTGATTGAAGTCCTGGGGGTGATACTTCAGGAGATACTAACATAGCTTCCCAGAGCTAACTAACAAGAGGAGTTCACAGATNTAAGGGACACAGTAAATCCCAAAATAGGGACAAAATGACATCCACACTTAACAGTTCCCAAGATGACCCATTTGAAAAACAAAGACCAAACATTTTGAAAAATTAAATGAGTTAAGAAGAAAAATTACTTCAAATATGTTTCAGACACTCTAAAACCACTAGCACACCACTAGCAGGCTGTTACTAGAGAAAACTCTTAACATAAATGTACTTCATGAGAACATAGGGGAAAAGATCCCAAGTAGAAGGTCGAAAAAAAAAAATCAAAGACACAAAACCCGACTATTCACTTTGATGGCACATCTAAAATATCAAGGTCCAGCAAGACGACAGCACAAGGGTGAACATGCATCATTCATGCATCAACTAGAAGGGACCTGATGGTGCTCTGTTGGCCTTAGATGAATAAATCTTCATGGTGAAAATCATACAGAAGATAAAATCCCTTGTTTTCAAATGGTAGAATAAGAAATTTATCAGAATGTATGAACATGTAAAATACACAGGTACCTAACAATATAGCCACAAATATACATAATACATGATGGAATGGCTAGGAAAATCCAAGCAGAAGATTTTCCATAGGCTTCTCTACATGTGTGATGGAATGAACCATGTACTCTCTGCATGTATGATGGAATGAAGCATGTACTCTCTACATGTGTGATGGAATGAACCATGTACTCTCTACATGTGTGATGGAATGAACCATGTACTCTCTGCATGTGTGATGGAATGAACCATGTACTCTCTACATGTGTGATGGAACGAACAATGTATTTTTGGCATAGCAGCCGATACAGACAGAGCATTTCTCTCAGCCACTCACAGCCCATGGTGGTGTCTCATTCTGAGTAAATGCCCAAAACACGGGGCTTTAAATGGCCCTTCACAGCATAGATTCCATATCCCATCCCTGACTTTATCACCCACGTGCTTGTCTCTTACTGTATTTAGTGATGTATTAAGTCATTTACTCATTTAAATTAATAAGTAAGATTTCTATATTTTAAGTTTCTCAAGGACCTTGTTTAAATCTATGATTTCCTGTCACCTAGTCCCAAACAGTGTGTTGCACACAGTGGTCATTAAATAAGTCCTTGTTGAATTAATGACATATGCAGTAATTGTAAGATGTGTTTTCTTTTCTCTGTGTGGATTTTTCAGGGGACTGTTTATACCTACACATTTGGTGCAGAGCCAGCACTAGAGAAAGTCCTAGACGCCTTTGAAGGGAAAGTTCTGGCGATGGACTTTGTCACACCTGGAACCAAACATTTCCTGGTAAGAAATGGTCTCCTGGGACACTATAGGATCAAAGTTGTTGTATTTTAAGGTGTCAATCCCTATCCACATGAACTGAGTATCTTTAGACCAACTCTTTGGTAGGCACAGTTTTTCAAAACCCACATTCAGAGAAAGATATTCTGAAAGGCCTATATCAAAGAAATTGGATTAGTAATAACATTCCAAAAGCGGATGTTCTGGGACCAGATGGGTTATCTAGTGAGTTCTACTAAACATTTAAGGAAAAAAAATAATTCTCCACAATACCATTTAAAAGTTATGAGCAGAACAAATCCTTCCCAACTCATTCTCCAAGGTTTCCTTTGGCACCCAAGCCAGAGAAAACACCACATGAAGAATAAACTACGGGTCACACTCTCTCCTGAGCCCAAAGACAACCACCCTCCATTAAATACTAGCAATGAGTAAAAACAGTTACATACCTCAGGGTGATTTATTTCAGGTTTGCAACACGGAAACACTGATTCCACATTAAATAATCAATTAACGTAATCCATCACGTCACGACTCAATGTCATGGGCTAAAGAAGAAAAGTCATGTCATCGTATCAGTCAGTGAGGCACTCAATAACATCCGTCATAGACTTATAATAAAAAATATTTCAAAAATAAGTAGAGATGCTCACTGTAGTAAGAATATCTACGGAATACCTAACTCCTAATCAGTATCACAATGGAAGTCTGAGCTCATACAATAAGATTTTTAAAAAGAGTAACAGGTATACAGACTGGAAAGAAATGAAACTGCCTCTGTTCTCAGGTGACACGATCGCCACCATAGAAAGTCACAAACTATCAGCACACATCCCTAGTACTGGGTGATCTTAGCAAGAGTGCAGGAGAAGCAGTTAACACAAACAGAGATCAACTGTTTTCCCAATAAAATGAGCTAGGTATGCATCTCACAAAAGATACGTGCGCTCTATATGAGAAAAGTCACAAAAGCCTGATGGAAGAACCAAAGTGATTATCTTAATCTATGGAGACCTGTCACCCTGACATGGATAAGAAACTTCAGCTTTGTTAACATGTCACTTCTTTCCAAGTTGAGCTACAGACTTAGTATAATTCTTGTCAAAATATCAATAAGTTATTTTGTAAAAATTGACTGCTTGTAAAATTTGCATAGCAATGCAAAAAATCGATGAACTATTGAAGGAGGCATCAGTGCAATACTGAGAAACAAATACAGTCGGGACTGATGCTAGAATAATAAAGACCGGTGTTGGTGAAAGAATAAAATAATAGATAAATGTAATAGAAAACAGAGCCCCCAAATGAAGCCACATGAATATAATCAACTGATCTTTTGTTGTTTAAAAATGTATTTTGTGAAAGGGGAGGGTCTTACTCAGTTGCCCAGGCTGGCCTTGAACTCACAGTCTTTATATCTCCACTCCCCAGTTTGCTGGGATTATAAGTAAGTGCCACCACCATGCCTAACACAATAACTGACATTTGACAAAGTAGCAAAGACAATTCAGTAAAAATATTATCATCTTTTCAACAAAGGTGCTGAAACAACTGATTTCTGCATGCATGACCTCCAATGCACCCACCGTGGTGGGTGTACACTCACACATGCACAAATAAATATAATTTAAATAGTTTGAACCCAGATGTAAATCTTATACTTTCCAAAAAAATTAAAATTAACTATAGACAAATGTAAAGGCAAAATTATAAAATTATCAAAAGATGATAAAAAAAATCTGAGTGACCTTGGGCTTGGTGGTAAAAATGCTTTAACTACAATACCAAGTACAGTCTACGGAGGGAACAACTGAGAGATTGCACTTGACTGGATCATCTCCTCTGCTCAAGACCTCTGAAGTAGAAAGCCCTAGGCACACCCTCTGCTAGGGGAAGGGAAGCCACAGCTGACAGAGGACCAGGGTCTCAGATCTGCAAAAAGCACCTGGGATTCAACCATAAGTGGGAGTGCACACTAGTACAGCCACTGTGGAAATCAATATGGCAGTCCCTCAGAAAATTGGGAATCGGTCTACCTCAAGACNCAGCTTGAGGTACCACGCCCAAAAGATGCTCAATCGTACCACAAGGACACTTGCTCAACTATGTTCATAGCAGCTTTATTTGTAATAGTCAGAATGTGGAATTGACCCAGATATCCCTCTGTGGAGGAGTGGATAAAGAAAATGTGGTACATTTACACAATGGAGTACTACTCAGCAGAGAAAAACAATGACATCAGGAAATTTGAAGGCAAATGGATGGAACTAGAAAAAAAATCATCCTGAATGAGATAATCCAGATCCAGAAAGACAAACATATGTACTCACTCCTAAGTGGATATTAGCTGTAAAATAAAGGATAACCAGGCTACAAATCACAGACCCAGAGAAACTAGGTAACAAGGAGGGCTCAGGAGGGGGACGCTCTGATCTCCTGGAAAGGTGAAATAGAATAGATTTTCTGGGTGGACTAGGGCAGGTAAGGATGGGAACATGAGGGATCAGATTGGGGGGTGAGGGGAGTACTGAAAGAGATGACTGGAAAGGGGGCCATTTTAGGGTCAGATAGAAATAGTGCAAGGGAAACTCCCAGGAATCTACAAGGATGACCCCATCTAAGACTTCTAACAATAGGGGATGTGTAGCCTGAACTGGCCATCTCCTGTAACCACAGGCCACCTCCTGTACCCAGTCAAGACTTCCAGTGGAGGGATTAGGACACCAACCCCAGCCACATAACCTTCAACCTACAATCTGTCCTGCCTAGAAGATGTGCTGGGGTAATGGTGGCACAGAGATTGTGGAAGTGACCAACCAATGATGGTCCAGCCTGAGACCCATGCCATGCGAGTGAGCCCACCACTGACACTGCCTGGCATGCCAGGACCCAGAAGCTGGAAGGCATAGAAACCTAGGATAGAACAAACATGACTGGGGACAAAAAGTCAATGAGATGATTCCTAATGATATTCTGCTATACTCTAGATCAGTGCCTAGCCCAATTGTCATCAGAGAGGCTTCCTTCATCCAGCAACTGATGGCAATAGATGCAGAGACACAGGCAAACATTAGGCAGAGCTCGGGGAGTCCTGAAGAAGAGAGGGAAGGAAGGATTGTAGGAGCCAGAGGGGTCAAGGACATCATAAGAAAACCCACAGAATCAACTAACCTGAGCTCATGAGAGTTCATAGAGACTGAACTGACAACCAGGGAGCCTGCCTGGGGCTGACCTAGGCACTTTCCATGTATGTTACAGTTGTGTAGCTTGGTCTTCTTGTGGGACTCCTAACAGTGGGAGCAGGGGCTGTCTCTGACTCTTTTGCCAGCTTTTGGGAACCTAGTCCTCATACTGGGTTACCTTGCCCAGCCTTACTGTAAGGGGAGATGTAGTCTTACTGCAACTTAATACACCTTGTTTTGCTGATATCCATTTGTGGCCTGCCCTTTTCTGAATAGAAACAGAGGAGGAGGGGAGTTGGGGGGGTGAGGCACTGGGAGGAGAAGAGGGAGGGGAAACTGCAGTCGGGATGTAAAATAAATAAATAAATAAGAAAGTGAACAACTTCGTTTAGAAACGCACAAAATAAGCACAAAATGACTAAACTCTACACTAAAGAAGACATATGGACAGAAAATAAGTTATGAAAAGATGCTGGAGACATCATCCTTAGGAAATTGCATGTTAGGGCAACGAGATACCACTGCCTCTTAGAATGTCTAAAACCTAAAATGCTGGCAATGACAGAAGGTTGCTGCAGAGCCTCCAAAGCACTCATTCATTGTGCATAGGCCAACTTGGAAGATGGTTTGTCAGTTCCCTTCAACACTAGACAGGTGCCATATGCTCTGGTGGTTACATTTCTTAATATTTATCCAAATTGGCTGAAAACACAATGTCACCCAAAAATAAGCAGCATTGTTCATAATGGCCCAAACTTGGCAAAAATACTGAGGTGCCCATCCACCAGTGAATGGAAAGACTTGGAGCAGTCATGCAATATGCTGTTGCTCAGTAATAAAAGGAAATAAAGCTGTCAAGCTGCCCAAAGATGTGGAGGGGCCATAAATGTGTAGTGCTAAGTGAAAGAAGCCAGCATGGAAAAGCCTACATGCTGTATGAATCTAACAGGATATTCTGAGAAAAGCAAAGCCACGGAGACTGTAAAAAAAAAAGATCAGCAGTTGTCAGGGATGTGGGGAGGGAGGCAGGAACAGACAGGAGGAGATTTTCTAAGGCAGAGAAACTATCTTCTGTATATACGGTGCTGGTGAATGCATGTCATTACAAACTCGTCAAAATTCTCAGAATGAGCAACACAAAGATTGAAGGAGTCCTGCTGTCAACTGTAGACATCAGCCAGTAGCTATCAGTGTGGACGTGTGTGCTGTGGTCCATGTTCCACTCCGATGCAAGCTGTTAACAGCAGAGAACTTGGAGCATGGGGCTCCACTGTACTTGCTGCCCAACACTTCTGTAGTCCTAAATGCACTCTGAAAGTATAAGAATTTTAGAAGGACAATATGTAATTTCCTGTTTCAGGGCTTAATCACTATCTTTAGGCAATGGTCCCACTGAATTTCCAGGGGATTTTTATTCAAAGTATGATTGTGGGGAAAGTGTTTACTTTTTTATTTTTATGTGTGTGAGTGCTTTACCTGCACATATGATTGTGCACACATATGTGCCTGGTGCCTGCAAAGGCCAAAAGAGGACATTAGATCCCTTGGAACTGGAGTTACAGAGGGTTGTAAACAGCCATGTGGGTGCTGGGAAGGAATCAAGCCTTGGTCCTCAGGAAGAGCAGTCAGTGCTCTTAACCACTAAGCCATACTTTCTAGTCCCTTATTTTACTTTTCTTAACCTAGTTATGATATTTAAATCCTATTAAAGATAACTTACTTTGGCCTGCCTGGGTTCTTCTTGCCCTGGGCTGAAGACATCCACGGGCCTGTCTGGTGCCACACGGTGCTGGGCAGGTAGGCACCATTATGATGAGCAAATATATGGTGGAGAAATGAGAGAGAAAGAGAAGTGGACCAGCTCATGCGCTGTGGAAAGAGGCAGAGCTGAAGAAGTGAAGGCGGTGAGGAGCAGGCTGATGTGGGTGGCCTGCTTGCCTCCCAGAGTCATGGTGACATCTGGTCCCGGGCTGCAGCTGGGGGCCATGTCTGGGTCCATGGCCCTATGGCAGCCAGGATCTGTATTGCTATCTGTGGCTCCTGTTACCACAGGGAACCGTAGGAACCAAGCCTGTTGAAATCCAAGGGCTGTGCTGAGCAGCACCTCCCTTTGCTGGCCCTGGGAGAGCTGGTCCTGCCCCCAGGGGAGAGGTGGCCCCACCCTGGAGATGGCCCCACCGCTCACCGTGGGTATCGGAGCTGGCCCGATGGCATGGGCATAGAAGAGCTGGCTCTGCCCCTCACCTGAGGGGAGTGAATGGTACCAGTGGCCACTACCACCCAGACCCACATCCAGGTCATGGAATTGGCCCACCCCAACATCTACCCAATCTATGACCTGCTTGAGTGTGTGAAGGGACAGGTCCTGTAGGACCATAGCCACAGGATCGCCATGACTCAGGGCAACAGCAGGGTATTTGAGGGGAGTTTTGGTGAGGGTCCAATATTGATGGTGTACAAGAAGCCAGAGGCCTTGAACCAGACCAGTAACCCATTGCAATGAACATTTGCAAGTAAAGCTGAATGGACTGAAGGGTCTACGGCATGCAACAGCTCCAAGTGCCACTAAGACAAATACAGAGGTACTGAAGAGGTGGGAAAGATGGAGAATCAAAGTGGGTTTTTTGTTTGTTTGTTTGTTTGGTTTGGTTTGGTTTTAATTACTATTTTTTTAAATTTTCTTTTGGGGGGATGCTACAGGGTAAAGGTGGATATGAGGGGACTAAGAAATGAGTGGGATTAGGGTGCATCAATAAAAAATATGTTAAAAAGATAACTCCTAGTCTGGCTCTCCTGCCTAACCTTATCCTGTTCAGCTATTGGCCAGTCAGCTTCTTTATTAAACCAAGCAGAGTGACATATTTTCACACGGTGTAGAAGAATATNNNGCCTAGCCTGGTTATACATGAAACTTTATTTCAGGGAGACAAAGAAAGGGGGAGAGAGAAAAGAAAACAGGAGGGTAGAGAAAAAGGTAATAGCTAACATTTCTTCAGAGAATAAGAATTGAGGTTGAATTTATAAATTATTAATAACCTACACAAACTGTGAAGCTTTTAACTGACCCCCCCCCAGGTTAACATACTAGTCGATAGCATGTGCTCTCACAGCAAAGTCTAACTGTCCACTCACTGATACCTTTCTTTCTTCTACAGACGCTCACAAATTTAGGGGAAGTTGCTGTTTTGTGGTTAGAGGATTGCACTTGTTCAAGCAAGATTTGGCTGGAAACTCAAGTAAGTGTACCCGATGAATCAGTGTTTAAAATATTTATTCTAACTCTACTGGCCTTTCTATTTCACATCCTCGATACTGCGTTGTTTTACCCATACAGAGTTTAAGAAGCCCCAATTTAGTCATATTCACCCGGCACAGTGCCAACCTTGCATCACAGTATCAGAGAAGGGGAACCATCATGCAGGAGGAGGATAAAGACACTGCAGAAGGTCCCCTCTCTGAAGGTCCCAAAGAGGGTCTGCTAAGGGAGTAATCCCTGTGAGTATGAGGACCAGCAACACCAATCAACATAAGCTCAGCCCAGAAAATGGGTCACATTCATCCCACCGAGCCCTAGAAATTATGGGAGGGGATGTCACTGTGGATATTCAAGACTTTTGTAGAAGGAAGCCATCTAGATACTAGCTGGCAAACATCCACGACACATTCCTCAATATGCCATCACTTCTGCACAATTCACAGTACATTTTGCATAAAAATAACATAAAAATGTAAAGACCTAATAAATAATAATGGTGCTGGATTTTTTCCATTGCATCCTAGAAGGTAGGGAAATTCCAGTCCTTCTCTCCTACAAAATTAAAAATCTCAATTATAAAAGACTTATATCAATCAATTATCTAAGACATGATACTAAGCATCATGTTATACTTAGTATACTTAGTATACAACATTATACTAAGCCATATAATGTTACAAGTTGCAAAAAAAAAGATACCTCCCCTCCCAGAAAAGTAACAATAAAAAGTCTAAAAAGCCATGAAATATAGAACACTGCATAATCTGTGTGACAAAGGCTTGTATGTATCAATTTCTATGAGAACTTCTAGAACTAAAGAGAAGTTCCACATCCATCTCTGTTTGCAGACAAGAAGCAAGTGTGTAACAATACTCCTAGGAGGCCGTATAACCAGGGTTCACCTTGCTCCTCTTGGACAAGGTGGAATACAACCACTTTCAGGTCTTGCTCAGCCTTCACAGAGCTCTGAGACAGGCCTTGTACATGGCTGTGGTCCAGCCTGTGCCTGGGAGACATGGGTCTTTCCTTATAATAGATCCCACTGCACTACGAAGAAATGATCACTGGACAGACCCAGTGATGCTGAGGCCAAATATTCCTGCCTCTGCCGTGGTTGTTTCCCTGTGAACACTTTAGGCAGTAGTTCTCAAGGAGCCCAACGCAGCACCACCATGGCTAGATGCCCACACTGCAGAAGTTTCCTTTGTTGTCACCTGTGAAAGGACATAAGACTCCCTTGGCTACTGCTATTTAGAGTTGCTCACTATAGCTCTAAAATGGAGTTGATAATTTGAGGAGTCTCTCTCTCTCTCTCTCTCTCTCTCTCTCTCTCTCTCTCTCTCTCTCTCTCTCTCTCTCTCTCTCTCTCTCTCTCTCTCTCTCTCTCTCGATGTCCTACAAAGGCTTTCAGTTAATATATAGCCACTGAAGGGAGCCAGGTAGAGGCACATGCTGGGAGAAGTAACAATGGCTAAAATGCCTGCCGTGCAGGCATGAGGACCGGGGTCTCCAGCACCTATGCAAATGCTGTGCAGGTGGGATGGACACCTGTACTCCCAGTGTGTGGGAGGCAGAAACAGGCTTCAGCAGAGCAGGCTGGCTGGCTGGAGTAGCTGGGTCAGCAAGCTCTGGGTTCAAGCAAGAGACCCTGCCTTAGTATACAAGGTGGAGAGCAATGAAGGAAGATAGTAGATGACCATCTTTGTCCTACAATTACACACGTATGTGGACATGCACACATATGCACACACTGCACCCACAAACTCATGCCAAAAAAAAAAAAGCCCACTTGGTTAGAAGAAGGCTCTGTTCTGAGAGTCAGAGCCTTGAGTGCTCATCTGGACGCTGTCATCAGCCCAATCCTATTTGTGGTTGTCCTCACAGCAGCTGACAAACCTCCATCTGGCTTGCCTTCTTGTTTTCTTTCTCAAACCTCAATAAAAATGTCCTGGGTTTCTACCTGAGTCCAATTTTGCATCCCTTTGTATATGAGACTTATAATCTATAAGCAGACACCATGTTTCTCTGTGACATGAGGGACCCTGTGCTTCCGACATGAGGGACCCCATGTTTCCCTGTGACACTACAGCTTAGTTTTCTTAAATGCCTCTTTAAATTCTCTCATTCTCATTTTAGCATAAAAATACCACATAGATCTTCCTGTGGTTGCTTCTGCAGTCGGTCCGATTCAGGAATGTTGACTTTCTGAAAATAAATATGTACCATAACAAGCTTGAAGGCTTTTCAAAAATTCTAAGCATTTGAGGTGGGGTGGGGGTAGGCGGAGGATGAAACAGAGGGTTTGGAACAGGCTAAGCGCAAGCTCTACAGCCCTGAGTTACATGCCCAGCCCAGTAAGTTTCTTGTATATGGAGCAGGCCTCATTCTCTGGGGTTTTATCTTAAACAGACAACAACCCTAGCATGCTCCCCTTCCTCCTTTTCGGCTGTCGTGGGCACAGTGGATGGCTATCTATACTTTCTGGACATCCAGGACGAGAAGTCCCCTCTGGTGATTCAAAAGGTCTTCCTTACCGAGTCCCCAGTGAAGATCTTGATGTAAGTATCTGCTATCATCAGGCCTACCGATAGGGGGCACCAGCGAAGCATCCTTGTTTTTTCAGTTTCAACATTGCATTTATTTTGAACATTCACTCGGTTTAGCATTCAAAAAGTACAAAGGCACATATAGTAGAAAGTCTCTCTCACACAGCTCCCTCCCAGGAGCAGCCTATTACTCATTTCCAACGTCACTTTTCAAAAACATTTTTATCCACAAATAAAAGACCAGTATTTCTGTTCACTTACATGGTCTTCAAATAATAAGAGAGGCTGGAGTGTGTGCTCTTGTGTGAGAGTGCATGCATGTGTGTAAGCATGTTGGCCAGAGACCAACCTTAGGTATTTCCTCAGATGCCATCCACCTTGTTTTGGGGGGATGGATTCTCTCACTGGGCCTGGAACTCACTGATTGGGCTAGGCTAGGTGGGTTGACCAGTGAGGGCCAGAGATCTTGTCTCCACCTCCCCAGCCCCGAGGTCATGTACAGATGCCACTATGGCTTTTCTTTTTTTTCAGGAAGGTTCTGGGGCTCAAACTCTGGTCCTTATGCTTGAAGGACAAGCACTTTATCAACTGAACTGTCTCACCAGCCCGCCTGGAGAATGTTCAACATCCATGTTAAAAACCAGCCTCAGTCTTCTGTTGGCAGCATGGGATTCCCTTATACATGGTCCATCGTTTTTTTCAAACAAGAGTACACTGATGGACTTTGAAATTATTTCAAATCCTTTGAAGCAATATTCTCACGGAGATTTCTACTAGTTTTTCATTATTGTAGAAATCATGATAACATTTTCACACTTCGCTTTTGTTCACACCTGGGCTCTGCTCCTGTTTCCCCATTCCCTTTGGCTACCCCCCCAAGGTCCATTTTCTGCTTTCTTGTTTCATTATCTTCTTTTTTCCTTCCCTCCTTATGACCCTTCCCTCTTATGACCCTTCTAGTTTCATCATACACACACACACACACACACACACACACACACACACTAAAACCTAGAATCTGTATATGAGATAAAGCATTTAGTATTTGTCTTTCTGAATCTGGCCTATTTAGCTTAACATAACGGTTTCCAGTTCCACCCATTTTCTTAAAGAGGTCATGATTTCATTTTTCTTTACAATTATTTTTTACTCTTTTTTTTTCTTTCTACTTTTCCTTTATTGAAAATAGATATTTCCATACAATATATTCTGATTACGATTTCCCCACCCCCCAATTCGTCTGAGAGCCTTCCCACCTCCCCTCCCATCAGAATTCACCTCCTTTCCGGCTCTCATTAGAAAACAAATAGCCATCTAAAGAATAATAATAAAATAAGACAGAAACAATTAATATAGGACAAAACAAACAAATAGAAGAAAAAGAGCCAAGGAAAAAACACAAGAAATACATCTAGACAGAGAAACACAGATTCACACACACATACACACAGGAATCCCATAAAAACACAAACATGAAAACAATAATATATATGCAAAGTACCTATAATGTAAATAAAATAGAATAATTTAAAAAATAAATGTCCTGACTAAACATTGAGACAAAAAACCTCCAAAGATGCCACTGAATTCTTTTTGTGTGGGCCATCTACTGAAGGGCATGGGGACTACCCTTAAGAGTGGTTTGTATCCCCAGGAAGACTGTTGGGGAGAACTAGTTTTCTTTTGTGAGTAGTTATCAGTTGGAGATAGCATCTATAGCTTCTTGGTTAGGGAGGGGACAAGTGTTCACTTCTCCTATCAGCACTGGGACCCTATTTGGCACAGACCCATACAGGCCCTGTGCATGCTGCCAGTCTCTGTGAATTCATGTGTGTCAGTCCCGCTGTGTGTAGAAGGCCTTGTTTCCTTGGTGTTCCCCACCCCCACTGGCTTTGACAATCCTTCCCCCTCCTCTTCCACAGGGTTCCTTGAGCCCTAAGCGGAGGGGGAGGAGGTGTCATTATGGAGACATCCCATTTAGGACTGAATGTTCCAAGGTCTCTCACTCTCCACACACGGTCAAGTTGTAAGTCTCTGTTCCCATCTGCTGCAGGAGGAAGCTTCTCTGATAGTGACTAGGCAAGACACTGATCTATGATATAGCAGAATGTCATTAGGAGTCATGTTATGGCTACGTTCCTTTAGCAGAACAGTAGTATTAGGGTTTCCCCTAGGTCTCTGACTTATCTAGTCTCAAGTTTTGGCCAGGGATGGATTCCATCTCATGGAGTGGGCCTTAAATCTAGTTGTATATTGGTTATTCCCACAAGCTTTGTGCCGCTATTGCACTAATGCATCTTGCAGGTAGGTCACTTATTGTAGACTGAAGGGTTTGTAGCTGGGTTGGTGTTTACCTTTCTCCTTTGGTAGCATCAAGAGTACCCTCCAGTGCTGTGAACAGGGGTGAGTATGAATATGAATAGTCAATAGGGGTGAAGGCTCTGCGTAGGCACCAGCTTGACCTCTCCATGTTCAAGGTGGTGTGTAGGTGATTGTATAGGTCTTCAGCAATGAGGCTTTGCTGTCAGTTTGTGGAGAGCAACCAACAGCCTTGGCAATAGCCTGGGTTCTTTGGGGGTTCCCATGGGGTCCCTTTGGCCAACAACTTGATTAGATGCAACTTATTCCCAGTACTGGAAGTTTCATTTGGTGACAAGAGAAATCCAGTTGGGGCTCTGTCTCCTCCATTATTTGGCAATTTCATTTAGATTGTCCTCATATATGTATATATTTTAGGAAGCCTCTACTGTATTAGATTTTCACATGACCCCCCCCAATGTCCCTTAGTTTTAGCAATCCTTCCCCCTATTCCCTCCCTTCCCTCGTTCCTCCCTCTCGCTATGAGAGCCTCCTGTTCCAATCTCTCCTCTCATCTATCCGTAAATATCTATCCTGTTTTCCCCTCCTAAGGAGATCCATCCATCTCCCCTAGTCCCTTACCTATCCTCTGTGGTTATACATATTGTAGCTTACTTACTGAAGACTTAACAGCTAACATCCACATATAAGTGAATACATACTGTATTTGTCCTTCTGGGTCTGGGTTACCTCACTCAAGATCATTTTTTTCTAGCTCCATCCATTTGCCTGTGAATTTCATGGTTTTTTTTTTCACAGATGAGTTATATTTAATTGTGTAAATCTACCACATTTTCTTTATCCATCCATGTAAGATGAATCTGAAACTGTCTTATTAATTGAAAACACCAGGCCAGGTACTGGAGTAAATTCTGAATGATCAGAGAGAGAGAACAAGCCATAGCCTACCTCACCTTGCCAACTCCTCAGCTGATCTTGTTTCCTCAGACTGCAGGCTTCTGAGTCCTCACCCGAATGGATCTCAGCTGAACTGCTTAAAAGATTCTAGTTCCTATTCCTCACGCCTTATATGCCTTTCTGCTTCCTGCCATCACTTCCTGGGATTAAAGGCATGTGTCCTTCCCAAGCAAAGACATGGGATCTCAAGTGTTGGAATTAAAGGCATGTGCCACCATTTTCTGGCTTCTATGTCTATCTAGTGGCTGTTCTGTTCTCTGACCCTAGATAAGTTTTATTAGGGTACACAATATTTTTGGGGACACAATATAATCACCACACATCCATCCATTGACAGCCATCTAGGCGGTTTCCAATTTCTGGCTATGATGAATAGAGCAGCAGTGAACATGAATGAGCAAGTGTCTCTGTGGTAGGGTGAAGTGTCCTTTGTGTATATGCCCAGGAGCCAAGAGTAGTATAGCTAGATCTTGAAGTAACTCTACTCCTAGCTCCCTGAGGAACCACCACACTAATTTCCACGGTAGCTGTTCAAGATTGCTCTCCCATCAGCAACAGAGGAGGGTTCTCCTTAATCTGCTTCCTCATCAACATGAGCTGTCATTTGTTTGTTAGTTTTGTTTTGTTGTTTTGTTTTGTTTTTTTGGCAGGAGAGGGGGGTGGGGCAAGAAATGGTTTATTTCATCTTAAAGATTAGAGTCTATCATGAAGGGAAGTCAGGGCAGGAACCTGGAACCAGGAGCTGAAACAGAGGCAGTGGAGAAACGCTACTTCCTGGCTTGCTCAGTCTCCTTTCTTATACAGCCTTAAACCATCAGCCCAGGGATAATGCCACCCACAGTGGGTTTGGCCCTCCCATATAAATCATTAATCAAGAAAATGCCCCCACAGACTTACCTACAGGCCAAGCTGATAATGTCATTTTCTTAGTTGAAGTTCTCTCTTCCCAGATGGCCCTGGCTTGTGTCAAGTTGATCAAACAAACAAAATCCAACCAGCAGAGTTACTTACAGGACTGTGGATGAGAGTCACTTGGGAAGCAGAAATGACTCAAAGGGAAAACAAGCGCACCACCAAAGCTCACCCAAGAACGGGACAGCTCACCAAAGCTGGAGACCTGAGGCACATAGCACAGCTTGTGGGAAGTTCAACAGGGTGAAGAGTGTCCTTTGCAGGTGGCTCGGTTGGTCTGAGCCTCTTCCAGGCAGCTTGACTGGCCTCTGTGTCTTCTATGCACCTCCTGTGGGCAGCTCAGCTTGACTGAGCCAGTCTCTCAGCAGGATTTACTGTTTGCATGTGCTTTGGAAGGGAGGGACCAAGTGAACCTAGTCAGTTTCAGGGACTTCTCGAAGCTATTTTGAATTGTTTATTGCCTGAGCCTAACAAATTTTGCTGCAATATAAAAAGTTTCACCCTCCCTTAGAATATCTTGTTTCATCTTCCTGGAAATGTCCGATCTAAAATATCCTTTTATTTCACACACTCCAACACCCCTTTCCACACCCAGGGTTTTCAGAAGTTTGCCTTCAAGATGGAAAACGTTAATCTCCAGGGAAACTGCTACACAAGACTAGGTCGTATAGTATTTCAACTTTCAGTGTTTTGAGAAACCTCCGTACTTATTACCATAGCGGCTACACAAGTTTAGAGCCCCGCCACCAGCAACTAAGGGTTCCTCGTCCCTGTGTCCTTACTCGAATTTGTTGTTGTTTGGGTTTTGTTTTGTTTTGTTTTGTTTTTTGTTTTTGATGATAGCCATACCAACTGGGATGAGGTAGACCCTCAAAGAAGTTTTCATTGCATTTCCCTGATGTCTAGGAACGGGGAATACTTTTTCAAACATGTATTTGAAAATGACTATTTGTATAGTCAGGGATCTTTCGTGTTTTTATATGAATTTTAAGATTATGTTTTTCTAGTTCTGTGGAGAAAGTCACAGAAATTTTAATGAGGATTGTGTCACATCTGAAGACCACTTTTGGTAATGGAGACATTGTCACAACACTAATCCTGCCATCCATGAACATAGAAGGTCTTCCATCTTCTAATGTCTTCACCTTCTTTCTTCAGTGTGTGTAAAGCTTTCATCACAGGGGTCTTTCACCGCCATGGTTAGGGTTATTCATAGGTATTTTCTTAAATCTGTTGTGAATAGGATATTTTTCTAAGTTTCTTTCACAGCCCTTTTTCATAAAAGATACTGAATTTTGTGTGTAGATTTTATATTGTTACTTAGCTAAAAGTGTTACCTCATCAAAGAGTTTTCTGGTAGAGTCCACAGGGTCTTTTAAGTATAGTATCATGTGACTTGCAAATAGGATATTTTGATTTCCTCATTTCTTATTTGTATCCTATTATTTCATTCTCTTGTCTTATTGTCCTAAGATTTTTGGCATCGCATTAAACAGAGTGGAGGGGGTTGGCATCCTTTTTGCTTTCAGGTATTAATAGAAATGCTCTCAGTGTTCCCCAAATTTTAGAATTTGGGCTATGGAGTCTTTATTATACACAGATATGTTCTTTGAATTCCTTGGATGTTTTTAGGACTTTTATTATGAAGGGACATTGAACTTTGTCAAAGCCTTTTCTGTGTCCATTGAGACAATTAGGTGATTTCTATTCTTAAATCTGTTTGTATGTTGTTTTGCATATATTATTTTGCATATGTTGAATGTACCTTGTATCTCTGAGATTAAACCAATCTGTTCATGATGTCTAAACTGTCCTTGCTGATCTCTATGGCCCCTAGCACTGAGGAAGTCAGAATGACTTCCCCCTTTGGCCCTTGCTCTTCAGTACTATGTCTTCTAGTACGGGCCACCTCTTTCCCAGACCTTTTTTTTTTTTTTCCTTTTTCTTCTCTGATTCATATTGTTTCATTCTTTTCTATTTTGAGAAACTTGTAGAAATCTTCACTACATTCTTCCCCTTCATCCATGTGGCAGTTGTAAGGTACTAAAATGTCACACCCATCCCTGACAAATCTCTGCCAATGCATTCTACCAATTTACCATGAAACTTCACCTACCTTTCTGGAGCACTTTTTGGTTGGCTGGATGTTGGTTTTTGTTTTGTTTCTGTGCTGATGATTGAACCCCAGGCCTCATGTGTTAGTCAAGCCCTCTACCACTGAGCTACATCTCCAGCCCTCCTGAGTCTTCTTGATTATGTATTTGTAAGTTAAATTTGGGGTAGCATTGGCTCAGAGGGGACTGACTACCTCAACATGTAGATGTAGGTTTTTATAAGGTCAGAGAATATATTAAAATCACAAACCCTAGGGCTGGGGATGTGGCCTAATAGTAGATGGGCCTTGCATACACAAGACCCTCAGTTCATCCCAGCAGCACAAAATAAAGGAATACAGAAGTAAATGTCACACACTGTAAGAGTGACTGCTTTTGAAATTATTTCTGTGGTCAAGCGTCCTGCAAGCTCACTTACCACCGAGCTCATGAAACAAGCATAATCTGGACAATGGGTTTCTTCTCTCCTAGGTACGACCAGCGGGGAATTTTCCTGTTTGTTGGTACAGCGGATGGAAACATCTTTGTCATCGATGCCAAACCCTCAAACTTATTTCAGATTTTTGGATACACTGGTATGCTACAGCGTATTTGTTTGTTTTAAATTTAGATCACTTTACACCGAAGAATTTAAAGTGAAAAATTTGAATTATAGCAAAACAATTGCATATGTCATTGTGTTTCTGAAAAAGAATACTTTAAATAGAGGTTAAATTCCCATGTTGTACTTAGAGAAATTTGGAATATTAGAGTTGTCTGGCATGTAATTGATGTTTACAAGTCTTATATCAACTACTGAACTAATTAGTGAAGTATCTGAACACTTTGATATTATAAGGAGAGGAAAAGCTGGGAATCCAACAGACATCCTCCTCACCTCTCACTGAAACTACAAGCTGAGTAGGAAGCAGTGAAGAAAACCAAGGATGTTCCAAGTAGTGAGGGGCCTGCACCATTCCCCAGAAATAGCTCAAGGAAGACAGAATGGGTGAAAGTTCAGACAAGTGTGAGTAATACAAGCTCAGAAGTCCCCCTGCATGCTGCTCAGTCAGCAGATGTTCCTGAGAGACAGGCAGATAGGTCATGGAAGGAAGAAAACAGAGTCAGTACGTGGCAAGACGATGCGGCAGGCTTACAGAGATTGAAAGATTATGTGGCGACTGTCAAGGGCAGGGAAAGAAGAAGGAAGGTCCCTAGCTGGAGGGCGGGGCCTCCTGCAGGAAGAAGAGAAGGGATCAAAGAAGATACAAAGAGGTGAAAAGCAGTGATTGGTGGTGTTTTGTCTTAATGGGCTCAAAATCACAGATGGGACTCAAGACTGACCCTTGCACCCATGGATGCCAGGGAATGAAGGGAGATGATGGAAATAAATAGGGAAAAGAGAGAGAGAAAGAAAGTAAGATCTAGGATAAGTCATTGCAACTGAACTTTCTGAGCTGTTCCCAGTCTTCCTTGTTATGGGAGGTAGAAGCCAAGTTGTTGAGTACCTTGCAAGGAGGACAGAACTGGCTGTACTGCCTGCCCAGTGTTGAGTGAGAGGTAAATGTGGCACAGCACAGGTCAGTGAGCAGGATTTCCCAAGGATCAAACTCGGAATCAGGTGCATTTCCATTACACATGCGGCGATGCCAAGAACACCGGTGCATGAGGCTGCCTGGTGTAGGAGTCCTGGAACTGGCTGGCACAGCTGTTCAAAGAGCCAGGACGTGGGCACACAGGGTACAGATGAGAGGAACAAAGACGGCAGACACCAGAGGGCACCTCTGTCAGACACAAACAGGACTAAATCCACTTAGCTGGAAAATGCAATTCAAATATCTAATCAGAAAAATACCCTATCAGTTCATCAGAAATGTCTCATAACTCCTGCTTGAATGTCATTGTAAAAATCAGCTAATAAAATTTCCTACTAGAGATTGAGTGAAGAATGTGAAGTGTCTCTGTTTTGACACACGAAAATACAACTTGGTGTGTGTGTGTATGTGTGTGTGTGTACAAAATATTAAATATTAACAAAAGACCATATTAAGAACTGGGGGAAAGTAGAATCTCTTGTATCTTAATTAGAATAATACAAGAGTCTTCAAACTCAACCAATGACCCATTCACTTTCAGAGACGAGCAAAGACATTCTGCAGATATCCACGGTGTCTCTCTCAGTATCAGACGTGGTGGATGTGCTGGTACTGTCCCCACTTCCGGAAGCCGGAAGAAGCAGGCTGGTATTATTCAGCCTGCCTACTATGTTATCAAAAGGTGACATAAAACAAGCAGACTGGCCCCTTCTTCCTGGCCCAGATGAGTTACTATAGTTATTTTCTAGTTTCTTTTGGTTTGGTGTTCTTCTGGCAAAGAGGTAAAGTGGCTGCCCTCTGCGAGTCTTTAAAAATGAAAACTGGGGTGGGGGGAAGAGGGGGTAAGCAGTGGGAAATGTGGACTTTCCTCCACGCCTCAGGACTCAGGAATGTTTATTTGATTTTTTTTTTAATAAGAGAAAAGAAACAAGAACAGCTGCCATGCCAAGTTGATCTGTCATTTTGTGATGGCTCTCGTTCTGCAGTTTTAAATATTCACAGTTAAATTCGGATGCTTTACAGTGTAGTTACCTAGAATTATAAAACCAGCTCCCTGGATGAAAAGGCATGAGAAAACAGATACTCTTGTTATCTCGGATGACAAATTTATCTAGCTAGAAATTTTGCAAATAT
>LZPO01068676.1:424343-437357 GCA_001675575.1 Neotoma lepida
AGGCAAGGCCTCCCATGAGGAGGCACATCCAGTAGAGGCAAGTCCAAGCCCCTCTGCCTGCCTCAAGGCTGCAAGAGGTGTCCCATCATAGGTAGTAGGCTCCAAAAAGGCCACTCATGCACCAGGGATGGATTCTGATCCCACCGCCAGGGGACCCCCCCAAGCAGATCAAACTACACAACTGTCTTGTCATGCAGAGGGCCCAGCCCAGCCCCGTGCAGGCTCCAGGACCATTGATCCAACTTTCATGAGTTCACACTAGTTTGGTTCAGTCGTCTCTACAGGTTTCCCCGTTATGATCTTGATGCACTTGCTCATAGAATCTTTCTTCTCTCTCCCCAACTGGACTCCTGGAGCTCAGCCTGGTGCCTGGCTATGGATCTCTGCATCTGCTTCCATCAGTCACTGGAGAAAAGCTCTGTGATGACAGTTAGGGTATTCACTGATCTGATCTCTGGGGCAAGCCAGTTCAGTTCAGGCGCCTTCTCCTCTATTTCTAGTAGTCCAAGTTGGGGTCATCCCTGGGGATTCCTGGGAACTTCTCAAGCACCCAGTTTCTCTCTATCCCCATGATGTCTCCCTCTATCATGGTATCTCTTTCACTGCTTTCTCACTCCATCCCTGTGCCAGCTCGACCATCCCATTCCCTTATGTTCTCATCCCCCACCCCCTACCCTCCATTGCCCATCCCTCATCCCCAGTTTACTCATGGAGATCTCATCTATTTCCCCTTCCCAGGGCGATCCATGCATCCCACTTTGGATCTTCCTTGTTAGCTAGCTTCTCTGGAGTTGTAGGTTGTAGTCTGGTTATCTTTTGCTCTACATCTAGTATCCACTTAGGAGTGAGTACATACCATGCTTGTTCTTCTGAGTCTGGGTTACCTCACTCAGGATGACATTTTCCAGTTCCATCCATTTGCCTGCGAATTTCATGATGTCATTGTTTTTTACTGCTGAGTAGTACTCCACTGTGTATATATGCCACATTTTCTTGATCCATTCTTCAGTTGAGGGGCATCTAGGTTGTTTCCAGGTTCTGGCTATTACGAATAATGCTGCTATGAACATAGTTGAGCATGTGACCCTGTGGTATGATTGAGCATCCTTGGGTATATGCCCAAGAGTGGTATAGCTGGGTCTTGATGAAGATCAATTTCCAATTTTCTGAGAAACCACGTAAAACAAATTTTTTTAAATTAATAATAAAAAAATAAAAAATGAAAAATGATGGCTGAAAACAAAGACCCTCAGTGTGGGCTTGGGTCCTTAATGGCAGAATTACATATGAAGAAGCCACTCCTGGGCTGGGATGTAGATCTGTGGTTAAGCGTTCTTGCTTATTATGCATAGGAGCCTGGGTTTGACTCCAGTATCAGAATAAATAATAAATAGGCTTCTTAGCAAGCAAAACCAGCTTTTATTTGTAGAGACACAGTTAATGAGTGGAATAAACACAGGTGCCTACTCTGTCCCATACAGACTTATTTCCAAGGACATCATTCTCAGACACGAACCTAAACACTTATGTAACATACATCTGCAAAACCAAAGATGCCACTGGCCTGATCTTTTCATAATGTTGTTCTTTGCTTTGATTGGCAGGACCATATTGGCATTTGTGTACTTAAGCCACACCAAAAAGTCCAGAGCAAGCAGTATGGCCCAGGGATGATCTGCATGTCTTCACATGGACTATGGCTCCTGACAATAGCTAAATGTGGATTTCTCTGTGTCCGAGATATTTTCACTCTGGTAAATTTTAGAAAGAATATCTAATCAGGGAATGGGTCGGGGGAGGTGTTAGAGATTGCTCAGTAGCTAAGGGCATTTGTTGCTCTTGCAGAGGACTCAGGTTCAGTTTCCAGCACCCATTCGGTGGCTTACAACCAGTTCCAAAGGATCCAGCACCCTCTCCTGGCTTCCGTAGGCACCAGGCACACCTATGGTACATGTACATACATGCAGACAAAACACTCATACACATAAAATAAAAATAAATCTTTTTAAAAATTATATTAAAAATGTATGGGGTAGGGGCCAGAGAGATGGCTCCCAGGTTAAGAACTCGGCATACTCTCCCAGGGGACCCATGTTTGGTTCCAGCAGCTGGGCTGAGTGGCTCACAACTGCCTGTAACTCTGTCTCAGGAGTATCCTCTGCCCTGGCCCCCAGCGGCACCTGCACTCCTGTGCACATACCCATAATTAAATAGGAATAGTTTGTACAGTGTGGGGCATGCACATGATTTCAGGCAGGAACAAAACCCTTAGAAGAGGAATCAGAACTTCCTTAAGAAAACTGACCCATGTTTTTTCACTCCCCAGGCGTGTTAACGGTTTTTAACATTCTTGTCAGTCGGCCTGTCACTCTAAAGGAGGAAGCCCCAGCTGGTACACAGACCTGCACACACTGAGCACGGGCAGGGCAATGCAGATAGAGGAGCTCCTGCCCAGCTTCCTGTCAGCAAACTGTTCCTCAGAAGCTTACTGAGGGGCTCTGGACTTCCAGTGCTCTGCGGTGAAGTTAGGGAACCTGCTCCCTGCCCGCTAGAGGCTCAAGGGAAGGAAACTGCTTTGAGATGCGCTTGGCAGCAATGCTGCTCTGGCCTGGAGGGCCTTGGCTCATTGTTGCTCTCCTCCTCAACTCTTCAAAGATGCTGAAAGAGCAGAAGGGGGCAAGGAGATCCTTGTCTGAGTCCACCAACACTAGCATCCAATTTCCACTACCCATAGACCTCTGGGAAACTGAGAATGGTTGCTCTTCCCTAGAAGGTCAGGCGTGCGTTCTAGGTTTGAGACTACATCGTACAGTCTGTCTGTGTGATTTAATTTGCTCAGTGATTCTTACCTAGTTTTCCACGCCTCTCCTCCACACACTAGAATTATGATAACCACCCATGCAACAACACTCTCCCACATGTTTACAGATACCTGTGTCCCTGGTCAGGCACAGTAAAATTTCTTTACTTCTCCTTTAGAAAAAAGCAAATGTGGACAAACTCAATACTGTTCTATGGGAAAATCATGACTCTCTTAGGAATTGGGTTTTCTCTTTTCTTGGTGTGTGAGATATGTGAATGTTGGTGTTCACTGTGGGGTGCAGGCCTGCACAGGCCATAGCAGGGTAGAAAGGTCAGAGCACAAGCTTCCCTTTAGGAGACAGCCTTCACTTTGTCCTTCACTGCTGCTGAAGCCATACAAGCTAGCCCACAAGCTTCTGGAGTTTTTGTGGGNATATGCTGAGAAACAGATGCCTGCATTGCTTTCTCTTGTCTTTATGTGGGTTCGGGGGATTTGAACTCAGGTTGTGAAGCTTGCACTGCAAGCGCTTTACACCCTGAGCCATCTCTGCAGGCCTAGAGATTGCTGTCTGCAGCTGGTGCAGCTGATAGGGGCACAACATGGCAAGGCAAAGCCACTCACAGATGGAGTTATTCATGGAGGCGTGGCTGCTAAAGAAAGGGAAAAAACCCTAAGTTTCATGCACAGAAGACTAGGTAAATAAATGATTTATGGTANAAAATCAATACATAAGTAAAACATGGACGACTATTGGGCAGGCTTGAGACAGAATAGGGAGAGCCTTGTGTAACAATACGGAAAAATTCCCAAGAAATGTTGACTGTTAAATAGAAAAGCAAGGAACATAATATATATGTATATATTATTCTACAATTCGTTTGAAAAAAACTTGTATTTTCATAAATTTTTTCCAAGAGGCTCTTGGTGGTACTGTATTCATAGCTTTTGAGGGAAATGCTNGGCCATGGAGTCAGAAGAGCTTCTGTGCCAGCTTCATTGATAGTTTTTTNCTTTAAACTATTGGGTGCATTGTCTNTTCAAAAAGGGACATCGAAAGACGTCAGCCTGAGCACCAGAACAGCAGCTGTTGGTTTTTAGTAAAAGAGCTTAAACTGTTGTCCTGTGTAGAATACATCAGCGCTGTATTTGTTTGGATTGCTTAATGGGTTTAATTAGCGCACCTTAGGGCTTGTTTTCTTCCTTCTCTGAGTTTCCCATCCCCTTTTCCCATCACACACAGCCACTTGAAACAAAACAGATCCTGCCTGATTCATGACTCATGAATCCTGCGTAATTTCACTCACTTAAGGTCCCTCCCCTAACTTCAAAGCCCCTCAGCAAGTACACTGACGGAGCGTCTGACCGCCTGGTTTAAGCCACTGGTTCTGATCCCAGTCTTTCCACTTTACACAAAGTACTGGGAAAATAAACTAATATCGGCTNGAACTAGAGGTTCTAAGTGCTGTGTATTACCNAGAACNACCTCTGTAGCAACTAAAATGTCATTAGAAGNACAAAAAAAATTACCCATAAGCAAAAGTATATGTGACCATGTAGAAAAAAAATGCTGGAGAATTGCACTTATAATTTCTCCATTTTATTCCTAAAATCATTGAGGAAACATTTGCTCGGTGTCGGAGTCATTCTCATCAGGGGCATGGGATTCAGTACATTAGATTGTCAATGGACGGACAACACATCCTGGTGAACGGGAACGATGAGGGCACGCTTGTCTACCTCAAATGGAAGTACGTATGGTACACANCAAGCAATGTTATGTGTTTTAATGTATGGTGTTTTAAATTTAGAAGGCCAGTATCTCAAGAAANAGGCTGTTAGACACAGAGATCTGAGAGGAGAGGGCACACCATACTGCTGTAGGAGCCTTGTGGGAAGCCCCAGGGTGGAAAAGGATGCTGAGGAAGAAACATGGCCAGAGCCATCATTTCCAAAAGAAGGATCTAGAAGGATAGAATGAGCTGGGCTGGGGAAGATCATCAAGTTCTGGTGCACAGGGGCAACTTCTTGTCTAGGAACTTGACCCTGAGGCTGTTAGTAGCTGAGAAACAGTTGCCCTAGGTGTGAGAGCTCCTCTCCCCCAAAGAGTTGTCCAGAGTAGATAGAAACTTGCATCTTAATAACTAGCTCATAACATGCCCTTTACAGTCAATGAATAAACAGTGTCTCAGGCAACAGCAAACAAGTGTAGGAGCTCTATTTAGAAAAGGAAGGCCACCTGAACTCCCACACTAAACAGAGTTGTGTTTGGAACCTTGGTCCAGGACTTATGAGCCTTGTGACCCATAGGCATTTGATGACACCTCTAAGTGAGTGGTTCTCAACCCGTGGGTCATATCAGATATCCTGCATACCACTTATCTGCATTACGATTCAGAACAGTAACAAAATGGCAGTTAGGAAGTAACAATGAAATAATTTTATGGTTGGAAGTCATCACAACATAAAGAACTGTATTGAAGGCTCACAGCATTAGGAAGGTTGAGACCCACAGTGTCACTCAAGGTTAGTAGTCTGTAGCTTCTGTGAACTTGTTAGAAATCTTTATATGAGGGCCATCCCCTCTGCCAAAGTGTCACACCCATCCTAGTTCGCCTTTCTGTTGCCCTGATAAATGCCATGACCAGAAGAAACTTGGAGATGAGAAGGTTTATTTCGGCTTACAGATTTGTAGTCCGTCATTGAGGGAAGCCAAGGCAGAAGCTCAAGGTAGGAGCTTGAAGTAGAAACCTCAGACCAACACTGCTTGCCGGCTTACCTTCCCTGGCTTGTGTATACAGCACAGACTCACTTACCAAGGAATGGCATCGCTCACTGTATGCTGGGCCCTGTTACATCAGCAANCGAGATAATGTCTCAGAGACGTGGTCACAGGCCAGTTTAACGGAGGCGATTCAACTGATGACCCCTTTTCCTAGGTGACAACAAAAACTAACCAGCAGAGTAAATAGGCCCAGGAGTGTGTTTTCCCAAGCCCTCCCAGGTATATTAGCATGAAGGTTGAGACGCCCTGGTGTGTAGCATAGGAAATAACCTATTGAGGTGGGCTGTGAAGGATGGATTCAATAATGAGATCACGTATATATGATGAAGACTGGTGCATTCTGGGCGCTCAGTTACAGCAGTGACGCTTCTGTGCAGTGGCCAAAGGCCAGTTTTGTGTGAGGGTACAGGACAACATAAGGAAAGACCACCCAAGAAGGGTCAGGAGCCTGTGTCCTTAGAAGTCCATGAAGGGTCCTCTTCTGAGAAAAAGGGCCAGTGACTGGAGGGCACCATGGAGAACTTCCCTATGTTTCTTTGTGTAGTTATCTGGAAATAACACTGCTAAATGTGATTATTTTAAACTGATTTTATGGTTATATGTTCTCTCTCTCTCTCTCCCTCTGTCTCTCTCTGTCACTCTCTTGTCTCTCTCTATTTCTCCCTCTTTCTCATATTAGGCGGCTTGGAACAAACTTAGCAAATGAGATCTCTGGACACCACCATCAACTAATAAGCGCTCTGTGCAGCACGATGATAAAAGAGAATGAATATTTAGCTACATCCGAACTTGTGGAGCAAGAAGAGGAGCAGCCAGCTGAGTCCAGTGTAGCTAGCTTGCTTTCTCCCTCTTTATAACTAATAAGAGAGTTTCAGTTTAGAGTTTTCTTTAAGCATACATTTAATGCTATTTCTTTTTATCCAAATGTCCAGTGATTTTTCAACTAGAATATAAGCTACATCTGATAGAAAATTCAGCTTTTCTTAAAATGATCACAAATATTATATCTCAAATTTCACTTAAACTATAAGATCTGCATTTGCTCAAAAAAATNTTTATACCAATATTGATGTCTGATAAAAGCAGCCTCTCTACCTTCATATCATATTCATGATTTAGAAAGTGTCTGGCTAGAAAACAATGTTTATTTGCTTCTTCAACAAATACTTTTTAAAACTGAATAAAAATCACTTTATTGTAGTGAACTCACATATAAAAATATCATCGAGCTAGCTTAAGGAAGCCACTGACACAGCTGTCTACGCTCACACTCTGTACACCTCGCTGGCTGGCTTTCACAGTTATAGACTGGGTGTTCTGAAGCAATGGAGCTTTGCTTAGGGTTTTTGACACTTTCATTGCCANTTATGGGTTGGTTGGGTTTTCTTTGCTTTGTTTTTGTTTTTATTTCTAAGACAAAGTCTTATGATATAGCATTGGCTGGCATGGAACTCACTTATATTGCAGGCTAGCCTCAAACTCAGAGATGGACCTCCCTCTGCCTATTACATTTTTTATATATGGACTCACCACAAAAGAAGAATTACCACAACCGAGTAGAAAGGGGTTCAACAAATAACTACAAAATGTTAGTCTAGGACAGACACAACCATGATGGAGAAGACATTTTTTTCTTTTCTGATGTTCTATTCCAATGGGGCTGCTGGTGCTCAAGAGAGATGGTTACATAAGCAAACAAAAAGCTGATTAGTGAACAAGTGCTATCCAAGAGATAAGAATGATTGATACAACAATGTTTGCTGGACTAGCCTCTCCAGAAGATCAGACATAAAGAGGGTGCCCCCTTGCAAAGAGGAGGGGCAAGAGAACTCATGACAGAGGGACAAGGAGCTTGGTATATATGATGTGTGGGGACCAGCAAAACATGACACAGAGACCTATTATTAGTTATGAATGCTNGGCCTAGCACGGGTTCGTTTCTTGCTAGCTCTTTTAACTTAAATGAACCTGTTTCTCTTTCTCTACCTCTTGCCTTGGGACTTTTTACCTTTCTTCCCTGTGTACATCTTTCCTGCTGTCTCTGTGTCTAGCTGGCTGGCAGCTGCCTGGCTTCTGGCCCTGGGCATGTCCCCTTTTTTCTCCCCATTCCCTTCTCTCTTCTTCTTGATCTTAGATTTCTCTTATTTATCTCTCTGCCCACCAGCCCCCACCACCTATTCTTTCTCCTGCCTACATATTGACCNTTCAGCTTTTTGTTAGACCAATCAGGTGCCTTAGGCAAATGCAACATATCTTTACATAATTACACAAATGCAACACAAACAAGTGTAACACATCCTTACATCCTTAAACAAATGCAGAATAAACAAATGTAACACGNCTTTACACAATTGAAGTAATTTCCATGACAATTGGTCTTTAGAACATCTTTATTTCCGTGGTGGCAGAGGTGTGAGGATTAAAGACTTCATCTAGGCAGGCACATGTCTGGAGTTATTTTTAAATGAGACAAGTGCTAAGGGGCTCAATGCAGTAAGGTGAGAAAAGAGTTTGATGGNTTTTAAGAACNATCTGTCTGCTTCTAATCTTTCTCAGAAAAAGTTGAGCTTGGACTCATCACAAGAGGAATTAGACATCACTCCTGACAAGAAAATTTCCTGGATCCAACAAAAAAGGGAAGAGGTATTTGTTTGTTTATTTATTTATTATTTGTTTGCTTGTTTATTTGAGACAGGGTTTCTCTGTGTAGTTCTGGCTGTCCTGGAAATCACTCTGTTGACCAGGCTGGCCTTGAACTCAGAGATCCACCTGCTTCTGTCTCCTGAGTGCTGGGACTAAAGGTGTGCACTGCCATGCCCAGCCTATGGAAAGGTATTTATAAAGCCTGAGAGGGGTTTGAATTAACACTCTGTGATGTGCCAACTGCATTCTGTTTCTATGGAAACCTAGGGGAAAATTAGAATGTTATGTAAGACACTCCTTGCAGTGCATTGCACTGTATAAATGACTTTCCTAAAAAGCAAATACACATCTAAGCCAAAGCAAGTTCCAGGATGGCCAGGGCTACACAGAGAAACCCTGTCTCGAAAAACCAAAATGAAAAAAAAATTATATACTTAACCTGAATTCCAACCACAAGTATCCAGGAAAGACAAAGCTAAGAAGGACCTGTGAGACTTGTGAGACTCCATTTTTGTGTTTTGAGGAATGTTGTCTTCACGGGGTGGGTGGGAACAGTAAGGCCACTGTGACTGAGGACATTTTAAACAGCGTGTTTGTGTGTCTGGATCCAGTCTCACTCAAGCTCACGCCAAAGAACACATGAGGTTAGTTCTCCTTTGTCAGTTATTCACTATTTGATTTTCTCTCCTTACTTCTAATTTGTGTGACTGACATCAGTTGATGCTGTTTCAGTGGTCATTTACAAACCCCATTAGANTTAAGCAAGGTATCGCAGGAATGTGATTTCAGAGTTTGTTTTCTGTTTTTCTTGAATGCATATTCATGTGTTGGCTCGTGTGCACATGTGCGTGCATGGGGAAACTCAAAGTTGATACCAGGAATATTCCCATCGCTCTTCCACCTCACCCACTGAAGCAGGGTCTCCATCAAACTCAGAGCTAACCAATATGGTTAGTGTTGCTATCTCGCTTGCTCTGGGACTCTGCTTTCTGCAGCTGGAATTATAGGTGGGCTGTCACAGCCATCTAGCATTTACGTGTGNTTTGGGGGACCCAAGCTTTGGTTCTCACAATTGTGTGGCAAGGCTTTACTGGCTGAGCCACGCCAAAGCCTCCATATATTTTAGATTGTAGTCTTTGCAAATGTTCTATTTCAGTTTTAAAGAAGTGCTACCTGTATATCTATCAAAGTAACTCGTCATCTCTCCCCGTCACCTTCTCTGGCCTTCTCAAGTGAAATGCTTGCTCCATTTCAGGCCATCAGAAACGAGATCAGACTGTTTTCACAGAAGAGAAAAGAGATCAAAAGAGGGATCAAGGAGCTGTCTAAAATTGTAAGTGCCANGGTTGCACGCACTGAAGTGCATCATCAGCCTTCCATCAAAAATTACATTTTCAGCTTAGTTTGTTTCCCACTATATGAGGATCTAAACCCCTGAGGTTTCCGGGGTGTTCTAAGGGGGCCAAAACCTAGCTATCACACTAATGTTANACAAACAGTGGGGTCTGCCTCTATTTTCCCCAAGTGTCCCATCTTATGTTGTATTTTAATACTGATTTTCTTCAGAGTTACACACTGACATTTTTGTTTGTTTAAAAGCAGTCTCTGTCCTGCTTCCCTTCGCCACAGCTCCCAACTTTTTTCCTGTGTGTCTCCCTCTTTCTAAACGGCCTCCCGGTACTACCGTTTCTTGATATTTTTACCTATGCCTTCCTGCACACTGACAAATCCATCCTCCGTATGCATCTGGCACAGCCATGCAAATTGCCAAAGCTTGGTCACGTGATACANTATGATTACCTGACCGTTTTGACTTCAATTTTCTAAGATTCAACAACTCACCCTTTGCCTTTCTATGCATCTGTTGTCCATTCAGTGCAGTCNCGTCCGTGAGATCAGTCGGAGTGTTGTCCTCTCCTAAGGCTGGCCAGCCTTCAGCTCCAGCCTGGGCACCTGCTCTGCAGGCCAGGCCCATGGCTGCCGACCTTAGGCTTCCTCTTGTTCCTCATTCTCCTAGGAGGCAGTTCTTTTCATTAGGTTGTGTTGCATAAAGCTGACAGTTTATATACTTCAACCTACAAAAATTTTCTGCCAAAATGTGTGACCCAGGGGCCAGCAAGATGTCTCAGTGGGTAAAGGCACTTGCCACTAAACCTAATGACCTGAGTTGGATCCCCAGGACCCACATGGTGGAAGGAGAGAACTGACTCCCACAAGTTGTCTGTCCTCTGACCTCCACGCCTGAGCCAATGGCATCCCTCCCATATTCTCACACAAAATAAGTCAATGAAATGCAATAAGTATATGTACATGACTCAGTCAATGGCGAGATATTAATCACTTCTTTCATAGCTTTTGCCTTTGTCTCTGATTTTGAAGGGCTTTCCAAAAGCTGGCCATGAACTACCTGCCTGAAGTTCTACCTGTTCTAGTGGCAGAGGTGACAGGAAGGGGTGGGGGGTTCATTTGTGTCTAGAAGTTAGAGACTAGCCTGGGCACTTAATGAGATGCTATCTAAAAAATATGTAAATCTTCCAGTCTCATGTATCCTTCTCTAATATTCTTTAATTACTGTGTAATTTACTCTTATGAATGGTATGAAGGATGGCTATTACTTACTTTTTCAAATAAACAGCCCATTTCCCACAACGCTTTTCTAAACTGAGTCCACCGCCCTGTCTCTGCGGATGTGCAGTACTTCTTCTCCGGATCCAGAGCTGTCTCTGGGCTCACTATTCTGAGAGTAGNCACAGGTCTTCCCTGTGTCACTGCCAAGCTATTCACTATTACAGGTTCATGAATGGTTTTGGATCTTGAGAGTAAGTCTGACTTACATATTTTGTGGACNTCTGCTTTGCTGTTTGAATTTTAAGACCCGTTTGTGACTGTCTTGGTTACTTTTCTGTTGCNATGATAAAATGCCCTGACAAAGGTAACTGGAGATCAGGAGGGCTTATTTGAGCTCACAGCTCAAGGTACTTGGTGGGGAAGTTGAGGAAGCAGCCTGAAGCTGATGGTCACATGTCATCTGCACTCAGGAAGATGAGAACAATGGATGCTTGCTGAATTCCTCTACTGTTTATGTCCACAATGAAAAGAATCCCCACTTAATCTGGGGACAGGGTAGTTCACTTTTTCTTCTTTGTTCTTTTTTGCTTAGAAGTCCATGTTACTTTAACGAGCTTTCTCCGCTTAGATCCTTTAATAAATAAGCAATTAAGTTTCTCAATTTTTCCTTTTGATTCAGTTCAGGACCCAAGCCCAGAGAATGGAGCCACTCACTTTCACTGAGAATCTTCCTACCTCAATTAACCTAACCAATGTAACTCTCTATAGCCATTTCCAGAAGCAAAGAACTTCCTGACCTATCTGACCAGAGACTTGTCTCCTCCGTGAANCCGCTCCACCACAGTGACAAATCGTTGTTTTTGTTATTAAATGAGTGAATTTCTAAGTATCAAACCTAAAACTTTAATAACTACAGTAAGCCTAGAATTAAACTCTTTATTCCATAGTATGTTTAGAGAAATACAACACCCATTTTATTGTTCAACTCTTTACCTGCCAACACCCTTTCTTATTTCAAAATTCAGATTATGAGTATGATGGAAGAAAATGAGAAGGTGGACCCAATTGCAAAATTAGAGCAGCAGGAATTCTGCCTGGACCTCGAGGAGCTGGAAAGACTTCACGATGAAAGCGAGGAGGAGGTGGCAAAGGTAGCCTCCCTGAAGCCCCCGAGAGGGACACGAAACACATAAAATGATGCCGAGAAAGGCTCCTCCCGTGTTAGCTTCCCAAAGCTCTGGTCTTTGGAAGAAATACCAGCCCTGGATTTAGCGCTCCTGAAGAGAATTACTAACAGCTGGTAGCGTCAACCCACCTAGCTATTAGCACATTTGGGAGCAAAATATGAGTTCACGAGAGAAGAGGTGGCACCCCCCCGAGTCAGGGGTCTCAGTGACACTAGGGTTCCAGTCAGCCCCAGCCACTGGGGTCCCACAGTAGAGGAAGACACAAAGTGCAGTCACCACCCTGGACACTGAATCTGAAGGAGTTGATGGAAGAGCCTCAGTAGGGGGGTAGAGGCTAGAAGCCGGCAACTCAGGACAACTGGTGTGTGAAGGACAACTGTATCAGCCACTGACTCAGTAATAGAGACTAAGGGGGTCCAGCCCCTCAATAGTCCCCTCCTAGGGTCCAGGAAGAATCTACAACCAGCTGATAATTTAATCTTTGATGAAATGAAATGAATCTATGTACACGAAACTCCTTAGTCCATATACTTTATTATTGTGTCAGTTCTCGTCATAGCTTCTATCCTGCTCTCATGCCTAGCTCCTTCCTTACCTGATTGATTTCTCTCTACCTTTATCTGCTGTCCCCTCTAAGTTCTAGCTTAATTCTCTCATCTTAATTCTGCCTCATCTTGGTCTTTCTTCTCTTGTTCTTCCCATCTCCTTCCTCATCTCCTCCTTCCCCGTCTTGCTCTCCTACACCTTCCATCTGGTTCCTCTAGTTCTCTCTTCTAGCNCCTCAATCTAGTTCTTCCTCATCTCAGTTCGCTCCTCTCCAGCTCTTACCCATCGANTTNTTCCATTCTCTCCTCTCTTCTCCNTCTCCTGTCTGTTCTCCTGTCCTCTGCTGTTCTCTCTCATGAGAATAAAAACTGCCTNTTTATCCCTATGACCCTTATCTCTCCCAGCTNTCTCTGCTCCTGCCATTTCTGGTGGGTGTGTTCGGTTGCTAAGCAATTTGGCTAGGCAACTTCCATAACAGCTAGATG
>LZPO01068676.1:492326-516191 GCA_001675575.1 Neotoma lepida
ACCTCCGGGACCAGAAGAGCAAGCAAGAGCTTGTTTCTTTACCTTCCTAAGGCAAAACAAGGGATGGCTGCCCGTGGGAAAAACAGGTCTTCCCTTCTGATCATGATCCGAAGGAGCAGGAGGCTGGCTAGGCTGGGCAGGGTGTAGCTCAGCAGTGGAGCACTTACCTAACTTGTAGAAGGCCCTGGATTCCACCCCTAGCACCAAAGAAAGAACTTACCAGGTTAGAGACAAGGGTCTGGTCACCCTTTCTGTTTGTAAGAACTATTACACAAATTCACACTCCATAGTGGAAATTAATCCAGCCCCTGATGCCATCTGCAGGGACTGTGCCCATAAGCCCTTCCTCTCATCACACCCCCAAAACATTCGGAGTCTATCCTACCTACCAGGTGAAGTTGAAGAAAATACAGGAAAGGAAGTAAAGGAAGTGAACACGTGTTCTAGGTCTCCTTTGGGAAGGTTCTAGAATCAATTCTACCCCCTTCAAATTTGGGTAAATCCAATCTAAAATCCCCTCTTTTCCTCTCAGTCGACTTCCTCTTCCCTTCCCTCTTCCCCTGCCTTTGTGGCCCCTGTGATGTCCTTCTTAATGTTACGATATCTCTTCATCCTTTTCCCTTTCTCTTCCCCTCAGTCCCCCCTCAATAGTTCCTGCAGTAAAGCCCAGTACACAGGTCCTGCAGACACACAGATGACCACACAGCAGGGCCAGGACTAGATGGAGCAGAGAGAAGTAGCAGATCCCATTTTCAACATGCTAAGATTAACGTGTCAGCAAGACATCCATGGAGGTGGGCAGTACAAGTCGGAAATGCCAGTCAGACACCCTTGGAACAGAAAGTTGTAGTGAATAGCATATGTGTGAAGTTTGTAACTGAGACTACAGGGAAAGATACAACCAAAAACACATTTCTCCTATGATTTTAGGAAAACTGAAAGAGTTAGGAAGAAGGATCTAAGAGTATGGGCAAGCTCCTGAGGATATACAAAGGACAGTGGTCAGATCTACTCCACGTGGAGGAGTACAAANTAACAGCCAATCAGCTTCTTCATAGGGTCAACCAGCCAGGATGGTCTCTATAGCTCTTAGATGTGGCTTTGACCTTTGAAGCCATGTTGAGGCCAAGCTGCTCCAGCTGGCCTCACCTGTGAGTGGTAGCTCTTCTGCTGTTGGTTTTCCTTTCTTTGGTGCGTACTGATCTTTCAGTAGGGGAGTAGTCTTTCTCTTCATGTAAGAAAGTAAAATACATTAAAGGCTACTTTAAGGCCTCATGACCCTAAGAGGTTTAACATAGCGCAGATTTTGCCAAACTCTTACATTGACCTCTTACATTTCTTCCCATGCCTTTTGCAGGATCAGGAACAACCCTGGGGAAGGACGCATCCATCAAATTTTCTACANTCAGCTCGACCAATGAGCTGGCTGAGGTCTCTTTGCTCTACTAGGAAGTCACAACTAGGAAAGGAAGAGCTCTTCTGATTTTGGCCGATGTGGTTCTTGAATGCCGAGAGCCTATGGGCTACACAGACAGATCCAGAAGCTTGTAGCTGCTGAGAACTAGAGGCTTCTGGCTCCAGGCTGCAGGGGAAGACTTGTGTTTCTAAGTGCCCAGGCTGCAGGCAAATCGCTCTGAGCTTTGATTGCCATTCGGCAGCTAACACAATCCTGGACTCCTATCAGCAACTGACAGCAGGAGCCATTGGTACCAGTTAGAGTCATCGTTCCCAAGCCATGGGTGCTGGGACCTACAGCTCATAGCAGGAGCTAATGTTATAGCCTTGAGCCTGTCTCTTGGGCCCTTGGTCTTGGTGTTGCAGCTCACGAGCCTTGGGTGTCAGGATGCAGAGCCCACAGACGCCTGGCTTTAGCGTCCACAGTCTCCTTCATACTTCTACCATACTTTATCCCCTCTGCTATCTTTGCCCCAATCCATTCCCAGGAACTATTAATTCAGTTGCCCTCCTGCCACTGTGGCTGCCATTTTATTTCTACTGTTCAGCTGTTTCCCTGTGTGTTATCATCTCAGCCCTCTCTACTTGTNATAAAAATCAAAAGTAGACAAAAAGCATTTGGAAAGCTTTCTTGGGCCAGATGCTGCACTGCTAGGTAGAACAGGAAGGTGTTCCCCAGCTGACTGGAAAAATAAGCTGAAAAATAAGTCTTACAGTCAGGAGTGGGTGGGATCAGAGTGCTGGCACCAATCCCAGCACAGTCTTTCATGAAAATGAGATAGTGTGTTCGCACTGATCGCAAGCCTTCTGCTGGGTCACTGTGGGAAATGCTCCCTGTTCTGCGTTGGTGAAAATGGGTACAGGGTGGCCTGGAGTTTGTCAAGACTTGTCTTGCTTAGAATGCTGCTTTCCAAAGCCAGGGCAGGCTGCCTGGAGTAGTCATGACTGAACCATGTCTTCAGCCACAGCTATTAGGATTGTTCACAGAGCAATTGTAAAGTGTCCAAATTAGCCAGACAACAATGAGGGCAATCTGTCCAGTTACCAGTAAAGGAGNTATGTGGCTGGCAGTTCCTTGCCCAGGTCTACCAGGAATAAAGGGTCTGTCTGCTGCCATCCAAGGGCCTGAATGCCCAACTNTAGTGATTTTACTGATTTGTAGAANGAAAGGAAAGGAAAAAACAGAACAGCTCTGCACCNTGCCACGTGGCTGGTGGGGGCAGGACTCAACCAAAGGCTGCCTGAGGTCTCTAGCCCTGGGCCTCAAGAGGACAACAGCAACAACTCCGCACCATTCATGCCTTTGGCCACAAGGCGTTTGGGCACCATTATGGTGAATAAGTACAGGGTGGGGAGGTAATGTAAATGGCCTGCTTGCCACCTGGGTCCAAGGTGATGTCCAGGCCTGGGCTATTGCCAAGAGCCAGTCTTGGTCTGAGGCCCTGAAGCATCCAAGGGNGCCTGAGCTGATGTCTGTGGCTCTTGTTGCCACTGAGGGCTGTGCAGAGGCCTGTAGTCTGGGCCACCACCTAAGGCCATGTTGGTGCTGAGGGCCATGGCGCCGAGGGGGCCATGCTGATCTGAGTGACCTGCACTGCCATCTTGGGACATGGTGACATCAAGGCCCAGGCTACTGCCCAGGACCATGTCTGAGTCGTGATTCTGTGGCAGCCGGGGTCTGTGTTGATGTCCAGTGGTCCATAATGCCACAAAGGCCACATGGATGCCCAAGGTCTAGGCCACAGTCTGTGACCATGTTGGTGTCTGAGTGCTGTGCTGCTGCCCCGGCCATGCTGATTTGAGTGGCTAGCACTGTCACCTGGGGTCATGGTGTCACCNAGCCAGGGCTGTTGCCATGGGCCATGTCTGGGTCTGTGTCCCTACCACAGCCAGGGTCTGTGTTGATGTCCATAGCTCCTGATATTATAGAAGGAAACACCAATGCCAGGGGTCCAGGCTGCCACTTGGGGCCATGTTGGTGTCTGAGGGTCACACTGCCAAACAGGGTGGCCTGGGCTGCCACCTGGGGCCATGGTGACATCCAGGCTCAGGCTATAGCCTAGGACCATGTCTGGATTTGTGGTCCTACCACAGCTAGAGTCTGTATTGATGTCTGTGGCCTATGTTGCCACCAAAGGCTGTAAGCATGCCCTGTAGTTATGTGGGTGTCCGGGAGCCCTGCTGCCACCAGGGCCATTGTTGATCTGAGTGGCTTGCACTGTCACTTGGAGCCATGGTGTCGTTCGGAGCAGGGCTGTTGCCAAGGGCCACATCTGGGTCAATGACTCTACAGCAGTCAGGGTCTGAGTTGATGTCTGTGGCCCGTTACCACTGAGGGCAGTGCGGATGACCAGAGTCTGGTCAATCATCTGAGACTATGTTGGTGTCCAAGGACCATGCTGCCACCAGGGCCATACTGATCTGGGAGGAGGCCTGTGCTGCCACTGGGAACACAGTAATGCCCAAGCTGCTGCCAAGGGCCATGTCTAGGTCCATAGTCCTGCTGCAGCTAGGGTCTGTATTGATGTCCATGCCCATGGAGGGGTCATTGGAACCATGCGTGTTGAAGTCCAAGGGCCATGCTGAACTGGCTGTGCCCCTCACTGGCCCTGGGATACCTGGCTATGCCCCTCACTGGCCCTGGGATACCTGGCTGTGCCCCTCACTGGCCCTGGGATACCTGGCTGTGCCCCTCACTGGTTACTGAAGCAGGAGAGCTTGTTCCCCAAATCTGGAAAGATGGCCCCACCCCTCACCATGGGCATGCACCTCACCTAGAGCTGACCCTGTTGTCGGGGATATAGATGAGTTGGCCCTGAGGGTATGAAAGCAGCAGAGCTGACCCCTTCCCCCATCTGCAATGTGGTGGCATGGGTGAGGGAAAGATGCCCTCTCCCCACCCCTTGCTACCCGCAGCAGGCAAGAGAGCTGGCCCCGGGATCTCGAGAGTTGGAGAACTAGCCCTGTCCCTCACCAGCTGCAGTACACAGGAAAGCAGCCCCTGCACCCTGCCTGGGCAGTATGCTAGAGCTGACCCTGTTGTCCAGGATGCAGGTGAGTGAGCCTGCCCTGAGGGCATGAGAACAGGAGAGATGACCTCACCAACCCCTCATCTACCATGTGGTGGCAAGAGTGAGGGAAAGATGCCCTCCCCACTTGCTACCTGCAGCAGGCAAGAGAGCTGACCCCCGAGGTCACGAAGGTGGGAGAGCTAGCCCTGCCCCTCACCAGCTGCAGCACAGAGGAGAGTGGACCCTGTACCCAGCCTGGACAGCACACTAGAGCTGATCCTGCTGTCAGGGGGCACAGGTGAGAACAGGAGAGCTGACCCCACCCCCTCCCCCCTTAAGTCCCCTACAGCAATCGGGAGGGAGGGCCCTGCACTTGTGGGCAAAACAGTGGAGCTGGCCCTAGTGGTGTGAGTGTGGGCAGGAAAACATTATAGTGTGTTTACAATAAAGTCCTAAAGAAAGTTCAACACATAACTAACTCTCAACAGTGTTTACAAATGGTTAACAGTGCCTAGCTGCTACCTAGTTCTCTAATGACATTTATGTTGCTCCTGTAATCCTTATCTAATGGGCTGCAAGGATGTCCAGGGGGTAAATCTGTACCTGGTGATATTTATTTGTAATCTGACCTCATTCACTTTCTAGTGCTGTGATAAACATTATGGTCAGAAGAAACTTGGAAAGGAAAGGGTTTATTTGGCTTATATGTCCAGATCACAACTGATCACTGAGAGAAGTCAAGGCAGGAACTGAAGCAGAGGCTATGGAGAAACCCATTGGCTTTGTTCCCCATGGCTTACTCAGCCTGCTTTCTTATACAACTGAGACCACCTGCCCAGGGGTGGCACCACCCACAGTGGGCTGGGCCCTCCCATATCAATCATTCATTAAAATATCCCACAGGCATGTCCACAGACTAATCAATTTCTTGGCTGAGCTTCCCTCTTCCCAGGGGTCTCTAGTTTGTGTCAAGTTGACTAAAACTGACCAACACACTATCCCAAAAATCAGGAGCCTGAACCAGGAGGATTGTAGGTTCAAGACTAGCCTAGGCTACATACCAAGATCTCTCAAAAAAATTTGTTTTTACTATCCTGTAAGTACATCATTGCTGTAGGCAATGTAGTCTACCTTACAAGAACTCATGAAATTATTTTCTGCTTTAGAAACACTTCCCAGTTTTTATGTTGAAATCGCCTTTGACCATTAATTAGTGAGGCCTTAGAGTTAATGGAAATAACCTCCCACACCACACCTCTCCAACTCCATTTGTTTGAGCACCAAAGAAAACTCATGCCTTTCATCGGCCACTCATTTGGTTCTGTNTCTTCTAAAGGTTCTCACAGGCTGACAAAGATTCACACAAGCAACTCACCTCCTAGGCCCTCCTCAGACACCTCAATTGACCTACACACATGAAAAATGGAAATCCGGAGAGCATATTCCTGCATTTTTATTCCCTTGAAGGAAAAGCCCTCATTTGTACTTATTTTTCTGTGACAAGAGCATTGCTTTATACCCACACTGAAAAACAGATAGCCTTGAGCATTGACATGAGGGCTCCCACGTAGGATATCAGTATGGCTCTGCAATCAGCTTGGATGTTTCTTCCTAGTAATGTCTACGGTTGTTCTGGTTCTCAACTAAAATTGTTCCCTTGCTTCCAAAATCACCCATTTAAATTTTACAATTTAAGTTGTGGCAACATATTATTAATCATCACTTCTTTTTGTTTTGTTTGAGACAGGGTCTTATATAGCTTAGGATGGCCTTGAACTCACTATGCAGCCAAAGGTGATCTTGAACTTCGAATCTCTTGCCTCTTCCTCCCAAGTGCTGGAATTATAGGTGTGAGCCACCAAACCTGCCTTTATTAATCACTACTTGAACCTTATTTAGGTTACTCTTCCAAATTCCATGGGAGTATTATAACTATTTATACTGAAGTTCACAGCACTTGTTTTAGAGATGGGTTTTTTTCCCAATGTATATGTTTGACCTTTGTCTCTGTCACTAAGGCTCTGTAGAGTAATTTGTGGTCTGGTATTATAATACCTCCAGCATTGCAGAACCATTCATTTCATTTTTATCTCCATGTAAGAATATAAATAATTAACAGTGCCCTGGGTGTTAATAAACTTTGGTCTTATAAAGAAGAGTTAATCAAGAATTTTCAGGGTCTTGGGAGCAGAAGTGGGAGTGCACCTAGCATTATTACAATGGGTCTGTGCACGGCAGTCTTGCAGACTGAGACTACAGCATGCATCATAGTGGCCATGGTAGTTACCGCTCCATTGTGTCCTCCAAACTGTTCTTCTTCATCCATTGTCCTTACTAGTGATGGATTTAGGAATAAACATGGCCCATTTTTTAGCTGATGGTATTTGAAAAAAAGTTTGACATGGGCTTTCGAGNAAGGCTAATGGCTTCTAAGAAGACAAANAGAGAGAGAGATCTTTTCTTTTTTCANACATTATTATGGGATATAATGTGGATCAGCTAAAGNACCATAGCCACAAAGTTGTCACTGCTGTGGGAATATAGGAATTAAAAACATTCAAAGACAATAATAGTATTCTATAACTATGTGCAGGTGCCATTGTGAAGAATAGAAATAAATCCATTTTAAGTGTTACTAGAGTNGAAGTAGTTCTCTGGAATTGCTCAATTGTTCAAATAACCTGAAATCTTAGGAAAAATAATATTTCTCCAAGGAGAACAGTATTGAGGGTCACCCATGACAGAACACAAGGCAGAAATTCCAGTCACCTTCCAAATGTGTAAGAAGAACCCAAGTAGGTTTTGAGGTCTTAGTTCAAGTATATAGGAAATATTCACTTTAAAGACTATTCTGGAACCAGAGCATGGGCTCAGCGGTTAAGAGGACTTGTTGCTCTTGCAGAAGGCCTGGATTTTGTTCTCCTTACCCACACAGTAGCTCACAACCATTCATAACTCCAGTTCCAGGGGATTCTGTTGTTGGCAAAGTAACACAGATCCACAGTGTTAAACAAATGCAGCATAAACAAAAGTAACACCTTAAAATAATATTCCCCAACATTTCCCCCTTTTTGTCTAAGCAAAAATAAAAGTTTTAACTTTAACATAGTAAGATTGTATACAATAAGAATAATTATCAAGTAAAGACCACATTCACAATGTAATGAATTCCAGTTCATTTGTGTCTGACAAATTAAAATATTCCATTATCTATCCTATCTTAGTGAATCTAAAGTTTCATACCTAATTTACTTGATCGTAACTAAAGAAAACTGCAACTATAACCATCTAGTCTTCAACTCCATCAAAGGCCCCAGAAGGATAATATTATTTGAGTAAGCAAAAAGTAAACTGCAAACAACTTCTAAAACTCCTGCAATGAAAGAGACATCTGACTGCCTGGACAGTCACCCAAAGTTCCTTCCTCAATGTTGGGGCATCCATCTTCAGCCTACAGGCCCATAGTATCTGGCAGACTTTTCAATGAAGCAGGGAATTTGAAAGACTGTCCCACATATATTGACAAAGTTTGTCAGTCACTTTCTTCTGTGTCCTGCAGAATGTCTGGCAGTTTCTTCTGCGAAGCAGGAATCCTAAAGGACCATCCCACCTTGTTTTGGCAAAGTTCAGCAGTCACTTTCCTGTGGGTCCTGTATGTCCAGTTTATACAACATACCGTCAAGCAGTCCAGGCAAGAGCAGCTTCTTGTCCAAATGGCTAGTCTTGCCATATTGAAAGCAAACTCCATAAGAAGTTTCTTCAATGCCCATCATCTCTGAAGAAAATTGGTGCTGCCAGGAGCAGATGTGTCTCATTATCATGAAAAGTCCTAAGTTAACAAAACATTTTAAATGCCATATTCTGTAGGTCTTTGAAAGGTTTGAAGACCATCTATCTATCTAAAACATATCTCTGTATGATNTGGAAAGCATACCTAACATATCTACAATTTTGATTGTTATAAATGACTAACCACTAACCTATGTTTCTTGACTATCCTATATAGTTTATAATAATAGCTTTCAAAAACTAGAACTTTACCTTACACTGCAGATGAACNGCATAGGTACAATACCTCAAATAAAATTAGAAACATATATATAATATGTTGTAACAAAAATAACCTTAAATTTTTATCAATATACAAAAATCCTTTAAACAAGAATAGAAACTTAAATATAGTGTAACAAAAATAACTTTAAATTTGTATTGGTATACTATATTCTGCTAAATGATAACAAACATCCATAACCCACCAAATAACCAAAGACCACCCACCCCATCTCTTGGGAATGTAGACGTAGCATTCTCCAAACTGCTTCCTGCTGTCTGTGAAGGAAGTATCTTTAGGGTCACAGAGAGAAAATTTGAGATAATGGCTAAGTCCTGCAAAGACCGGCAGTAATCTTTGCTGATAGATATCACCTGTCAAGATTCAGGAGGTCTTGCCTGATTAAACCTGATCCATATTAACACTGACGGAATCCTCAGCCTCTTATCTCTTGTGGGAACAAAACTCCAAAACATTTTTGATTTCCATTTGAAAAATATATTTTTTGACTTCTTTTTTAAAGTTAAGATAGCTCTAAAGTATCTAGGTTGGTTCAGTTTTGCAGCCCTTGTTCACAAGCCCATGTCTGCCTCATTACCATTCAAAAAATTCAAAATCAACACAATAACATACAGGATCTAGACTCCTTGTGTATTTCCCATCTCTACGTGACTTATTCTTTTTATTACTTTTATTCTCNCTTACAGACTTCACTTTTGAGCTATTTATTTCTTTCTACAATTGTCTATACCCTTTTCTTTCTTTCTTTCTTAAGCCTACACACATTGTAAACACCCTGGTTTTTTTTTCCCATCTAGACCTCTTTACTGTGTATCTCTAGTCGTTTTTTACCACGCCAGCAAAATTTAGACTACTAACCTAGCACCTGGATTCTCNNCCTGCCTCTTGGATGGTGAAAACCAAGTGTGAAACTCATGGCCAGTAGGAGATTGGCTGACCAGGAATTGCATTCACCCTTCCTAGAGCTCTAGAATTCTGATGCTTGCACTGTGGCAGGCATTTTTACTTAGTTTTCTGTTCCTACTTAACATCCCGGCTGCTCAAGGGCTTGCCAGCATGCAGAAAGAAACTCTTAAAGGAGCCATATCCTTTTTTTTTTTTTTTAAGATTTCTCAGGCACTATGGAAATTCAAGCACCACATTGGTACACCATAATGTTGTTGGGTGTTTTTTGCTCTTTTGGGCCCACCACCCAGCTCCCAAATAAATCACACAGAGAGGCATATTATTACTTATGAATGCCCAGTCTTAGCTTGGCTTGTTGCTAGCCAGCTTTTCTTAACTTATCTTATCCCATCTACCTTTTGCCTCTCGGCTTTTCCTGTTCTCCTACTTCTGTAAATCTTATTTAGCTGGGNGGCTGGCCTCTGGAGTCCTCCTCCTTCTCTGGCTACTTCTTTCTTCTTTCTATATTTCTCCTTCTATATATTCTCTCTGCCCGCCAGCCCCACCTATCCTTTCTCCTGCCTAGTTATTGGTCTTTCAGTTCTTTTATTAGACCATCAGGTGTTTTAGACAGGCACAGTTACACAGCTTCACAGAGTTAAACAAATGCAAACCTTACANTAATATTCCCCAACAGGACTTTATGACCTCTTCTGGGCACAGGTACACATGTGTTGCACATATAATCATTCAGGCAAAACACTCATATAAATAAAGTAAAATGAATTAATTTTTTAAAGTTTTTTAAAGATTTAATCTTGGGGCTGGGGATTTAGTTCAGTTAGTAGAGTGTTTGCCTAGCATGCATGAAGTCCTATGTTTGATTCACAGCACCACATAAACTGAGTATGTTGGTACATGACTATTATTTCAGGACTCAAGAGGTAGAGGCAAGAGGATCAGAAGTTCAAGGTCATCTTCAGCTACATTTGAGGTGTTAATCAACCCAGACTACAAGAGAGTATATCAAAGACACACACATACACACACACACACACACACACACACACACACAGAGAAAGAGAGAGACTTAATCTAGAATGTAAACAAATATAACAAATTGAAATAAATTGAAATCACATTAAGAATATTTGCTAACTATAGTATAATTAAAGTAGAAATTAGTAACAGTTTCTCCAATGCTGACAGGAAATGATTGAACCAAACTTGACACAGAGGACCTGCAAGAGGCTCCCTAAGGCATTTCCTGATGGCAAAGGGTCCCCTTGGCTGTCCCATGTTGACCTGAATTCATTAGATGAATGTTGGCCCTTGCCATGCTTTCTGCGTATTCTTGAAGGCCGGGGCTTTCTGGATTCTCTCTAGAAAAATTATTGTCCCTAGGATGCCTTGCTTACAGTCCCTTTTCAGATGACCACAATTAAAACATCTGACCTTTTGATTTTCTTTCTTAAAATTTTTAGAAGTCACTTCTCTATCCAAGTATCATCATAGGTATGAGATCCAGTATAAGCTGTATTTCTAATTCATTCATCTATGGGTGCTGATCTTGCCTTCAAAGGCCTGACCACCCTTTTATATTCTGAATTAGCATTTTAAAAAGCTATTATTATATATATTATATTATTATATAATATATAAAAAAGATTCAATTAATATTTATCTAACTTCTGGATCTGATACCATTCTATTTACAGCTGAAGTCAATCTTTGTAAAAAAATTAGTGAAGGCTTCTTTTTGGACTTGNATAATTTTAGTAAGTGGCTCCAGAAAACTAACAAAAAGAAACCATTCCTTTAAGTCATTCCTCAACCATATTTGTTACGGCCACAGAAAGTTAGATAGCACATAAAATGCATAACACCAGCAGGTCATTACTGTAACTCCCCAACAGGGCACTTTAGACGTAATTTGCCAGAAGAAGTTTGAATTTNTGGAAACACAGGCTACTGGGAGCCTAGAATGCTATAAGCAGACTAATAATTCTGGGAGGAAGTCAAAAGATCAGAATGCTCATAGAAATGTAGGCTCCTGCTCAGGAGGTTTCAAGTGGGAATGCAGACTCCATTAGGACTAGAGGCGAACTGCATTACCTTAAGGAGAGAACTTGTCTACATTTTATCCATGCTCTAACACTTTGTGGGAGTTTAAAGGTCACGGACTAATTGAACTGGTGGAAGCAATTTTGAAGGCAGCTCCACATTCAGGCAGTGACATAGGTATTTATTTACCCAAGTTTACAGTGAGAATNGCTAGCACTAAGAGCAACGGTCTGCAGGNAGAGATGTGCAAAATTGGGGCCACAGATAGTACAGCTGTCAAAGAGATTAGGTTCATCAAACCGAAGCTATGCTCTTTACAGTGGGACAATAGCCTTCTGGGCATCTTAGAAATGGGCTCAGAGACATAGAAGTTTCAATTCATTGGAAAGAGTTTGCTTGGAGAAAAGAGTTTCAGCACTCCTTGTTTTCCAGGGCCACCTAGAAAGGCCCCACTCCATCTAGGCACTGAGCAGCTGTTGCAGTGATGGTCCAAGGGATTTGGCTACTCCTCAAGGTAGTAGCAGACCTTGGCATAAATCAACATGATTCTGCTTGTTGTAGGCATGCAAAATATAAAAGTTACAAGATAACAACAACTGTAGTTGTTTTTCAACTCTTGGGGGGCCCGCCACCCAGCTCCCAAATAAATACACACAAAGGCTTATTCTTTCTTATAAAGCCCAGCCTTAGTTAGCTTGGATTATTTCTAGCCAGCTTTTCTTAATTTGTCCCATCTACCTTTTGCTTCTAGGCTTTTACCTTTCTCTATTTCTGTAAATCCTTTCTTTCATTCTTAGTCTGTGTCTGACTGTGTAGCTGAGTGGCTGGCCCCTTCTTTTCTCACTCCTTAGTCTTGTTCCTCTATCTCCTCCCAGATTTCTCCTCCTATTTATTCTCTCTGTCTGCCAGCCCTGCCTATCCTTTCTCCTGCCTTGCTATTGGTCGTTCAGCTCTTTATTAGACCAATCAGGTNTTATAGACAGGCAAAGAAACACAGCTTCACAGAGTTAAACAAATGCAACATAAAAGAATGCAACACATCTTTGCATCATTAAAACCAGTGTTCCACAGCATAAACAAATGTAACACATCTTAAAATAATATTCCACAATAAAGGTCATGGTGCCTTCCACCCAGGTTTCAAAGGAAAGCCTGGGAGACTAGAGAGTGCACACACAGCAGGAGCAGGTTCTCTAGATATGATTCTAAAATCATAATCCATGAAGCAGTGAAAGTGAAGCTTCGGGTACAAAGGAAACTCAAGGAAGTTAGAGACATTCAGAATGTGGACTGGAATGTCTGCTGTGAGTGGGCTACAGCCAGCAAAGCCACAGAGGGAGTCTTATGGCATAAAGTACCAAGTCCATCAGAGCTCATATCACAATATCATATGCCAAGGATGCAGGACACGGAGCTACAGGATTTAATTTTTTCCATGCAGGGTCTTGGTTTCTTTGGATGGATACTTCCTTGCTAGTCACCTATTCCCACTTTTGGAATGGAAATGCTTACTCTGTGGCATTATATTCAGTGAAAGTATTTGTGGTTTTGTTTGTTTGTTTAATTTTACAAAAACTCAAGATAAATGATTGCCTTGCATCTCAGAAGAGAGTCTGAGCAGTGTTGGAATTGTTAAGCCTGTGAGGGTCCTTAGAGATAGACTGAATGAATTTTGCATTCTAAGATTAACAGGAGCCTTCTGAGGTCCGGGGTGAGATTTTATGGCTTAAGGTGATGTGATTAAGTGTCAAGTTTACAAGGCCTGGACTTTGTGATGGTTAATTTTGACCATTGACTTGATCAGGTTGAGAGGCCTGGGAGATCAGTGAAATGAATCGCTAGATAAATTTATGGGGTCATTTCCAGAGAGAATTGATCAAGGTGAGAAACCCCAACCTGAATATGAATGGCACCATCTCATTGGCTGGGGACCCAGATGTGATGAAAGGAAAGAAAGGAGAGAGTTCATTAGTGAAGGCACACTCAGTGTGTGTGCTTCTGGGTTCACTAGTGAAGGCACACTCAGTGTGTGNGCTTCTGGGCTGCCATGATTTCTACTTTGTTCTACTATCCCCCTCTGCCANCATAAGGTATTGTCTCACCACAAACCAGACACAGCTGTGTCTTAACTGGGATTCTTTTGCTGTGAAGAGACATCANGACCAGAGCAATTCTTACAAAGAAAATATTTAATAGGAGTGGCTCACTTACAGTTTCAGAGGTTCAATCCATTATTATCATCATGGTAGAGAACATGGTGACATGCAGGCAGACACGGTGCTCGAGTAGCTGAGAGTCCTACATCTTACAGGCAACAGGAAGTCAACTGAGACACTGGGTGGTTCCTGAGCATAGGAAATGTCAAAGCCCACCCCCACAGTGACACATTTCCTCCAACAAGGCCATACCCTCTCCAACAAAGTCACACTTCTTAATAGTGCCACTCCCTATGAGATTATGGGGGCCAATTTTATTCAAACTACCACATTCCACTCCCTGGCCCCCATAATCTTGTAATAATATCATAATGCAAAATTAATTTAGTTCAACTTCAAAAGTCCCCATGGTCTATCACAGTCTCAACAATGTTTTACAGTCCAAAATTCAAAGTCTCTTCTGAGATTCATGCAATCTCTTAACTGTAATCCCCTATAAAATCAAAGTCAAAAAGCAGATCACATACTTCCATCATATAATGGAACAGGATATACATTACCATTCCAAAATGCAGAGAAGGGAACATAGCGAGGAAATAATGGACCAAAACAAGACCAAAACCAGCTGGGCAAACTCCAAAATTTGCATACCCATGTCTCATGTCAAAATGCTCTCCAGATCTCCAACTCCTTTCAGCATTCTTAACTGCAACACACTTCTTTTTCTTGGATTGGTTCCATTCCTTGTTAGCAGTTCTCCTTGGCAGGTAACCAATGACTCTGGCATCTCTAACATCTTGGGTTCTCCAAGGCAATCCAGGCTTCAACTTCGCAGCTTCACACAANGGCTTNTCTGGGCCTCCATTCAGGGACACCCCTGATATGTGCCTGGCCTCAGTGGCTTTATTCCACAACTCCTTTCTTCTGTCCTTAACTGTAAATACAGAAGCACATGGCCTAAGCTGCCAAGTTCTGCTGCTTGCTGGGATTGGAACATGGCCACATCATTCAATTACATCTTCAACAGCTTTCTGCCTTTCACTGCCTAAGCTTGACTGTCCTGAAACTTGCTCTGTAGACCAGGCTGGCCTCAAACTCAGAGNNCCACCAACCTCCACATTCCCAGTGCTGGGATTAAAGGTGTGCTCAGCTTGCTCCTTCTCATTATAAATCTTCATTAGAATTACCACTAATATCTGCANTACTACTATACTAAGCTGTTTTGAGATTTCTTCTATCAACAGAATTAATCCAAAACTAGTCACTTCAGCTTCAGGCAGACTCCTCAGATAAGGGCAAAAAGCAGCCACTTTCTTCACTAATATCACAAGACCAGTCTCTAGGTCATGTACTAACATTCTTCTCCTCTGAAACCTCTTGATCCCCACAGTTCATCAACTCACATTCAGCACCACTGTCTTCCATGCTCCTACTAGTAGGGCCCATTAAGCAGCACTTAAAACATTCAACTGCTTTTCTAATCCACAGTCCCAAAGTGCATACATACTACTCCAAACAAATGCATGGTCNGGCCTATCACAACAATACCCCAGACCCTGGTACCAGCTTCTGTCTTAGTTAGGGCTTTTATTGCTGTGAAGAAACAATCACATTCAAACTACCACAAGCCGCCATGGGTGAAATCCTGAGCCAAGAGGACCTCCTTCTCACTCAAATTGTTTTCTTGCCATTTGTCACAGCAACAGAAAGTTTAGCACAAACATCCAGCCAGGCATGATCTGAAAAAAGCAATGGAATAGGACAAAGAACCTTAATCCATGTACAAAAGTCCTCAAAATAGTTCTTTAAAGCTGAAAATAACACTTCCAGAAGAAAATAGATCAAAAAAATTTTGTGAACTTTGTTAAGCAAAGATTTCTTATATACAATGTCAAGAGTAGGATTCATAATAGAAAAAAAATAAAAATTTGACCATGTTTTCATAAGGCCCTGTTAAGAAAATGGCAAGCAGAGCCACTGGCAGATTAGATATTTGATAAGGAATTAATATGCAAAATGTATAAAGAAATATAAAATTTCAACATCAGTAAAACAATTCCATTTTTAAATAGACAAAATCTCTTACAAAGACTTCACCAGAAAATATATATGAATAGCAAATAATCCCATGGGAAGACGTTCTACATCTATTCACTACAGAAGAATAAATTAAAATGGCAATGAATGCTACCCCACAATTATTGGAACAGCTAAAATCAAACAGATGATACCAGGAGCTGACAAGGATGTGGGACACCAAGAATTCGCTTAACATTGCTCTTGGGGAGAGGAAACAGTACTGTGGGATTCAGGGAAAGCATTCCTTTTGCCCTCTGAAGGTTTGCTGGAACAACCTGCATCTCACAGTACTGTCTTCTCTCCCCAGTGACAATAAATCAATAGAAAAGATACACACATGTATTAACAGGCAGAGGAATGAATCACAGCAGTGTGATTACACCTGACGCTAGTGGAGCCCCATGTGTAATGATCTCGTCAAGGGGGAGAAGGACATGTGGGAATACAGGCAGCTCAGAGGAATGNTGAATGATTAGTAGGGGAGCAAATGGACCCTGAGACAGAAATTAGCTGGTAAAATAATTCTTCTTGGAATTTGAGAGAGCCAAGAGGATGGGCATTGTCCTGTGACACAGTCCATTCAGGTAAAGTTGCACTTCTCAGCGTCTTTTTCTGTAATACATAGTGGGATCTCAAGGTGGAAATAGAAGGCAAATAAGTTATTTTGGTTAAATCTGGTGGGCATAACATATGATGAACCATGTGTTATGGTTCATCATAACAGCTGCCACACCAATACTGCTCCTACCGGGAGAGGGAGGCTAGACATCAGGGACATTGATTCTAAGATTATTTTTTTCCCAGTTCAGCAAGTAAAAAAATTAAAGTACCACAATTTGAGATATTGTTTTCTGAGTCCCAACAGTCCAGTGCAAAGTTTTGTTATTTCTTATGAAGCTAAATATGTATTTACCTGTCTGTCATTACCCACATTACCCACTTACTTGGGTAAGTACACTTCGAGGTACTTACCCAAGACAATTGATACAATCCAAACGTCCATCACTATAAGAATATGTAAACAATGGAAAATTACTCCATAACAAAGTCACACTAATGATGCGTACTACAGCAGGAATGGACCTCAGATATCCACAGGAAAGTCTGTATACTATTTAGTCCATGTAAATGACATTCTGGAAAGAGGCAAAGCCACAGAGAACCAGATCAGTAGTTGTTGTAGGTGATTGGAGACTGGAGATAAGAGTGGACTAAAGTGGAACACAAGTGCATTTGGAGNTGTAAGGAATTATGCTGCGTCTTAAATATAATGGGGATTACACGGCTACAAACATTTGCTGACATCCCTAGGGCCTGAAGGTGTAGCTCAGTGATGGAACAAGTAAGCATTGGGCCAGATCCCCAGCACCAAGACCAACCCAGAACATCAGAAAGGGTGGATTTTCCTGAATNTCAACAGGTGAGTAGCACCTCACTGTGAACTGTTAAAGCTCCAGGGTCCTCAAAGGTGGAGACCACTGGTGTAATTAGTTCAGGACTTCTAGATGAGTGTTATTAGCCAGTAGCATGTTGAGTCGTTGGGTGTGTCTGACTCTGAGGCCTGATTCTCAGCGTGAGTCTATGCGCTGGAGACATACCCGTGGGGAATATACTGGCAACCACAGAATAGATAATAGGGTGCAGCCTTCATGCTAATGAAGACAGTCTTTGTGTGAACATGCCTATGAAAAGCAAACCCAGCTCCTGAATCATGGCCTACAGCACAAGAGAATGATCACTGCCTGACTCAGACCTTTCAGCTTCTTGGCCTAAAAGCATAAAAATCCGCTAATTAATCCCGCTGTCAAGGAGCTTCCTGCTGCTTCGTCGAACTGTTCTTATTTCCTGTTCCCCAGTGGGGATCAAGCCGAACACAAATCTCAAACAATTTATTTAAAAAGATAAAACTCGGTTCTGAGAGAACATCTTTCCCTGTATCGAGCTCTGCTTATGCTCTGACAAGCTCCGGAGACATTTCTGAACAAATAACAAGAGGAGAAGCTGCCTGCCTCGAGGCTCTCTCGACCAGGGTGGGCAGGGGAACACCGCCAAACTCAAGGCTACAAAGGGCTTCGATCCTGACACGAGGATTTACCTTCCTCCTACTAATAATGAAAGACTCTCTTATCATCCCAGGGAAACTTTTTCTCAGATTACAAAAGGTGTCTGTTTCATGCTTCTATAACAGTATCAGAATCAGGTAATTTAAAAGAAAAAAGAGGGGAGGGACTTATCTCTCTGGGAGTCCAAGATTGAGGACCCAGAATCGGATGAGCGCCTTCTCCTAACATGGCAGAACACATCACATAGCAAGAGGAGAAGAGAAGGGCCAAGCTCACCCTCCGGTGTGGGGCACACTAACCAATGGTGGCATCAATCCATTCATGAGGGCGGACTCCCTATGGCCTTAAATCATCTCGAAAGGTCTCTCTTCTCAACACTGCTTTAAAATTAAGTTTTCCAAGATGTGACCTTGGTGGAACAGGCTGTGGCCACAGTAAAAGCCAGCAACTGCTAAGGCCAGCCCATCAGGTGGTTTTCTTGAGTACATTGTGCTCTTTTGTTGAAGGAATATGAATGTTAAACACTTGGAAATAAATGTCAGGTTATTTGTAGGGTATGTGTCAGAAATAGCATATGGTGGTTTCCCACCAATTAGAAAGGTCACCTATAGGGGACACGGTCTAGTATTTTTCTATTGTTTAATTCCTAAATTCTTTCAAGACAGAAAACTGGGCCATTTTTAAGTCTCCCATTTATGATGTGATAGGGGGTGAACATAGGTCAAAACGGGGGTGGGGGACAGGGGAGACTGGAAACAAAAGGAACAATCTTGTTACTGTTTTCATATCCCCACTGGAATGTAAGCTCTAACACAGNGAGGTTTGAGGAAGNTAACTTGGCAGGGAAGGTAAATTGCTGTGGTCGGCAGGCACCTTGGAAAAGTCTCAACATCCTCCCAGTGCCCGGTGTCTCTGCAGACCAACAACCATCACTAAACGCTGTTGTCTCTGTCCAGCCTCACTGGTATTGCCTCCCACCCTGAGCTCCTTTTTAATTAATGAATCATGTTCACGTGTGTGTGCAAGTGTGCACGGGGTTACACACGCATGAGGAGACTCCTTCCTCACTCGCTCTCCACCTTATTTAAAAAAATATATTTTATTTTTTTTTTATTTTTATTTGTGTGTGTTTTCGTGTGCAAGAGTGTGGGCACACAGATGTCACTGACAACTTACAGAAGTCAGTTTTCTCCTCCCACACGTGGCTCCCAGGGATGAGACTCAGTGCATTAGACTTGCTGGCACACACTTGGACCTGCTGAGCCACGGCGCTAGCCGTCCCCTCTGTGTTTGAGACAGAACCTGATTCAGTTAGACTGGCTAGCCAGCCAGCTCTGGGGACCCTCCTGTCTCAGCCTCCCCAGCATTCAGACTACAGACACAAGCCACGTGCCTGGCCCTTAGTCTGGCTTTGAATTTAGGTCCTCATGTTTGAATGGCAAACGCTTTACTGATTGAGCGATCTTCCCAGCCCCTCTTCTTTATTTTTCATTTCCCTGAAGTCTCCTACTTTATCCCACTGTGCTGTGCTTCACTCTCTGTGTTGTCATCGGTCATTTATTCCTTGGCACAGAACTCACCGCTTCATTTCCACCTTCAATAATTCCCCCTCAAAAAAAAAAATAATTCCCCCTCACCTTTGGGTTAGGGTTAGGGTTAGGGTTAGGATTGGGTTAGGGTTGGACTGACAGACACATCCAAGCCTTCCAACCCCTCCCCTCTACTCTCCTTTGCTCACACCATGCTGAACCATCCTCTTCCAAGCCCTGTTCTTTCCCACTGTACCCTGTACTTGAAGTTCTTTCTCCAGCCTCAGTTTCTAATACCACCCAACCCTTAACATCTGGCTCCAGTGGCATCCCAAGCTAGAGGAGTCTCCAAAATTCTGAGCGTTGACATTCTCCGTGTGTCACACATACATACTGCATATATCCCTATTTGTACAACTGAAGTCCACCTCAGGTGACGCCAGGCACCTTATGATGACTTGCTCATGGTACACATGCTCAGTAGGTGGTGGTTTCCTCATTCAGCAAACGTGTGAGTTTGGGGTGGATATAAGGATGAATAGATGTGAGGTTGGAACTGGAAGAAAGGACCAGTTCCCTTGTTATTATAACGAAGGAAGCAAGGAGCACAGCTGGGACAGACTATTCAGGAAGCATTAGAGACAGGAAAGGCANACAGAGACCTAAAGCCACACGGGAAGGGAGGCTGTCCTCAGCTACATTCCCACATCCTTCTGGTAGCCAGACTTCTCCACAAACGGTAACACATGTCCTTATCATAATTCTTTATGGATAAGTTCTGTTACCCAGAAACACATGGTCACCAGGGAAGTCCAGGCAGACATATTGTCATCTAATCCTAGTAGCAACAACAACAAAGCACAACAAGTAATTTTTGTATTATATTTTAATATGTGGAGATGAGTTCTTTAAAAATCAGTGTTCAATAAAAGAGTTGAATCAACAGATAGAGAGATTAGAGTAGTCTCACAAAATATGTAAAAAATTTAAAACTACTTTGTTTCCTCCCTACTCCCTTCTTGATGCCTTTTACTTTTTTGTTTTGTTTTGTCTTTTGAGACAGGGTTTCTCTGTGTAGCCCTGGCTGTCCTGGAACTCACTCTGTAGACCAGGCTGGCCTCAGACTCAGAGATCTGCCTGCCACTGCCTCCGAGTGCTGGGATTAAAGGCGTGTGCCACCAAATCCAGCAATGCCCTTTACTTTTGACTGTTTCTCTCAGGAACAGTGTGCAAATGAGTACCCAGAATCTAGGATCTCTGGGTGAAAGTACTAAAGCATCAGCACCAACTGATGCTGNCTGAGTGGGAGGAAGTACTAAAGCATCAGCACCAACTGATGCTGTCTGAGTGGGAGGAAGTACTAAAGCATCAGCACCAACTGATGCTGTCTGAGTGGGAGGAAGTACTAAAGCATCACCACCGACTGATGCTGTCTGAGTGGGAGGAAGGCCACAGAACAGGTGGAGTCTGTAGGACACAGTCATCAAAACCAAATAAAGGAGAATATGTACATATATATACACATACAGGAGGTGCTTAACAAAAGCCACCAAGAAGACCTGGGTTTATCTGTCACTTTTCAGAAATGTGTCTGCCATTGATGGGAGAGTCCACCTGTTCCCATGATGCTCAGCTAGTGAAGAGTTTGGTCATGTGATGTCCACCTGCTCCACACGTGAGCAGGCATCCTTTCTTCTCAGCCTGTTCTAAAATCATTGGATACGCTTGGGAATAGGACTATTTTTCTGCCTTTTAAAGAATTTTGATGGGACTCCTAGCCAATCAAAAATTAGTAAAAAATTAATAGGCCTAAAGTGATGATGAGTGGTTGTTAAGAGCTCTTGATGATGTTGTAGGGGACGTCGACTTGGTTCCCAGCCCCTATAGTGTCTCATGACCATCAGCAACATCAGTTCTAGGGGGATCCAACTCCATCTTCTGGCCTCAGAGGGTACTTCACACACTTAGTACCTGCAAAGCCCTCATGCACATAAAGGGAAAATAAGTCCATCTTTTTAAAAAATTGATTAATGACTCATTAGCATGGCTCTGGCTGTGGACAGGAGAGATGAACAACTTGCCTTCTGGTGTCTTAGTCATTTCCGCTTCTGGAAGCTGACTCTGCTTCTTCATTTCAACACGAAGTCCCTTGTTTCTAGTTATTTTAAAACATCCCTAGTACTAAGAGTTTCACACGTGAATATTGACAGAATACAGCTTCTCTCTCTCCATGNACCATAGTAAGCCTCACACAATTTTGTCAAGAGCTGGAAACTAAAACCCTTGGGGAGGTAGAGGGTGAATACTGGTTTTTTTCTTCTTCCCCAAAGTACCTAGTGCAGAATCTATGAGCAGGACTCAAACACACACATGAATATGTAGGAACATATGTGTTTATATGTACACACAGGCTTATTAGCTGCTAAGTTAGTTCACGGGCCTGACTTTTCCATAGAATGTGGAGAATATCAATATTATTACAGGAACCAGGAGGTGGAAAGCCCAGCCATGTTTATGCAATGGTTGTTTAGCATGTTTTATATAGTTGCCATAGCTAAACAGTCAGTTGTCTTTCTTAATAAACAGATTTCTATCTAATCTTTTATTATCAATACATTGCATCAGTATCCTAGTGCTCCGGACTGAAAAATCCCACTGTGTGCATATTTTTTATTTTAGGTTGTCGTTTACAGGCAGTCTGATATATTTGATAGTTCCTATTTTCCCCCTTCTCAAAACCATGGGTGTGCCAGGCATGATGCTGCACGTCTTTAATCCCATCACTTGGAAGACAGAGGCAGGTGGATCTCTGTGAGTTCTGTGCCATCCTGGTCAACACAGCAAACTCCAAGCCAGCCAGGCCTTCATAATGAGACCCTATTTCAAAACAAAAGAAAATCAAACCATGTGTATACTTAAATTTAACAATCTACAAGGCAGTAGTGAAAGGGNCTCAAAGGCCAAGTGGAGTAGAGGTTCAGCCATCTGTGAAATACAGGGNCTTTGACATGATTATCCAGCTCCTTGGAACTTCACCTTTCTCTGCTGCAAAAGTGAGGACAAGGCCAGTGCAACGGCTCAGCAAGTAAAGGTGCTTGCAGCCAAACCTGACAGCCCGAGTTCAATCCCACAAGGTGGAAGGAGAGAACTGACTCCCAAAAGTTTGCTCTGAACTTTGGCCTGTGCACATGCACACACATACACACACACACACACACACAGAGAGAGAGAGAGAGAGAGAGAGAGAGACAGAGACAGAGACAGAGACAGAGACAGAGACAGAGACAGAGACAGAGAGACAGAGAGATGGAGAGAATAAATACATATAATAATAAAAATCAGGACAATAATGAAACCCAGTTCTTAGAATTGATACAATCCCTTATACAATAGGGACTGTATAAAACAATGTGAGTAAAAATAAATAGCATATAATAGGCCTCATGAAAATTAGTTCCATCAGGTTCTTCCCCCAGGATCTTCGGTTTAAGCACTCAGAGAGCACCTGTAAAGACTGAAAGTTTAAGAACATTTTCCAGTACCAAAGCCCACTCCCCTNCCGAGGCTGTGAAGCCGTGTGTGAAGAGGGGAACCTCCCTGTTCCTCCAATGCTTATCCCACCTCAGAGCCTTCTCAGCTTCCTTGTTCTTTGTCCAGGATCTAGAATACTCTAGACCTTCCCCTCACCTGTGTAATCCCTGTCATGTATCAATTTAAATGTCACTTATTCAGCCCTACTCAAGATTCTGCTTCCTTACAGTACCCAGAACTACTTTTTTACAATAGTTGTCACATTCCTAATTATATAACCTTCCATACATATTGTTTCTTGCAGATCAAATTGTGACATGCACCCCCACCTAAGTCCAGTGTGAAGTCTGAGCCACAGTGTCTCGGGAACGTGACTGTATTGGAATAAAAAGACCTTTAAAGAAGTGATTGGTTTAAGTGGGCATTATGGTGGGCCCTAATGCAATCTAACTGGTGGCCTTATAACAAGAAATGTGTGATCATCTGATTTGGAGGACAAGAAGGTTCCTAGCACTCTCTATGAGCATCTTTCTCCATCATCTCTCCATTGTCAGTGGCTGAATGCCCATTACCAACATGCTGCTTTCACCTCTTCACGTAACTCACCATCTACTCAACCTCATCNATNTCAGGCATCCACTTACACATCACTTCACTCTTTGATCCAGGTGAGTCTGGCCTGGCTTGACCAGAGTGGAGGAAAGAGGACAAAGGCATGAATGGAAGAAACATCTTAAATACACATTCTTCATGGTTCTTCAGAGCTCAGGCACTTTGGTCACAGGTCCCTCGTGAGCTGAGATGCTCTGCCAATCAGGTACCCTGTGGTTTGGAGAAAGGGAACTGCTAGGTTATGGTTATTCTCCAGGTACCAAAGGTAGGGAGAAGTTGTGACAGGTATTTCCTGTGGGCCAGCCTTTGTTCCCCTTCCCCACAGGTCTATAAAATGGTTAATAAGCTGGCAGGAGAAGTTCTCTGCCTTCTATAAAGTTTGGTTCCTGGAGGCAGATTTTTTTTTTT